>JABTTQ020002912.1:0-320572 GCA_016081115.2 Rehmannia glutinosa | reverse complement strand
AGAAATCAAACATAACAATTAATTTTATTCGAATAACCGAACGACGCCCACGTGAAGCGATCCTCTCTCGGCTCAAGCTCGTCATCATTATCTCAAAATGTATTAAAACATTTGAAGGCGTGAGTGTGAAACTTCGATGGGAAACGTAAAGCGATTACACTATATAAGTCAAATAGTCAAAAATGCTCTAAAATTATTTTATGACACCAATGGTCATCCCGTTGGCGGATATATTGGCTCTTACCATTTCGACACCGGGGGTCATCTCCCATCCGTTGGCAAAGATACATATAGCCCGTAGGCAAATTTCAAACAATTAAGGAAAGTTGACAAACATAGTATAGCAAGACAACATGCTTACAAAATCGAAGTTTACCCACCTTTGAAGTTTACGGATATCTAGTGATGTATTTGTTCGAATGAGTCCGTTATCCAATTGCGCGCACCTAACACAGTTAATTCTTTCAACTTAAATAACATATGACAATGTAAAACTCATTAAATAACTTAGTCTAACGAGCTAAGGAAAGCTTCTAAGATGTCCTAAAGTAAATTATCCCATAATCGGTGTTCTGCCGCTTTTAAAGAGCTTTAAAACGATAGTTGAGCAAAGTCAAGAGGTCAAAATCAAAGTCAATGGTCAACATAAAGTCAAAATTAATTTATAGTCAAAAGTCAAATATTATTCAATCAATCTATAATTAATCACCTAATTCAATTAATCGCTAACGACTTCGTTTTTCATAAAATTTCCAATTAATCGAACCCTAAATTTATAAAATCTTATTTAGACTAAAATTCTCGATTTTCTTAAAAATGACGTGTCATCCCTAAAAATCCCAAAATATCTTAATTCACAAAACCCGAATTTTTCGACTTAACACTTAACGTTAAATAACTCGGTAAGAAAACATTGGTTTGCGTGCAAAGACATGTCACATCACATCACATCACTTACACCAATCACATCAAGTCACATCAAGTCACATCACATCATTCTTTTTGTCAAATCGGTCTATATTCATCTTACGTACCTATAACCTACTCTACTAGCCTACTACCCTAGCATTAAATTCGTACTAGTCATCATCCTTATCCTCGATTCCGGATAACCCAGGCGCTCCCAAGACCGCCATCTCCAGGTGAGCAGTGGTCGGACTCGGTGGAACGCAATCTTCTCCATTTTTCGAGCTCTATTCAATTTTTCCAGTGTTCTCATATTTTTAAACATTAAATCTTATCAACTTTTTATCCTCAAAATCACTTTTAGAAACTTAAGGGATTTCATCAAAAATTATCCTAAAATCACTTTTACAAACTAAAGGCTTTCATCAAATTATTCTCAAAAACTAAAGCTCTCATCAAATTATCCTTAAAATCACTTTTAGAAACTAAAAGCTCTCATCAAATTATCCTTAAAATCACTTTTAGAAACTAAAAGCTCTCATCAATTTATCCTTGGAAGACTTTTTAAGCTTATAATTTTAACAACATTAAAATAATGAGACCAAAAATTCCAAATTGATTAAGTTTCATCAAATAGCTTAAGTTCTTCTCCAACAATCACTTATGAAATTTCTTGAAACCTTCTTAAGTCATTAATATCAAGATTAAATCACCAAAAATCATATATAACTCCAAATTAAAAACAAAAGTTATAATCATCACAATTAATCATCCTTTATCATAATCAAGCTTAAAATTCAACAAATCATTTTTTTAAAATTTCTTGAAGTGGCAGTCCACTTCTAGATGATTAAGGGAGAAATATTTCATTTTAAAAATCAAGATTAAAACATCTAAACAAGCTTAATAGTTAGTTAATACATAATCTACACTTAAAATTTGAACAAAAAAATTATTTAAAAATTCTTATAAAAGGGCCGAAAATTATGGGGCTAAAAATGGGGTTCAAAACTTCATATATTCAATATCAAAGTTGATTTCTATGCTTTACAATTTCATAGGATCATTTTCCTAAAAGGATTTAAAGAAATGACAAAAATTAAAGAAAAGATGAAGAAAAAGTTACCTTTGGAGCTTTCTTCAACAATGGTGATTTTTGGATGAGTTTGGAGGTGTGAAGGAGATGAGTTAGTGTTGGGGTTTTATAAAAAAAAAATGTAATATCTTGGGGTAAAAGAAAATATAAAAAGAAAATAATAGAAAGAGTTATTATTTTAAAATACTCATAAAAGCTACTAATTTTCTTTAAAATCCCGAGAGTTAGTAAAACTCGATTTTCATAAATTTGATGGTCGTTATTAATAAAATATAAGGTAGAAACTAAACTCGAATTCCCAAAGTATAAATAAGCACTTTTGTATAAATCTCCGAAAATCACTTATTTGGTACAAAATCTCAATCCTAATATTAAATTCAAATTCCAAAATAATATACTCATTATGTCATCGCGATATCAATACATTTCCATTCTCGTAGTTAGGGCGCAATCGGTTCTCGGATGCTCAAAATATATATAAATTTCATAAAGCGAGTAAATTGCTCATGAAAATATAAATTAGATATTTGATGCAACATTATAAATAATTAAAAGCTCGAGTAATTTAAAAAGGGTTGGTGGTCACAAGAATTATATGAAAATCTTAATGTGGTCCTAATGTCATCGAAAATTGAAAAAAACATGTGCAACTCACGTGATTAAAATACAATAAATTTATTGTCAAAATTGAGATTTCTATTTACGACACAATTTTCTAAATTGTGCATTTTGTAAGACCAAACCGAAAGCTTTATGGTTGCATGGCTTGTTTGCAAAACATGATTTTTGGAGGACCTTTTGCTACCACCTAATAGATAAAACACCAATTTTGCATTTTTGTCTATCAATACCCACCTAAGATTGACACGGTATCACTTATTTTATAGATCTTAGAATTCATTGTTTTATATTTAAAAAAAGAAGAAGAAAAAACAAATTGTAAAACACTTGTTTAGATCTGTGTCAATCCAAATTATCATGAAAAGTTAAAAATTGAGGGTGAATAAAATAAACAAAGGGAAAAGGGGAAATGAATAAAGTAAAAGAAAAAAAAAGACATGAAAATTGGAAAATACAAAAACAAAATATGAAAAAGTGAGAGCTAAAAGGCTAAAAAGACAAAAAAAAATGAAAAAAATAAAATAAAATTGAGTGATAGATGTGTTATGTGCATCCATAAATCTTGAATATATCCTCCAAACTCTCAAGTTGGATGCACTCCATTGCAAATTAATATCATAGTTTATCCTCATATGGTAGAAAAATGTAGGACATTCAAGAATAGTCTAGAATGTTATAAAGTAGTATATAACTCATGAAGGTTGTAGACTAGTGTAGAGAATTATAAAATAGTTATAGAATATGTAGGAATTCTTTGGAGAGTTCTAGAGAACTTCTCCCAATCGTTGATCAATGAATCATCACCATCCATTAAGGAGGTGGAGTAGTATAAATAGGTATAGGAAGTCATTTGTAACCAATCAAACATCTTTTAAGCAAGTTGAGTGAGTAATAAAGTGCTCCTTTCCAAGCTTTCTTGTGTGCGTATTACTTAGCCATCTTCTTACGCTATTCACATACAAACACTGGGTGCCTACAAGTTCGTGATGTACGATTTTCAACTATCTTCTTCCCCTTTCATGATTATACTCAAAATGTAAAATATCAACTCGACTAGATAGGTTATTTAGGATATGTCTAATGCCACAATTACATACTAAAAAGCCAAGCCCAAACTCTACCCATCCATTGAACAAAACATATTGATAAAAGTCGAATATAAAACGTGCTTTGTAGCAACAACAAATAATAGAAAATTAACATAACATATTGATACTTGAACTAGGTAAAGAGTTAACCCATAACCAATCAAAATAGGATCTAAAATCACCTAGCGAACAAGATGGACATCAAGTCCACGGAGATAAGACGTCGTAAACCTGGTTAAAGTTCCTCGAGACTTTGGCTTATTTGGACTCCGCCATCCCCTTCGACATCTGCAATAGTTTCAACTTCGATGTTTGGATAATAGCAGGCATATCCGCTATATCCTCCGATTCATCTTCCATAAACTTTAACAAATGCGGGGAGGCATTTCTTCTTCTTCCTCGAGCCACCATATCTATCGCTTTCTCTTTTGGTTCCTCCACCATTTCTCCCACTTCCTCCCGAGAACCTCCATTTCGCCTTCCTCTTCCTCCCGAGGAACCACCGTTTCTTCTCCTCTTCCTCCCGAGGAACCACCGTTTCTTCTCCCTCTTCCTCTTCCTCAAGATATTTTTGAATGTTAGATTATATTTTGAATATCATAGTAACTATGAGATTTCAATTGTAAGGAGATATTTATAGACAAATTTGGGCTTGGGTTTGGCGAGGAAGTTTGTTACGATTGTGTGGGCGTGTCGTATTTGTGATCATTTCTTCTGATTCTTTTGTTTTTTTGCTCTACTTTACCGTCAAGTGCTTCCCATGTTTGCTATTTTTGAAGAATTAGTTCCAACTTTGAGATTAACTAAAAATGGTGTAGCTAGCAAATAAGGCGCCACTTAAATCAGTTGGTGAAAATTCGTTACAAGTTGAAATAGCATCAAAATAAACAATGTTATGTGCTAGTCCACTTCTAATCATTATACAATAACCCTTACTTCGTTATGCTATATAGGCAGAAATAAATTTTATCTCACATATATCTCACAAGTATTTACAAAGGAACAATATTAACTATAATCGATCCATTTATATAAATTTTAAATAAATTATACCTTGTTTCTCTACTACCTCTGTAGAACATTGTGTTGCAGTTGTTGCGGGTCTTTTGGGAAATTTGCATTGTTTAAACTTGGAAGTGACCCTGCAAAAGTGCTTGTATTATGTGGCTTCTTTTTTTTTTATCTTTTTTTGGATTATGTGCTCGTATGTTTTTCAATTCGGATATGCTTTGTGTTTTAATATTAGTACCTTTTTTTGTTTTATGATTGTATTCAGTGGTCAAATGAGAAAGGGGTAACCAATAAAATAGAGTTGAACATGTCAGCTATTTTATTTTTATTATGTTGAAACCATATATGTGAAAAGCGCCCACACAGGAGACTTAAGGCCTCGCGCCTTTGAAAATCGAGGCCGGCGCGATGTTAGCTAGGTACACCCAGGGGACGGATCTAAAAATTTTCTACGAGGAAGCACAAAATTAATACGATAGTATACTACATCAAGAATAATTAATGGAGACACATTTTGCGTTTTATTAATTTCTTAATAATAAAATTTAATAAAGCTAAAAAAAAAGGAAAAAGATATAAGAAAAACAAATAAAACTATGGGGGCACGTGCCCCTATAGTGGGGTGTGGATCCATCTATGTATACCCCTCCACCGTGCCTCAGCGCCTCAGTCAACCTTGATGACTATCTAATTTGCTCTCTGCGGTATTTATGAGTTTAAATTAAGACTATCTAATTTCTCCTCGTTTTGCTTTTGCGATCATATATATTGCACGCTCATGTAATTTATTGTTGTCACTGCTGTTGATATTATGTTGAATATTCAAATTTGTAAGAAATTATTTTTAGTGACATTAGTAATTATATAAGATCTTTTTATTTATTCTGAGATTTACTACTTTGTTTTTTTCCGTGTCTATAGTCCAAATGAATTTATTCTTTGTTGAGGATTCGAAGTTTAGAGGGTCAATCTGGGTTTAAATTTATTATTCTATTTTTTTTTATATTCAATTTCTTGGTACGTAATACTTGTCATGAGATAAATTTTGTGTAAATATTTAGCGATGTATGTTTATTTTATGTATGCATGTCATAAGTAGAATGAGGATTGAAAAGAGTAGAATCTCGAATGAAATATAAAAGTTCGACTAAATTATATAAAATTTGTGGTATAGATATAAATATAAATGGATACTCTTTGAAAAGTCTTCCCCATAAAAAGCATAAGCAATTGCCTCGTTTCATAGAATTTCGATAGCCAAAATTGACATCAAAATTCTAGTATATTAAAGTTAGTTTTTTTTAGGGGGGAATGGTCATAAATGGAGGGTACCGAGTTTGAACTTTATCACGATTTTGTTATTTGAAGTGCAATTACAAAGTGTAAGTTGCTCTCTTATTAGTGTTTAAGTTGAACTTTTCTCGGTGAACTTCAAGGTTGGAAGATACTCATAGCAAAATACAAACAACTGAAAGCAATATTCTTCAATAAAATCTCTTTTCCCGCTCTGGATAAATTCTTCATTTTCCAACCATGAAGTCTAGACCATACCTGAGAAAGTTCAACTTAAACACTAATAAGAGAGCAACTTACACTGTAATTCAGGGAGTGTTGGTAGACATTTATGCTTTTTCGATAAGTGATTTATTATAGTTGAACTATAGATAATTTGAATCATAAGGTAATATTGTTTACAAATAGAATCTAAAAACCAAAAAAATCCACATTTAAGTGTTTGGAAAAAAAACACTTTCAAAATCAACTTTTTGGGTAGAAAGACAAAGAATACTCATATATGAATGATATGTGTATTTAGAAACATAAAGATCAATTGTAGTATCATGATAAATATGGCTTAATTGCAGAAAATATCCTCAGTAACTTGGGGTAAATTGCATTTTCGGACTTTTATTATCGGGTTTGCAAAATATGCCCTTATGTTTATTAAGTTTTGCAAAATATGCCCCGTAAGTTTATAACGTCGCAAAATTGGTCCTATAAGTCTTGTATCAAGCAATTGGTATCCTATAAGTCTTGAGTTGATGCAAAATTGGTCCAAATAAATAATTGCATATTTTCATAATACCAATTATACCCTTATTCATACATACGGGCCGATTTGACTAAGTGTTTTGCTTAAAATGGTAATCGAGCCCGGTTTATTAAGAACTTTTGTTATATTTATTATATTTATGTATTAATAATTCTGAGGAGAAATTACTCCGAGATTATGGATCCGACCGATGTCCGAGATGTACCCCCTTACAGACATATCGTCAAATATTGACGATGTACGCACAAGAACACTGACCAGGTTTCATATCGGGAATACCAATATGAAGAAAAGGAAACGTGAGGAGCCAAGGAAACCTAAGGCAATGCAAAATGCGAATATGTTCACTTGATGAACCTTCAAGAAACGGTTCATGAAAATTCCCATCGTAACAATGATTCCGATGGAGTACCGAGTGGAACGAGATACTTCCAGACAAATCTAACTTCTCCAAAGATCTTAGAGAAGTCCAAAAGACGGTGCGGGTTATGGCAACCGCCATATCCATATATCAAAGACAAGCTCATCGTATCCAGAACTGATGGAGACGATGGTGAAATATCGAAGGAAACTCTTGAACTCCTTCATGATATTCAAACGAGTCAAGAACCTGGAGGACGCCGTGGGATCTTCCCGGAGGAAAGAAGCGTATAGATTTTGGGGACACCTATTTACACCAAAAAGGAAACCAAACCGGGTTATACGAAAAAATGACGGATGGGGAAGCTTATTTCTCTCATCAAAGGAAAATCCATCAAAAATTAAAAAAAGATGGATATGGAAAAGATGAATCTTAAAGATCTACATGACATTGCGCAATCCTTCGCAGATTAGGAATTGTAGATTTAAAGATGAACACAGAGATGGAACATTGGTCACCTATGATCCGGCGGGAAGACCAATTCCACCACAACCACCAAATCCTAACGTCAAGAAAGTACGGGTTCGAATCATGGAGCTCGGGATGAAGATGCCACATCTTTGGGATTTCACAACCGGGAGTGATCCACTTTCGAGGACGGAGGTCGAAACCTCTTGCGAACTCGACAACCTACCTAAGGGGGAAATGTTTATCGACGCCTTATGGAAGATCGCACCTCGACCCAATACATCCATAAGGGTTGATGTTAAATCTGACATCCCGCATTTTAAAAATAGAGAAGTTCTCATTGATGAATGGGCTTGACTATGAGAATTTCAAATAGAACCCTCGATCTTACAAAGGATTCATTCATTTTACTCCTTGAAATGAGTCTTGAAGGATCGGTGAAGATTGCTCGATATGACCGATGCTAGTACAAAAGGTTCGGTCACATCGGAGAATCACTTAAAGGAATTATCGATAGAATGGCAAAACTATTCAAAATCCAGTTCATCGGCACAAGTTATTTCGAGGGATTAGAGGATGAAAAACGAAAGAGATATAAACAAGCCCTCTATAGCACTGGGAGTTACATGATATTTGTCATATTGATTTAATATATCAAGTTGTTCACCGAATCTTGGTGGAAATCCAAGATTGAAGAAAAGGAAGTCGCACGGCTATTCTTTGCCAAGATTCCGAGTCCCCGGAGAGAAATGCTTATCGGGAATACAAGGATGGAGCGGAAGTAGAAACTCGTGGGAGGAAAAATGTCTTTCCTAAAGGCCAAGTTATCTCAATGGTGTTACCAAGAAGCTCAGACAGAATTACAAGAGATTAAGAGGAATTAACAAAACAGTTCCTCTATGTTGCGTGATAATGACATCCCAACGATTGTGGGAGGTCAACCAAAGAGAGCGGCACAAGAAGAAGAAAAACAGAAAACCATCCATACCGAAAAAAGAAAGCAGAAAGAAAAGAAGGTCTTCATGGAGACCTAGAAGGTTCTCGTCAAAACAAAAAGCCCGAAATTATAAATCGGGGCAAAGACCAACACCAAGCGGGGAGTAGAGCCTCATCATCGTTCTAATCACGCAAGTACAATAGAAATCCGGGAGAAGAACTTTCAAAGGGCTCACACCGAGCTAATGAAAGTTTTAAAGATCAGAATTATTTTGGACATGCGGAGCAAGAGGGCATATCTCAACAGCATTGCCCCGGACAATCAAAAACGAGGAGTCGATGTTCGAGGCCACACCGAAATCGAAGAAGTCAGTCTATTATCGGATTTAATACGGGTGTATCGGTTTGAGGATATTCCTCGGATGAAAGCATCTATGAAGAAGAGATCTATTCTGACGATGGAAGTGACTCACTTAATCGTGAGTGAAGAAGAAATTCTTCAAACAGAGGCAATGGAGGATATATCGATTCCTATCTCACACGACGGTTTCTCATAAAACTCTTATGAGAATCATGAAGGAAGATCCAAAGCTTCAAGTCTATGATGGATTTACAATTGGAGCTATGGAAAAAGCATTGATAAAATTGGGTTTTGTAACAGAAAATACCAAATTATCCATGGTAACAACCGGAGAATTTGCTATTCCGTTGGAGTTTACCTAAACCTGGTCGAGATGCGCTTGGTCCCTATTAAAGAAATTCGGAGATCAAAAGCAGAGTTAAAAGAGAAGTTGCAAATACACTCTCATGGATTCATATTGGAGCCATAAGAGTCATTATTAAATCAACATTCAAAGAAGGGATAGATCCGCCACTCAATCCCGGCTATCTTTGACAAGCGAATCTCAAATCTCAAGGATTCATGCCTTGGAGCGGTTCTGAGAAATTTGTATCTTTGAAATTGGCATTTAATGTCTATCCTAGAATGGCATATAATCCGAGATCGAGGTTTCAAGAGAGTCCTAACCCTTCATCAAGATTTCAAAAGAGATGATTTAATGAAAGAAGGAATAGACCCTACTCGATCACATACAAGATATCTTATGCTCTCTCGAATACACATCATTCGAAGTATTCTTGAGAAAGGAATTTATTGAAGTCCCAAGGATTTTCGAGGACTTTGCCAGGGTGGATTTACCGAGATTATCGAGTCTCCAACTATCAAGGAGATCGATGAAAAAATACAGATCAACCGAGTCTTCAACAAAAGCCGAAGTCTTAGAGTTGAGCCAAGGAGGATGTCTTTCCAACAGACGACGAATGACGAGTAAAATGGCCGTTGGGAAGAAAGGAGACCAAATACGATTCGGCGTATCCCGATGTTCTCAAAACAAAGAGAGTCGAAATGTCCGAATGATGGCGAGAATTTGAAGTAATATTCGACATCGGTCAAATGGATAATATTTTTCCTTGTGATGTTCTATATTATCTCCAACAACCAATAGTTGGGCGGTATCGAGGAAGCCTGAAGGTAGGTGAAATTGGTGACTACCACAGGAGTTGCGGGAAAAAATCCCGAACAATTAATACCGGAAATTGAATTTCTTGATGATCATAAACCTCGGGAAAGATTACAAGACGGAATGGAGTTCACAATGGCTAATAAAAGATACGAGAATCAAATGACCACTAGTCCATTCTCCATATACATTTCTATCGGAATGTTATATGCCAATACAAGGCCAATATTTCGCGCCTATATTGATTCAGTGCCGAATATGTCTTTGCAAAGCCGGGTTTTTCCTAAATAAATTGGAGAGAAGATTGACCAAATATCATGGAAGAGGTTTCTCTAAAAGGATTCTTATCCTTAACAGGAATTAAACAAGCGAAATCATGATTGGAGGCGCGGCAAGCGTTACCCCATGGTACAAAGTGAAGACGCCACCAATCTATTTTCATGATACAGTGTGCAGATGTTTTGCTAGGAAACAATTTCCTACAAACATTCAAGCGATTCACACAGAGAATGAGACAAGAAGACTTATTTTCACAACATTATGTGATCATAAGATCATTGTCCAGCGACTGCGGGAAGCATTTTACAGAAAAATGCCTATTAATTTTCGTATCAAGCATGGTGATGAAGCCAAACTCCAAAATCCAAAAATGGCGGATCGAAGGAAATTTGGTGAAGCTTTATTATCCTATAGACAATTCGCCGAAAGGATAAAAGCTTTGGGATTATAACTTGTATTCATTCAAAGTGCAAGGAGAAGAACGAGTTACTCCGCAGGTTATTGCGGAATTAATGTTGAGCCTAATGGAGAGTCCGCAGAGTGACGTGACCCTAGAGGAACAAATATCACTCAAGATATCAAGAAGAAGATCCAAAGGAATTACAATGAAGATCCTTTTGGCATGGTGGGACAAGAATGAGCTCAAAGCATCCTTAAAGGTTAAACCGGAAATGAGTACGAGTTCGTAAGATTCAAACCAACTCCTTATGAACCAGGAGGATCGTGAGGATATGTAGAAGATACTTAAGAAACATCTTGACCTTAAGTTAATTTCACCAGGAGTTTCTCCATACAACGATCCAGATTCTTAGTCGAAACCATGGAGAAATCAAAAGAGGAAAGCCAAGACTTGTTATTAATTACAAGGGGATTAATAACATTTTGGAGTTCGACGGATACTATATCCCAAGTAGAGAACATCTGGTTAATCAGTATCAAAGGTGCCAAGATCATCTCAAAGTTCGATTGCAAGTCCGGATTCTACTGATTAAGATGGAGGAAGAAAGTAAGAAGTTTATCGCTTTCTATAAACCACAGGATACTATATTTGGAATGTAATGCCTATGGGATTGCTAACGCACCCCGTATATATCAAAGGAAGATGGATAATCTCTTCAAAGATTATTTCGCTTTCATGTTCGTGGTATATCGATGACATTCTCGATAGCATCAAAGAACATGAAGGAGCATCTCAAACATTTGGAAATATTTTTCGATGTTTGTCACAAGGAAGGATTAGTGCTTTCTTAAAAGAAGGCATGATTGCAACAAGACAGATTGAATTCCTAGGAATTGAGATCGATTTAATCTGAATCATCCTACAAAGTCATATTGTAGAAAAATACAGGATTTCTAGATATATTGAAAGACAAGAAGAGTTTCAGAGTTTTCTTGAGTTGTCAATTTTCTTTGGAATGTTCATAAACAATCTAGCACATTACGGGAAGGTGTTTAGCCCATTGCTTAAAAAAAGATGCAGATTTTTAAATGGGAAGATGAACATCAAGAAGGAATTAAGCAACTTAAAGAAGTTTGTAAAAAGCTTCCAAAGCTTGCGATTCCCAAGACGAGGACGAATCGGTTCTTTACACATGATGCCAGTGATGATTGGTGGGCAAAGCAGCTTCTTACTAAGGTCACACCAAATGAAGAAGTGTCATGCAGATATTGCAGCATTATTCACACCCGGTGAAGCAACCGGATGGCATATCAACGAAAGAATTCTTTGCGTCAGAAAGGCTTTTAAAAAATGGCATCTATTTTTATCAAGCAAACGTTTACTCTAAAATTGATAATTCAAGTGTCAAAGCTTTTAAAAAACAAAATTGAATCAAAACCGAGAAAAGGCTCGATTACTTAGATGGCAAGCTGAATGTCAATATTATGATTATGATATTGTCATTATAAAATCTCATGAAAATATTCTTGCGATTTCTTAACACGAGATGGAAGGACGCCGCTTCGATTTGAGGTCCTTAAACGAGTAAGACATCTAAGGAAAACCTGAGAGTCTAGAACGAGATTTGGGGACGTTATGTCTCAATACGTTGTTGGACGACTTCAACAGCTGACCGTAAATCCATTTCTAGTCAAATACGAGCATGTCGGTTCGCTCGAGACAATTGTTCTTAGCGCCGCAAGGGCCTCTCTTCCCGGCCGCATCTCCTACGGTGCAAAAAAAGGGGCCGAGAGAGTGCGGGATCTAACCCGGAGGTTATGGATTCAACATAATCACAAGTGTTGCGGGTGATGCATCCCCGAGGTGTACAAACTATAACGAATGTTGAAGCTCCTGTGTCACAACCCGAGTCTCAAGTCAACCTGACTCTCCGGGGTAAAAGAGGAGAGTTGAATCTTAGGCCACGCATGTGCAAATCTAAGGTTCAAATCGACGAGATTAAGATTTCTCCTATGTAGGTATATCGCAAATGGGAGAAACTAGTTACAAGACAAGGTATTAACCCAGAGAAAACAATGGTTGATATCTCGGCAAATATCCCGTAGTTTGGATGAAACCAGAAGTCATCCAAATGAAGTACACTTTTGAGCTCTAGCTTCAATCTATCTTTGTATCACCAGGATTCCCGTAAATTTCAAAATTACCGAAATGGATTGGGGAAGCGATTTGAGACTTGGGCCAATAATCCACATTTGGCTAGAGGAGATATTTTGGAACTCGTATTTTATCGGTGAAGCTCCCGAACCAAAAAAGAAAGGCTTTAATGAAGCTTTTCATTTCATCAAGCTAAGAAGACCGGATGGAAATGCTTTAAAATATATCAAGCGGCTTCACCTAAGAAGTACCGATGTTAGTAGGAGCAATTTACGAAGATGAAGCTTCTACACGACGGCGAGCATGGGGTCTTTGGGTTTGTCTAATGAGAAATGGACAAAGTCAAATATCCGTTTAAGTTTTTCCGAGATTCAAGAAATGGATCTTTCCTTTCAATTCAATGATTGGATCAACAACGGATTCGCAGAGCTTTTCGAGACAAAGAGAAGAATTCTCTCGGGAGAACAAGATTCCGCAAGCAAAAAAACTTACCAAAATTCTCAGAACATGGCATATGTGGGCCGTTGGATCGATCGGATCTCACAAGCATGCCCCGAATGTAGGAACCCGAGTTTGGAAAAGGTTTCCACCCAAACCCGACCGACAAGATTATGCACCGAAAGGACAAGGGCCTACTACAAGACGCGTTATCTCGGGGACCACGCAAACCATCTTTTAAAAGATTCCCCGACAAACATCACATGAGGCCGAGTCACGCGGAAAGAAAAGGAAGACATTGGCGAGGTAATAATGCAGATATGACATAAACAAAGGCGTCATAAATTTCAACAAGATTTGGAGTCCGCCTTTCAAGTCCGGATTCACATCTATAAGTAGCAAGATTTGAAGGAAGCTGAGGACATCGAACATTTTCCTTAGTTTTCTTACAATAAAATCTGAGTGAAAATTTATAATATTTTGACTGTTTTAGTTTTAAGTTTGATGTATTTACGAGTGAAAGCCTCATCTATGAGAGGCTAAACCAAAGATTCTCCTCCCAAAAGGAGATTACTAATGTAATAAATATTTCAATAAGTTCTTAATAAAAAGGGGCTTTTTGCTTCAACATGTCTTCATAATGTTCCATTAATTCATCCCGTTTAAGAATTACTTATACGCCTGGAGTAGGAAACGAACCAAGGTCCGTGGCTTTGAACAATTCTTCGAAGGAGTGGATAACTTGCGATCATCTTTCCTAAGGGTGAGGTTGAACAAAGGAGGAGCCGTTTGTCAAAAGATCTCGGTAATTTTCCGATTGGTGGTGTTGCGAGCCACTTAACCCTCTTTGTTTGGCCAAAGAATGTATGAATTTTAAGGGATTTATTAATTTTACGGAAGCATGTTGGGCCTGATATGGTCGTAATGGACTATATCTGTTTTATCAAAACCTTAGTCTGAAATCGAATTTATTTAGAATTATGAAGTATTTACAGAAGTATGTCCTATTGAGTTTATAAAGCTGAAACCCGACATGATCCACTTAAAACCTCCGAATAGAGACTGGATCTAAGTAGGTGTAACAATGCCACGAACAAAATAGGTGTCGAAAAATGTGAAAATTCATAATCTATGAAATTATGAATTTTGAGTTTATTGTATATAGTTGTGATATGAAAGGATTAAAATTGGTAGTTCTCTAAAGTTATAGGCGATAATTGCTACCTTTGGAAATATAATGGACCAAGATCGCTATTTGGCTATAAAGGGCAAAATTGTCCAGGGTATAAATTGCAACTTTAATAGTTAAATGGCAAAAATCAAAACGACCTAAGTTATAGGGCATATTTTACTATTAAGCCTCGATAAATATTGAATAAGAAAGTCAAAGACAAATTTCTTATTTGCAAATTTTCCAGAATCAAAAGCATCTCATCCCAACTTTTAGATTTTCATTCAATGAAATATAAACAAAAGGAAAAACTTAGGTTATGATTGGTGGTGGGAAGTTTTCCAAAATTTTCATTTTGGATAGAAAAGATTAGAGAAAGTGTAATTATATGTGGAAAAAGTTAGTTTTTTAAAAGAAAATCTCATTTCTTCAAAAACTAACTCACTCTTCTCTTTTTCTTTCATACTTTTTAATACTCAACTATACTATTTGTTTCTCTCTCATCGTTATTCATATAAATAATTTATGTAATTTCTTTATTCTGTCTCCATCTTTGTTATTTTTCTCTTATTCTTGATAACAAAACGTATAAAATGAGATTCATATTGCTTATTTTTTGTTCTATCTTTTATTTTTTATTCAATTTTTGCATTATATTTTACATTATTATTTCCATACAAAATTCCACAAACAACATCTCTAGAAGAGTATCTATTACATCAATACAATCATTATTTTTCTCTACACATCCAACTTTCACTTTTAAAAATAATTCACCACTATTCACTCGGAAAAATGAAAGTGGATGGAATAAAGGCACAACTAATCACATCCTAACATTTACAAACACTAAAAATATTTTCTTGGGTATGGAGGCCAGTTAAAATCAAATTTTTTTGGTCGATTGCAAACACTCCCTAGTTGACTTCAATTAAAATTTAATTGACTGACATAAATTTCCTAGGAAGTAATTACTCATGAGTAATTACTTGACCACTTGGGCTAAATTGGTAAAAATGAGGTCAATTTAAACATGAGTCTCAAGTCCCACCCATATCAACCCAAGGAAATGAGTCAGAGGCTTTAAGTTTGCTTGTCCATGTATAAATGGATGGACAAGACTTTAGACTATTTAGTATGTAACTAGTCTTATGCCCGTGCGATGCACAAGTATATATCTGTGATGCGTCCATTTTATACTGTGACATGTGCATTTTCCTAATAGTTCTATAAATTATGTTCTCATGCATTGTAATAATGTTAATATAGTATCAAACAAAAAACAAAAATAGTATTTAATATTTTTTATTGATAAAATCAAAAATGAAAATATATCATGCCACTCGAATCAAAAAAAAAAAAAGCATTCAAGCCTATGTATTTGGGTTCAATATTTGAAAACTAAAGTGCGCCTTCATCGAACATTCCGTTTTAGTCATGTTTAGATTCCTAATAAGTGTGAAATTATATGTCATGCTTTTTTTTTCAAAGGTTGTAGTAGTAAATTAATATGCAATATTATTTTCCAAAGTCATCTCGTATGTGTAGGAGAAATAAGTATATTAGTTAAGAAAATATAACACAATAAAATATAGTTTTGGTAATATTATTGATTTAATTATATTTATTTTTGGGGAAAATTTTATTTTTTATGGATTTTGTCATTCATTTTATTTATTCACGTTGTTAAGTCAATTTTCAAACTTTTGAAATTTTGTTGTGGGGATTTGTGTTGTATTATTTGGAGTTCTCATATTTGGTTCAGATCGTGTGATGCACGAACTATATTTTTATAATTTTTAGTGACTAAAAATGTTTAGAATTTCAATAAATAATTAAAATATAAAGATAATTAATTTAATTGTAAATTATACTATTAAATAATATGAAAATAAATTATTATATACTATGAAAAAACTGTTTTTAAATACCATATATTTGGTTGATAACAAATTTTGTGTATGTGAGTTGTATCTATATATTGAACATGTTTATCTATAAGAAAGTAAAGGTTTGAAAAACTAATTTGCCAATGCTGAATATTTAATGTATTCTTTTCCAATACAATCAATAATAAAGTTATTTCTAAGTCCAATATCTTTTTAGGGTTTAGAAAGTTGAACAATTGTTAGAATAATTAGGGAATTAAACAAAAATCATGTTTATATTTAACAACATAATTCTATGGGAAAATAAAATATTTCAAAAAATAAAAACTATTCTATTTTAATATATACACATATATCAAAAATATATCATGCAGACAAATTCACATCGAATAGTCCAAATGTACAACTTTATAAGTTTGAATATCTGATAAATATAAAAATAATTTCTATTAATATTAAAAGACGTTAAAAAATATAAAAATAATTTTTCAAATATAAAAAATCATTATGAATATAATTTTATATTAAATAAAAAAGTATTTCTTCTTACATGAATATATCAAATGATATGTATGGATATATTTAATATATATAATATTTGGATACTTAGTTTGAGATATTTCTATAATTAAAATAAATATTGTTTTAATTGAATTTAATCAACTAATAAAATTCTATATAATTATGAACAAAATGGGATAAGCCCAATTAACAACTATATATATATCATAAATAATGAGAAAATATATCTTATATATTTTTATTCATTATATTTATTTTTAATTGTATATATATGCAATATGGACGTCAAACCGAACATCGTAAAAAGATGATTAATTATATATATTATACGTCAAAAATAGATCTAAAATGAAAAACAAATCATTTTCTTTAAAAATATATATATATATATATATATATATATATATATATAGGGATGGGATCTCGATACTCTTTACCATGTGGCGGTGTGGATTGATCTCATCCATCCACACTTTTTAGTCAATGGTCGGTTGCTATTAAAAATAACTCGATTTATCAATTAATTAATAGGTGGGAAGGGCATAATAGTAACTAGCAAAATGCCTTAAATCACGCCCCTATAATCAAAAGATTGATTAATATCATGTTTCCATAACTGAATTGTGCACCATTTTATAAGCTGAATTGTACACCATTTTATATCTAACAGTGCATCATTGCATAACTAATTGTACTTCATCTAAATGAACTATAAAGACAAAATGATGTAACCATCTTCTCATTTAATGACTGAACGGTGCACCATTTTTATATCTAGCGAAAGTCATTGTATAACTAATTGTACATCATCTAAAATTACTATAAAGACAAAATAGTGTAACTATCTTACCATTTAATAACTGAACTGTACACCATTTTATATCTAACAGTGCATCATTGTATAACTAATTGTACATCATCTAAAAGAACTATAAAGGCAAAATGGTGTAACCATCTTCCCATAAATCACGCCCCCACAATCAAGGGATTGATTAATATCACATTTCCATTACTGAATTGTGCACCATTTAATACTGAACTGTGCACCATTTTATATCTAATAGTGCATCATTGTATAACTAATTGTACATCATTTAAAAGAACTATAAAGACAAAGTGGTGTAACCATCTTCCCATAATTACGCCTTACAATCATAGATGTGATAAAGATCACATTTTCATAACTGAACTGTGCACCATTTAATACTGAATTGTGCACCATTTTATATCTAACAGTGCATCATTTTATAACTAATTGTGCATCATTGTTTAATTAATTGTACATCATTGTGAGTAAACCGCAAGTGAATGAATAAATAAATAAATAAATAAATAAATAAATAATTCGGAAAAAAATCAACCTTTGGATTTGTTGAATTAATGGATTAGATTAATCCACACCGCCACACGGTAAACCCTCCGCCACATTTGATCCTAACCTCTATATATATATATATATATATATATATATAATTAATGCAAAGGCACACACCAGATTTGAAACCTAATTTAAAAAACTTTATTTTTTATATAACTTTAAAAAATGATTTATTGAAAGAAATTTGACTATCCAAAATAATGAAATCACAAATATTTATAACTTCTTATTTGTTTCATAGATTTTTAAAACTTTTTTAAAAGAATTTTTATTACTTTTTTTTTAGAAACCAAAAAATGGGCGGAAAAACTATGAGTTATTATTCTAAGAATAATATCTCTCTTTATATATATATATATATATATATATATATATATATATATATAAGGATTGGTTCAAATGAGACCAATCCCTTTAGGTTAGTCCATAAGAACACTTATGGACTCTTGATTTAAACTTTCGGATGGTGTTGATCATTTTAGTCAATTTAGACTTATAAGGGTGTAATTGTACTTTTATATTTAATCGCTTTTGTTAATTGGTACATTATTAGCTATTTTTAAGGAAACACAATCCTACCTTTTCGCCATTACCGATTTTTAGGGAGGAAAATCATCAACTTCAAGCGTTTTTTCAAAATTGATACTTCTTTCCGCCATATTTGTGAACAATCATTTTATTGTATACTTAGTTCGGTGGACTTGTATACTTAATCATATTTTATTGTATATTTAGTTCGGTGGATTTGTATACTTGGTTCAGTGGAATCGTATTCTTAGTTATATAAGTAGTTTAGTGAATTTGTATACTTAGTTCAATGGAATTGTATACTTAGTTATATAAGTAATTCTGTGGAATTGTGTATTTAGTTCAGTGTAATTGTTTACTTAGTTGAATGGTTCGGTATACTTAGTAATATTTTAATGTATAGTTAGTTCAATGTAATTGTATACTTAGTTAAATGTTTCAGTATACTAAGTAATATTTTAATGTGCAGGTAGTTTAGTGTAATTGTATACTTAGTTAATTGTTTATGTATACTTAGTAATGTTTTAATGTATAGTTAGTTTAGTGTAATTGAATATTTTTCATTAATTGTTGCATGATTCTGTTGCCATATTTGAATAATTTGCAGGTTTGAATGGGAAGAGAGAGAAAGGAAAGGTGAATCGCTTGATTGTGGGGACGTGATCAATACAAGATCACGTCCCTAATTTTTAGGAAGTGGTTACTATATATAATTTGTTGGATTCCTATTTTACCCCCTACAATGTATATTTTCATATGAAAAGCTGTATAGATTTATTTAGATCTTGGCCATTGATTTATGTTTTTGATGGTGTAGATTTGGTCATATGGTCTTACCTAGGAGGGTGGTCTCACAGGATCCCCTCCCTAGATTTGTGAAGCCCCAATTTTTTCGAAGCTATTAATTGATCCTTATTGTCATTTACACTTTTGATCGACTATTTTACCGCGTCATTTTGACGGGTAATTAATAATAATATATACATTTTGTATTTTATTTCATTTTATGTAATTACTTGTGATCATGATCATCATTAATTATATTCCTCATTTATGATCACTTGATTGATCATTATTACTATTTTTGTAATTATTAGTCACCTTAGAAGTTTAAGGGACTATTTATTTTAGAGACTTTTACCTTATAGAGTTAAGAATTTGATTTAGATTAAGTGATCATGAGACTTACAAGTGATCAAGGAAATCACTAAATATTTTGGAGATTGATATATTTCATCTATTATCATCAAATTTGGGACAAAAAAAAATATATGGAATTACCAAATTGCCCTTGAAGTGGACGGCCAATATGGATATTTTTGGGATAAAAATATCATCCAACTCTTGTACACCTACACCATATATTAGTCATCTTGTGAATAATTATATCATTAATTCAAACATTATACACATCATCTTATACACCAATTCTTTATTACTATTTTTCCCAACTTATTCCCACTTTACCAACATTCTTCTCAATATTCCCCAACACCATTCAAGCATACTTTGACTTGCACTTTGTCTCCCATGCATGAGGCAAATTACAAGACACAATTTGAACAAAATTTTCTCTCCTCTCTCACTATGTTGGACGGCCATATGGCCTAATTACACAAAAATTTCATCTCAAATTTCACCAACAAATTTGATCTTCCAAATCAATTCTCCTCCTTCTCTAAAAACTCCCAACTTCTCTCTATTCTTCCTTTCACTTTCTTCTTCTATACTTAGAAAAAATTTTCAACATTTTCCTCCTATTCTTCACTAAAAATTGAATCATCATCATACAAGGTAAGAAATTTTAGCTTCAATCCATTTTTGATATCACATTGTTCATCTCTTCCACCTTCTTAACTTAAGTTTGAATTTGGTTTGGAGGTACATTTAGAAGACCTTGAAGATTAGAGCTTGACAACATTTTTGAAGAAGGACCTCAAGCTTGAAGAAGAAATAGTAGAGAAATTAGACTACAAGGTAAGAATTGAGTACTAGACCCTTCTTTCCTACTCTTCCTATTTTTTTCAAATTTTAACACCCCTTTTTCATTTTTGCGAAATAGGGGCCGACCTTAGAGATTTTGGAGTTGAGCCAAAATTTCCAATTTTTGAGCTTCAACTAGTCTCCAAACATCTACTACACAAGGTAAAGTGTAGTCCTTTTCATTTCCTTATTTCCTTCTTCTTTCTCCTTAATTTTTCTCTCATTTTTCTAACTCCAAATTTTGATATTTTCTTGACTTAGGGGCTGACCTAAGAAGCCTCATCCAAAAATTGTGAAATTATCCTTTATTTCACAATTTCCAAATTTAAGGTGGGTGGAAAAATATTTTCCAACTTTTAGGTGTTTTGATTAAATGCATGTAGAAAATTTGATCATGAGCCTTGAGATATATATAATCTATGTATTGCATGTCAATTTTATATATCAAATCATGAAAATTCTCAAGAGTTGCTCAAAATTACTATTTATTGAATTTTAGGTGCATGCATGTACACTTTAATGTTTTGATTGATGAATTCTTGTATGTATTGGACATGCATGTGTATGATCTTTAAAATCTATGTTTTGTATGCCTTATAACCTGGAAAAGTCGAGCATAATTGATTAAATTTCAATTTTGGACTTAAAAATATAAAAATGGAAAGTTGGTGGACTAAATTGCAAGAAAATGAAAGTTAAAGGACCCCTCTACAAATTTCGAAATTTGGGACTGTACTCAGGTTCAAAAATGACTTTTGGACATTTTAATAAAGTTTTAATAGTTTTAAGATAAATAAAATCAACCTTTAAAAGCCCAAGGACTAGATTGTAAAATTTTGAAAGTTTAAGGGTCGCTTTGAAATTTTTAAAACTGTACCAGACCTAAACTTTAAAATTTGAAATTTTTACTCTTAAGGTACTGGGAATTACATATTTTAAAAGTATTCCAAAAGTCCAAGTGGTTAGGGCTTGGAAAATAATTTTACTAAAATTGAGGGACTAATGTGTAAAATATTAAACTTGAGGACCCAAATGAAATTTCCAGGACTTATGCAGCCCATGCACCTGGAAATACTAACTTAACTATAACTTAATTATATTTTGGACCCAAGGTTCAAATTTTATAACAATTGGACCCCTAAAAGCCTTTAAGGCAATTATTTAAAAATGGGACAAAAATGATATTTTCAAAAGTTAAAGGACCTACACATATTTCTTTTAAAAACGGCTTTTGTCCCAATATCCTACCAACCTTAGTGACATTTTCCAACTGGAATCACATTAGAAGCCCTTCCGGTTTGTGAGTTCAATTTTTAAAACTTAAGGTCCGAATTGGCAATTTTTACAAATTTGGGGCCAATGTGAGAATTTTACAAAATATCGACCTCAAAATTTTACATACCTGAATCTATGGACAATTTGGAGAATTTAGGAACTGACCTCATAATTTTTCAAGGTCGGGATATTTAATTATTCAATTTTTAACCCCAAAAGTGTTAGTTTTACAAAATGGGGCTAAATTACAATTTTTCTTTTATAAAGGACCTAACTCAAATTATTTTCTCTTTTACTAAAATAGCCCTGGACCCTCTGACTTGGAGATTTAATTAAAGTATTTTATTTTCCCAAAAACCCTTGACTTATCGGATCGACTTGACCGATTAATACCCGATCGTGGAGCGACTTCCTCGCCTTGCGATTTGAATCTATAATGGGACTCATGTTCCACCTAATCTTTCAAGATATCGATGGTTGCTTATCCTTCCGATAATCATCTTCATCCAAAAACTCCACCAACACCATAATTGCCACTCGCGTTTTTCAAAAAATTTCCTAAAATCGCTTCTCTCAATCAATAATACTGATTGCCTGGTTGATATGCGTAATTGTAATTACTTTCTGCTGAGTCAACTTGGTGTGTCGAGCTCACGTCGGAATGGATACGTCGGGGATAGAACCGGCAGCTCGGCTGCTATTCCACTCTTCCCCCATCGCCCTAATCCCGCAACCGAGGGACGGAGTTTGTCCAAGGGAAGTGGGTCGTAGATCGAGGTATAATCATGATTATGACGGATCCGAGCCTTGCAAGCTCCACTGTGGATTTTGTCTTTGCCTACGGAGCGATAAGTCTTGGTCTTGGACCATACTTACCGGGAGTTACAAGGAAGAACGAAGGAATTGTCTGTCGATCCACACGATTCCTGGAGTTATCGTACCCATTTTGTTGGCGTTACATTTCCGTATGCAACCGCTTACCGCTTGCATTGGTTGGCGTTACATTTCCGCACGCAACCGCTACCTGCTTTGCATTGGTTGGCGCTACAAATCCGTACGCAACCATTAATTGCCTTGCATGGGATTGGCGTTACACTTCCGCACGCAATCCTACCTGCTTGATCAATCACATAGTGCTGTGTGACCATGAATCGCTTTTCTTGAATCGTATAAATATACTATTGTATTATCTTATCACGACGCTTATGAATCGTGTGTGAATTCATGCATCATACTCACGCGTTTTTATATAATCTGTTTTCTCACATTAACTATATTGCGCCACACTTGCACACGATCACCCCATCCACCGAGATTTATGTCTCATCCCCACCGTTTTCTAACCTTAGATGAGGATTTCGTTGAAGATCTTTGAGCCGAACCGCTCGGATTGAGACCTTGTACTACGCTTGTTGGATTTACTATTTCTTACTTGTTGATTGGACTCTTTTCTTATGTTGTTGTCGGACTTTTGTATTTCGTTCCATTCGGGTTTGTAATTAAGGGCGTAGGACCCTTTGACTTTAAGTTGCTATTTTGTTGATTTTCGGGTTGTAATTTGGATGATGGATTGTAGATTTTAAGTTGTAACTTGTATCTCATTATTTATTTCCGCCGCTATTTAGACTCGTCTCATTGGGTTCTCGTTGACATTGTTTGACTGTTGGTTATTGTATTTAAGTTGTGGATCGCTCGTCGCGTCCGTTTGGGCGTGACAAGATTAAAATATTACTAAGTATACAGAAACATTTAACTAAGTATACAGTTACACTGAACTAAATACACAATTTCACTGAATTACTTATATAACTAAGTATACAATTCCATTGAACTAAGTATACAAATACACATAACTAAGTATACAAATTCACTAAACTACTTACTAAACCACTTATATAACTAAGAATACGATTCCACTAAACCAATTATACAAATCCACTGAACTAAATATACACTAAAACATGACTAAGTATACAAGTCCACTGAACTAAGTATACAATAAAACGACTGTTCACAAATATGGCGGAAAGAAGTATCAATTTTGAAAAAAACACTTGAAGTTGATGATTTTTCCTCCCTAAAAATCGCGTAAATGAAAAGGTAGGATTATGCTTCCTTAAAAATAGCTAATAACCATCTAATTAACAAAACTAATTAAATATAAAAGTACGCTTATACCCTTATAAGCCTAAATTAACTAAAATGATCAACGCCATCCAAAATTTTAAATCAAGAGTCCATAAGTGTTCTTATGGACTAACTTAAAGGGATTGGTCTCATTTGAACCAATCCATATATATATATATATATATATATATATAGGGAGAGGGTTATATGAGACCACCTCTTAGGGTAAGTCCATAGGGACCAATCCTAGCCACATATCTAGATTTTTCAATGGTTGTGATTTTAGAGCTAAAAATTCAGATTAAATGTTGGTAATTAGAGAAAGGGTAAATTAGTCATCCTACAAAATTACCCAATATTCATGGGATTCTGTTCACATTATGATCACACAATCTATGCAAATCTCACGTCAAATTCAACGTGAACAAATCTCATCTTTCTTCTTCTTCAACGCACTATTGTGAGAAATCATTCATCATTCTTCTTCAACGCACTATTGTGTGAAAAATGTTGCAGACAATTTGCCATAGTTGCTAGAGCTTGACTTCAGTTCGAAGTTTGCTTATGAAGATGTAATTTGTTGCTTGTGTAGATGTGTCATGGTTTATATACCATTAACTACATAAGCAAGTCATAAGCAACAAATCCATACTACATAAGCAACAATCCGATACTACGTAAGCAACAAATATACACTACGTATGCACCACGAATACATTAACTACATAAGCAAGTCATAGCAACAAGTATATACTACATAAGCAAAAGTCTATACTACATAAGCAACGAATATACACTACGTATGCACCACGGATGCATTAACTACATAAGCAAGTCATAAGCAACAAACTCATACTACATAAGCAACGAGTCTATATTACATAAGCAACGAATATACACTACGTATGCACCACTTCTAATACATTAACTACATAAGCAAGTCATAAGCAACAAACCCATACTACATAAGCGATAAGCCTATACTACATAAGCAATGAATATACACTACACATGCATCACATATACATTAACTACATAAGCAAGTCATAAGCAACAACCCTATACTACATAAGCAACAGAGAATTTTTTTTGAAACTGAAACGCTGGAGAGAGAGTGTGCGTGAAGAGTGGTG
The DNA here is from genome assembly GCA_016081115.2 of Rehmannia glutinosa. Classification (NCBI taxonomy): domain Eukaryota; kingdom Viridiplantae; phylum Streptophyta; class Magnoliopsida; order Lamiales; family Orobanchaceae; genus Rehmannia; species Rehmannia glutinosa. Next base: position 295,235 of record JABTTQ020002912.1, on the reverse strand, counting down.
AAATCGCGTGAAAGAGGGAATGAAATCTTAGTAATCGATTCTAAAGTGCCAAATTACCACCCTACCCTTTTTAATTGTCAAACAAAACATAAACATAAAAAGCCCTAAAAATCTGGACCACCCAAAATTGTTGATCTATGGTTAGGATGTGTCCCCATGGACTCACCCCAGTAGGAGGACCTATTTGATCCATATCCTATATATATATATATATATATATATATATATATAGAATTGGGCTGACTAAGAGTACACATACTTCAAGATTATATTTCAAGAAGACCCATCCTAAACAATCTATATAGTCCAGTTGACATTTCCTTTTTATTTAAAAGTACAAATCATGAGAGGGGAAGAAATCAAGTGAAATCGAATCGAGTACATGTCTAAATTTTACAAATGTTTTACAACTAGACTAGCAAGCGATTCACAATCCATTTAATAATTTTTAAATTCCAATGCTCACAGTCACACCTCGCAAGCAATTGCCTAATAAATGAACAAGCGAAAAGAGTAATACAATAAAATATAAGTCAAATATAAATTAAAATCGGATATGTGGTTATGAACATGAAATATGATATTAATTTGCAATGTAGAGCATCCAACTTGGAAACTTTGAGGATATATCGCTGATTTATGGATACACATCTATCACTAAGTTTTGAATTTCCTTTTGAAAAAAGGTCTCCTGTTAGACCGTTTAACGGATCTTATCCATTAGACGGATTTCCAAACCCAATCCGTCTTGGACTTATGGGTTAAATTGCAATCCTCAACCCCAATCCTTATATGGATGATTTTTTCTCCTCCCAATTCACCATAAAGCCGATTTCTCTCGGCCCTTCTTTTTTTTTCTTTGTGACATTCTATCTTCTTGATCTAGCGATGGACTTTCATCCATCTATTTTTCACTCTTTGAGGTTCCGAATTAGGGAAAGTGTTGTCATGGCCGCTGTGGCAATAGGGAGCAATAGTGGGTGGTTCAACATCAAAAGACTTGCTCAGAGAGATCTTTTTATGCAAATGAGAAATACAACTCATCCAACAAAAGACTATTTTAATACATAATGGAACCGACTTCATGGCTTTCGTTTTGCTCCATTGTTTCAAATCATGTTGATGTTAATGAAGGCTACTGAATAAGTTTCAGAAGACTACTAATACTTTTTAGAGAGGCTATTAATACTTTTTGAGGTAGACTACTAATACTTTTTAGGGGAAAGAACTAATATTTTTAGAGGAACTACTAAATAATTTTCAGGGGATTACTAAAATACCTTGAATCAAAAAATCTAATACTTTTCAAGGGGATTACTAATACGTTTTAGGGGGAATTACTAATAGTTTTGAGGAAAAAAAATTAATATTTTTCATGAGGAATACTAAAAATATTGTTCTAGAAACTAGTAATACTTTTCTGAGGTATTAATAATACTCTTCATTGAAAATACTAATACTTTTTAGGGTCCTAGTGATTATATGTCACTGTCTTATATTACAAAAATGACATCGGTTTGGTTTTGGGATCCGTCTATTGGATTTTGGCCCGTTAGACCGTCCGACATAAATTTTTATCTTCCTTCATTGATTTTGCTTTGTCCTTTTTTTTTTTGGCTGTCACTTTTCTTAGTCCATTTTTTTAATTTCCAAATTTTATGTCCTCTTTTTTTTTTTATTTTACTTTATTTACTTCCACCCTTTTCCCTCCATGTTTATTTCTTTTCATTATAACCCTCAATTTTCAACTTTTTCATGAAAAGTTGGCACAGATGTAAACAAGTGATAATAAAACAATGGAAAGTTTCACGATGTGTGAAGATTTTTCTCTCTTTCTGAGGGTGTTTAGTTCCCCCTGTGGTGGAGGCATTTTTAAATTTCAAATTTCAAAAGATGGGTTGTTTCAAAAAGTTTCTCTTTTCTTCAGTATGGTTAGGTGAGATTGTTCTTTAATGGTGCTGTCTTTTACATTCTCACTTGTCATTTCCTTGTTGTACTCGGAAGTGGGGTAATGAATGTGGGTGCATTTATGGCATCTAGTGTTGTCTGATCTTGTTGGCTTCTTTTCTTTGTTGGTTTGTTTTTGTATTTCGTTTTTATTTTTCTTCTTGTTGGTTTTGGGGTGGTATCTTTACATTTCGTACAAGTCGGAAACATCGTGACTCATTCTGCTTTGTGACATTGGGTAATTAGGAAATTTATTGAGTAGATTTTGACGATACCATGTAAAACTTAAACTAGGAAGTTGGCACCCCATTTTTCTTGTAATTTGTATTGTAATAGATATGACCGAAAAGCTAAGTCAAGTCATCTATGCCAAGGAATACAAGAAGTCAACTCCAAATCGGATTGAAGACTCGCTATGTGTCACCGAGTATGGCCAAGAAAGAAGTCAAGGACTCGATCAAGGAGTGTGAGCCGAGGAACAATCGTGAGAAGTGTTAGTCAAGTCAACTCAAGAAGCCAAGTCTCAAAGTTGAAGTGACAGTTGAGTTATCCAAAGGATCGAGCCGACTCAAGTCACCTGGGTAAAGACAATGATCTAGTCAAGACAATGACTTAGATCCGTTGATTAAAGTCAAGAATATTACTTAATAAAGTAATATGTCAAAGCCGTCAGTCTAAAGTGTTAGTCCTGATTGTGCAAAATGAATAATCAATGGGAAACATTGCACCTTGTGTCGTGCACCTTCAATGCTATGAAAACATTTAATACGAGGAAATGTCAACATCAAGGACTCGCAATAAGACAACCAACGAATAAAAGTGACATTTGAAATTAGCCTATCTTTTCAACGGACAAAATTTCAAATGTGTATTATAAAAGGCCGAGGAAGTTATTGAGAAGAGGTTACGAACCACGAACAAGCAAGCAATATTCAAGCATTTAACATGCAATTTTCTCATAAACGAACAAGCAAATCCTCAAGCCTGAAACTCGAAGGAAATCAATCCAACACAAGTAGTGAAGAAAAGACAACTTCAAATCTGTTGAAGAGGAAACATTTGAAGAAATCAAATGGGTCTACTATCCAAGCTAGGATTGTAGAAACGTTCCAGGTCGAACTATTATCAAGTTTGTTGGAGGGCTTCGTGATCAAATCCTAGAACTTGAGAAGTGAGCTGAAGTAGTAAGGCAGCTGCCCTTTGAAAAAGCTGAGTCGCAAGAGAAGCTAGCTGTGTGATCAAGGCTGTCTCCGGATCGTTTCACCGCTTTATAAATTGATCCGTTACATAGTGGATTAGAATAATTACCCCATCTTCGAACCTCTATAAAATATTTGTGTCATTTACTTTCAAAGAAATTTACTTTCCTACATGTTTACATTATATCTGCTATTAGAATCATATTTTCTATCCAACTGATTAATAACCCAGTGCTAAGAATCAAGTGTTAAAAACAAACTTAAAACAAGTCTAAGGGTGTTAGTCTTCCGATGTTAAAAACCAATCAGCCAAGTTAAGTATTTGGCTTGAACAGCCGAGTTATACTGTTAATAGCTCTATTGAGTGGGTAACTTAGCTGAAAAGCCAACTTAGTTGGCCACCAAGGACACAGCTATTTGACTCAACTCGTTGAATTATTTTAAATAGACTAAATCGGAAATGGCTCTTCAAACATTTGAAAATTTCAAAATACTTGCGGGTGAAACCACGGATCACCGGATGCCGTTTCACCGAAATCACAAATGAACTTTCAAATATTGGGAAGGAATATACACAAAAGGAAATGTGTATGAAGATCTTAAGAAGTCTCCTGCTGAATGGGAAATGAAAACTATGGCCCTGAGACATTCAATGGACCTCTCAAAAACATCCAATCATGAGCTATTCTCAGATCTCAAAGCCTATGAGTTTGAGCCGAGAAGGAAAGAGCAAGAGAAGACACAGTTGCACCCAAGACACCAGACCGATGGCGAACGATGGAAAGAGAGTCAACTAAAGGAAGTCATAAACCGGGAGGAAATTGCCCGATGGTAAAGAACTATAAAAGAAATAAGGGTGAAACCTCCGGAAGACATTCACTCCTTCCAAATCAAGAGAAGACAGCCACCCAAAAGAGTCGAACATCAAAGGGTTGAATATCGAAAAGTTCGATAATCCAAGAACAGAAAGGTCGATCAAAGAGCCGAGAACCCGTGTTGGAACTACAAACAACCAGGACATTTTGCGGTTGGATTGTTCCTATCCACCACCAACAAATATAAGAATGAGGAAGATAGAAGAGTCTTCAAGGAAAGAAGACATGATAAGAAGAAAGCCATGTTAGGCCGAGACTCTGAGGTAGTGAGTGAAGTCCAAAGAAACAAAGCAGACTCGAGAGAGTAGTGAAGCCGACTACTCAAGTGACTCGAGGAAGAGGCTATGATTTGCCTTGTGGCTAAAGAACAAGATCAACCAAATCAAGAAGATGATGTACACTCTAACTCATCTCATTGATTTAAGTAATAGTGATTGTGATACGAACACTTCATCACCCACTGATCTTTATGATTCATTAGGCAAAATGATGAAAGATTTTGAATACATAAAATCCTCACACACAATTCTAAATGAGGAAAACATCCAGCTTAAAAGTCAAAACTCACAAATGACTAAAGAATCGAGTACTCGAGTCACATAGTGATGAGAACACCGAAATAAGACTGAAAATGCCAAGATCATAGCAGAGTTAGCTGCTATAGAAAAGAGGGAAAAAGATCTCAAAAATGTGATTGTCTCATTTACAAAGACATCCAAATTATTGGATGATCTTATCATGAGTCAAAAAGAATGTGGAGATAAGACAGGCATAAGATTCAATTCCTTTGTGCACAGTCAAACTCCAAGAGTGATTTTGGTAAAAGGATCTTCAAGTAATGAAGCATCTCAAAAATCCAAAACACCAAAATGTTGCACCCACATTCACTCCAAAGCACAATCACAAACAAACTAGCCTTGGAAACAAAGGGAAAGGAAAACAGCCAGTTGAGTTCCTCATCAAACTTCAAATAGAAAATACTTTGTGATAAGCAAACAGAGCTACCAAAAACCCCAGAAGTTTCATCAGAGAAACACACATGATGGGAATGGTAGAAAATATCGAAACTATGCTGATTGGAACAATGTGAAACATCAGCAAAGACCTATGGAATACAAGCCAATGTGGCAAAGACCTAAAACTCAGCAAATGTCATTCCAAAGGAAAAAGAGTTATTATCAAAGACACATATGCACCCAAGCACTACACTCGAGAAATTTCATAACAATCTCAAGAAAGCAATTGCTAAAACACAAACACAGTATACGGACAAAAGGGACAAACTTTATGAACCTCAACTTCAACTTGTTAAGCATCACCAACTATGTGATAAAGGCTACAATGTTGGATTCAACAAGTGGAGTGTGCCGATAAAAGATGTTGAATCAAATGAAATAGTCTTTGAAGAATCAAGACAAAAGAATATGTATGTGGTAGATTGGTCTCTTCACACACCAAGCACTTGTCTCTAGCAAAGAGCACACCCGAATCAAGTTGGTTGTGGCACAAGAAGCTGAGTCATCTGAATTTCAAGACAATAAACAAGCTTGCAAGAAGTCATCTTGTAGAAGGATTGCCAGACTCAGTGTACAAGAAAGAAAGTGTATGTGATACATGCCATATGGGAAAGCAAATAAAGTCTTCATTCAAGGATAAGCCAAGTCCTTCTTCAACAAGGATATTACATCTGTTGCATATGGATTTATTTGGTCCAGTTGAGCCAGCCAGCATAAGTGGAATGAAACACACCTTGGTAGTGGTAGATGACTACTTAAGATATACATGACAATCTTCATGTGTAAAAAGAAGGAAACTTTGCGAAGTTACCTCACCGATGAAAAGAGTTCGAAATAAAAAGAGCCAAGCCATTATAAAGATAAGATCCGCAGAGGAACCGAGTTTGTTAATAGGATAATAACTCAATATTGTGTTGAAAATGGAATTGCTCATGAGTTATCAATCGCAAGAACTCCACAAAGAAAATGGAGTGGTTGAAAGAAGGGATAGAACTCTCAAGGAAGTTCGCAAGGACCATGTTAGCTAAAGTTGGATTGCTAAGAGATTGTGGGCTAAAGCCAATAACACGACATGTTATACTCAAAATAGATGCATGATCAACGTAACCACCAAGACTCCTATGTGATTTGGACATGGAGAAAGACAAATGTTGGATATTTCAGGATATTTGGATGTAAATATTTCATCCATAACAATGGCAAAGATAATTTAAAGGCTTTTGATGTTAAAGGCGATGAAGGTATCTTTTTGGGATACTCAAATTTGAGAGCAAAGCCTATAGAGTGTTGAACAAGAGAACTATGATTACGAAGAGTCTATCCATGTGATTTTTGATGAACCTAATGTAAATGGAGAAGACATTGAAAAGTTAGTTGATAAGTTAAATCACCAACAATACGTAAGAGTCCTTATGTTGAAGTCAAGTAAGAGCAATCAACCTGGATGAAGATGAGATAGTTGAATCTCAAAGACAATTTGAAAGTCTACAAAGCAGAATGAAGTTGAAAGAGCTATTCAAGACAACTTAGTCATGAGATGGCTAAATCCAAAGATACTTACTCCAACCTCGATGTGAGATGGCCGAGAGACCATCCACCGAGTTAGTTATTGGAGATGTTAGCCTAAAGATGTGTCTCAAGCTAATCGGATGGCACACACCGGATTCAAACCATGCAAAAAGAGATGAATTAGTTTGAAAGAAACAAAGTATGGGAATTAGTGCGAGGCCAACCCATCAAAATGTTATTGGCACAAAATGAGTTTTCGAAGCAAAATGAATGAGGAAGGATCTCATTTGTAAGAAACAAAGCAAGATTGGTAGCCAAAGGGTATTGACAAGAAGAGGGTATAGATTTTGATGAAACTTTTGTTCCTGCTGCAAGATTGGAAGCAATAAGGATGTTTCTTGCTTATGATGCACATAAGAACTTCATTGTGTATCAAATGGATGTGAAGAGTGCATTTCTACATGGATTGTTAAAGGAAGAAGTCTGTGTTATATGGAGATAAGGTATTGGAGATAAGGTATATAAGCTCAAGAAAGCATTATATGGACTGAAACAAGCACCAAGAGCATGGTACGGCATATTGTCTCAATTTCTAACGAACAATGGATTCACCAAAGGCAAAGTTGATAGAACACTAGATGGAGAGAGTTTACTGCTTGTTCAAATATATGTGGATGACATCACTTTTGGTTCCACAAATAAAGAGCTGTGTGACAAGTTCTCAAACCTCATGCAAGATAAATTTAAGATGAGCATGATGGGATAACTGACTTTCTTCCTAGGACTTCAAGTCAAGCAAATGAACGGTGGAACCTTCATAAGTCAAACAAAATATACCAGAGATTTAATGAAGAAATTTGGTATGGAAAAGAAGTCCTCTGTGAAAATTCCAATGAACACATCAATCAAGATGGACATGGATGCAGATGGCAAAGTTGTTGATTAAACCTAATATAGAGCACTCATTGGATCATTGTTCTATCTAACAGCAAGCAGGCCAGGCATCACCTTTGCAGTATGTGTATGTGCAAGATTTCAATCTGCACCAAAGGAGAGCCACATGACTGCAGCTAAGAGAATCCTAAGATATTTGAAGGGATGCCAGGAAGTTGGCTTATGGTATCCAAAGGAAGGAGGATTCAAGCGGATTGGTTACTCAGACTCAGACTATGTTGGATGTAGAGTTGACAGGAAAAGTACTTCAGGTACATGTCAAATGCTTGGAAATATATTGGTTTCCTTGTTCAGTAAGAAACAAAATTCAATTGCCACATCCACAGCTGAAGCAGAGTACATAGCTGCGGGCAGTTGTTGTGCCCAAGTCTTATGGATGAGACAACAGCTAAGAGACTATGATATTGAAGAAAAAGAAATTCCAATTATGTGTGATAACACTAGTGCTATTGCAATCACTCAGAATCCTGTGTTGCATTCACGAACAAAGCTCATTGATGTCATATATCATTTCATAAGAGATCATTTTGAAAAGAAAGACATCACCTTGGAATATATCTCAACTGATAAACAATTAGCTGATATTCACAAAGCCTCTATGTGAATCAAGATTTGAAGATCTCAAGAATGAGTTAGGGTTAATTGAGCTGAGTTGAATCTCAAAAGACTCAATCAGCAGAGAATGAAGATGAGAAAATCAAAGTAGAGCAAGTTTCACACTTGAGCCAAGTGAAACAGCCTTATCGGGAAGTCAGTTGTATCGAGTTAGCTGACAGCTGAGTTACTTCACAAGAAGAGAGAAGCAAAGTTAAGTCACGTTTGATATAAGCTGAATCATTTATGAGCTAAGTGACAAGAACGCAGTCATTTTAATTGAGCGAGAATGTTTTTAAGGATGACGTCAGTGTAATAGTGACGATCACAGTAAAAGTTGCACAGTAAGCCATATGATTGGATATAAATGTTGTTGCATTTAATGCGGGGAATTAAATGATGTTTTGACGTTTTAATCTTAGCCGTTAATTTTGATCAAATATTTCAAAATCCGAAATATGTCCTTTCATGACCTTTATATACGGAACTTTGCACTTCTCTCTCCTCATGGAAACTGTTCATCTTCAAGCAAAAGAAGCATTTTCTCTCTGAAACTGAGTGCAGACCCTAGTCTTTCTGAAGCAAGATTTTCGTATTTTCAATAGGTAGAAACGTCTGAAAATGGCCCCAGAGTATGATTTTGTAAAGCTTTCAAAGCAAATCCATACCGGTTCCTCAGTGGATTTTGATGGAAAGATCAAGCAGGGTATCGGTGAGACCCTTGTCAAGAAGATTGTTGCGATGTTGGAAAAGTCCGGGCTGAAGGACCTTTTGTCGATGGAATACTCTCATACGTACCTCGAGGAGTTAGCCATGTTCTACATAAACGCATAAGTGCAGGACGATGAAATCAAATCTTCCGTCCACAGCAAGGTCATAAAACTCAGTGCAAAAGACCTTGTTGAGCACTGCTTGTTGCCCTCGGAGGGCTTGAAGGACATCTATGAGGCAGATGTCGACTTAGCTGCAGCTTGGAAAAAAATCTCCAAGCCTGAGTGTGCTGCGAAAGTGGTCTATACGGCCAAGAAAGAGTTGTTAAAGGACGACTATCACAAGCTAATGGACGTCGCTCGAAATGCATTGACATGAAATTTTGAAGCTTCAATCACCGTCCAAAACTAAGTTGATCGTGATGGCCGCGATCATGCAAGGAAAGAAGGTTAATCGAGCCGGTTTGTTTACGATGACTCGCCAGAATGTCTTTGAACAGACTTTCAAGAAGGATGAGTCCTTTGGATGCTCATTGGGTTATGCCTTGTGATTGGCCATCTCATGGAGGTAAAAGGCATTGCTCTTCACCATGGAAAGCCTTTCCATGTAAACAAGAAGATGTTCAGGGCCAATCTCTCCGGTGCCCAGAAGAGAGCTCATGCTAAGAAAGCTGATACAAGTGAGGGGGAATCACGAGACCCCTCCCCGAAGAAGAAAGTTGCCCTGCTAATACAAATAAAGCTCCCCCCGCAGCCTCGAATTTTCGCCCCTGCAGCGAGAGACTGAGAAGGAACCCCAACTCCCTTCTACAGTCGTAAAGAAGAAGATAACTGCCAAGTCGAGAAAGGCAGCTACCTCTAAGAAGAGTGCCCAAGTCCCCACTTCTGAAGATTCTGCTGAAATTGATCTAGAAGTTCCACTGGTTTGTCCCAGGAAAAGAAGGTTGTTCAGGCAATCTGAGCTTGAAAAGACAGCCAAATCCGATACTCAAATGGAGAAAGAAAATCGAGATCGCTAATGCTCGGAAAGAGCGATCTCGAAATTGTTGATGATGTGATGCGATCTACTAATGATGATCGATGAGAGATCTGTCGAAGACTCAAATTTAAAAGACAAATGAGGAAAAGCAAAGAGGCTGAGACAACTGTACCTGATGTTGAAAGAGTTGTCTCACCTCCTATAACTGATGTTGTTGTATCTGAGGAAGAGCAAGGTCTCTTGCCTCCCATTTCAGAAATTGGAGGTGAAGATGATGATGATGATGATGTAATCATGTATTCTCCATCTATCCGCACATCAACAACGCTTAAGAGAATGGAGAGCGTGGAAATTAGATCACTTAAGGGTGCAATTCACTCGACCTGAGTTCATCGAGGAAGAAGAAGAACTTCTCCGATTTCTTGGTGTTGCAGATGTTAGATCCACCCTTTATAAAGACAACTGCATATATATCATCCGCATCTTGAAAGAGGATGAAAAGGAGAAAGCTGAGGAGCAAGCCCGCGCCCTCGAAAAGTCCAAGATAAGATGTGCATGTTCACTGGTACTCACGAGCACACCCATGAACATCTTCATGAGTACACAGACAGTGATGAGGATATGGATCCCACTCCTGCAGCCAAGAAGTCCGATATGCAGCAGGCTTTGAGGGAATCAAAATCCATGTACGAGCAATGTTTGTTGGAAGGTCCAGGAGAGTCATCCCAAACTCTTCTCGAGATCGATCCTCCGGGAGTGGCACAATAGATTGCGATGGACATTGCTGCGCAGCCCACATCCCCATGCAATCGAGAGGATGGATCCAAGGGAGCTGGCGATGAAGCTGGGAAGTTGGGCACCCAAGCTAAGCCTACCCCTAAAGAAGGTGTTTTCACACCGCCCCAAAGAAATTGAACACTCAATGGACAAAGCCGCGTCTCTGAGCGAGTGACCCCACAATCAAATGACTCAACCGTGTGCCGCTGAGGGGAAAACTCTCTCCACCATAGCTAGGTTGGATGTTGTTGTGGGAGTCACATCAATGAAGGAAGGAGGCGAAGGTGAGAAATAAAATTGAACCACAAAGAAATCGACATTGACGGCTCGATACTGGAAATGAGTCTGCTCTCACCAAATGTCAATTGCTTTGAAGGCCAATGACACCAAGTTATCACAATTGAGGCAAAGGATGGTGAAGTCTTGGGAGTTCACCCCGAGCTCAAAGTGCAATACAGGGGTTGAGACTCCTTTGGATGCCAATATCCAAGACCCTAAGACAGCTGAGTCTGTCGAAGGGAGAATAGAAGACCCTAAGACAGTTGAGACTGTCGAAGGGATTGTTGAAGGCCCTGCAGCAGTAGAGACTGTTGGGGGTATTGAAGGCCAATGGGAGGTTGAGACTTCCCTTGGTAAAAGTGATGAAACTGAGAACATTCCTCAACTTAAAGGTGATGCCACAGAAGAAGTTATTGGTGCCCTTCAAGACTCCCAAGAAAACATTGACACGTCATTTCTGGGATCGGAAGATGAAGTTGAGTCTGTTCCACATGATGATCCTTCGAAGGACACATCTGAGGATGTTCACAAATCTCAAAGCCAAGTCAGTGACGGTGGGAGGCGAGTCAAACTTGATTCCAAGTTTCAACCCAAGAAGGTGAGCTCTAAACCAAGTTGTTCCTTTTTTTTTCTTCGCAAAAGAGATAACAACTTTTCTCTTGTTTAGAATCATGCTATAAATTGTAGTTTGGTTGTTAAATTTTGATACTAAACTCCTATATTTCATGGCTAATGTGATTGTTCAAGCCCTGTTTGTAGTTTTTTTCTTCAATTCAAAAGAAATATTAGGTTTTGTGTGCAAACTCTAAATAAAAAAGTGATTCTCCACTTAGAAGCTGAGAATCACTTTTTTTTTTAGAGTTTACAAACATTCACTTACTCAAATCAGCTGATCAAGTCAATGCAAAGGATTATTGGTAGCGTGTTTATGTGTTTTCGTATCACTTTTTTTTTAGAGTTTGCAAACATTCCCTTAGACAAATCAGTTGATCAAGTCAATGAAAAGGATTATTGGTTGTATGTTTATGTGTTTTCATAGTTTGATATGGAATCATAGAAGAGCTGTTTAGGGGAATGAGAAGAGTGGGGAGAGTAAATTGCAACTTTTTTTAATAAGTTGGGAGTAGTGGTTGGAGGAGAGGAGATAAATTTAAAGAAACTGAAAGATATAGGGTTCGAACCCTGGTCAACACCCTTACAAAGGTGAGCGATACCACTTGAGCTACAAGCTCGTGGTTAGGTAGTTTAGTGGTCTTCTGAACAACATAATGTGAGGCTATGGGCAATGAACTGCGTAATGAACCCACCCTCGGCTTTCTTTTAACCCCAATAGCACGCCATTCATTTTTTTTTTTACGTGAGTAGGCGATTCTTAGGAAGCAAACTTGGCAACTTTTGGAAGAACAACATGCATGTACTTGTAAATGTCATCAAAGTACTTCTCGAGTATCGGATCTGACGCATTATTTTCAAACAAGAATAACTTTCTTACTGCATTGTTCTTTAGTTTGATGGATTGTTATCTTGTTTGATAGTGTGCTGAGAGATGCCACGACGATGATAATCGGATAAGTCGGTTGTCGATGATATTCTCGCATTACGTTGAAGGAAGTCGCACGCATTAGTGTTCTTTCATCTAGGTGGAGAAACTTGTGGAAACACACCTCGTCTCTCAACTTTGATGCGGAGAGTGCATTGCGAGAAGATAGCGAACCAGAAATGATAGAAATAAGATACATGTTACTCAAGATACGAGTACATAAAACAGTCGAAAAGTGCGTCCTCCAATCACACAAAGCGCCCACCTTAAAAGAATTCGAATATGTTTTGAATTAAGCGAGATCAAACCGAAAGGCAATCACTCGGTGGCTTAAATTCGCATTTGGAGTTGAACCTAAATGGTGAGTTGCTGATCAACCGGTACAAAATTTATACTTTTCCCGAAGAGTTGTTGACCCGAAGCATCGGCGCAGCTTCTATCAACTTTAAGTCCCTCGAGCATTGTCTTTGGAATTTGTTAACGTGAGTGGTAAGGCTGTTGAGTTCTTTCTACGTAACTGCCCATTACTCCGAAAAATTGGTTGTTCATGGCACGGAAAAATATCAAATCTTGAGATCTGTGGTCCATCCCTCATGTTAAAGCACTTGGAGTTATGCTTCTGCGACGATATAAAGTCCATTAAGATTTCCGCGCAAATCTTACTTCACTTGGCATTAGTATATCAAAGGACTCATGCTTGTGAATGTTCCGATGCTTGTTGAGGTATCTGTTTCAAATGGAACGGAATCTATGGAATATTTAATTCCTGCACTTGCTTGTTGCATTTCCCAGTTGGAGATACTTACCTTGCAGTTTCACCACCCAAAGGTGAGACAACAAAATTCCAGCTGTTATATCTCTCTGGTTTGTGATTTCAATATAAATTGTGCATGCCTCATTGTTTGTGGTCTATTTAACAGGAAAATATTGAGGATTACAAATTTCCGGAACTGCCTAAGCTAAAGAAATTGGTCATAAATTATTATGTGGCGAGGCGTGATGAAAGTCTTATTGATCTGACTTATTTGATAAGGGCATCTCCGTACTTGGAGGAATTTGTTTTAGAGGTACGCCTTTTATCATATTGGTAATCCTCACCGAAGATATATACGTTTTTGTTTATCCATGTCAGGTAATCGAAGCTACTTATTGCTTTGTTTTACAGTTTGTTATCTAGGGATGTTACCACTCTCTGTTATACACTTGTGAGCAAATATAAAGTTCGTTAAGATGAATACTTGTGTAAGATTATTTTGAAATTTGAAGATAACTTGTAATCTTTGAAAAAGACCCTATCCGCTCTACCATATACATGCTGGCGTTGTAGGTAAGATTAATTTTTAATTTTTTCTTTGTGCAGCTAATATGGGATTATGGGTTTTTAAGATCAGATAGAGAAGTCGAGAAGGCAATAAGTTTTCCTCACCAGCACCTTAAAGTGTTTAAGTTTTGTGGCTATTATAGCTGCACCAGCGACTTTGAATTAGTCAGATACATTTTAGAAAATTGCGTCGCTTGAGAAAATGATTATTGATCCCTTGTGTCAATTATTGGGTCGTGAACCACGATCCCGTGATAAATTAGATGCAGACCAAACTGCAAGGAAGTACGCGAAGCAACAATTTGAAGGAAAATTAACTCAGCACATCGAATTGGTCATTCTTTAACTCTTAACCTTATACTACAGTTGAACTACTCGTCTGAAATTCTCTTGGAAACATTGGTGACATTTATATAATTGCTCTGTCTTTTTTCTTTCTTTTCATTTTCTCCTTTTTTTCCCTCCATGTTTATTTTCTTTTTACGTTCCCCCTTTTCAACTTTTAATGAAGTATTCAAATAAATTTTGATGTAAATAAGCGATAGTAAAATAGTAAATATTTAAATTGTGATATTTTAAGTGATAATATGCTCTTGTTACATCTTGTATAATAGTTGGCAGAGGTCGTGGAATAATACTTGTATTTAAAATATCCATATATCGTGCATGATTATAACCGAACATTCATTTTATCTATCCCTATTTTGTAAAGTGGCTAATAACAGCACAAGAATATTTGTTAGACATATATCTAAAATTTTGTTAAAATAACTTGAATCAAAAGCACAAAGAATAAAATAACATAATAATATTAAATTAAAAGTAAAATATGTTATCACAAAATTATCCATTGGCCCATATCGTATACGATATACACGCAACGGTGCAAGTAGATATTATGTACTGATTAACTAATAAAAAATCATTTTTTTTTTAGAGAACTAATAAAATTCATAGGTTCAAAGTTCAATAGTAGTGTATATGGCATATAAATAAAAAAAGTCATGGCATTCACAACGCCATCAAGGGAAGTCGCAAAGCCAACATGGAATTAGCTAGGCTTTCATGGCCGTGCACCACCCCAACATAGGCACCACCACCTTCCCGGCCTACTTGATCAACAATCCACATATAGAGTTTAGTTGAGCTTTATTTTTAGATTCTCAGAAAGGACCGGATTTGCTTTGGCCCGATTCAAACGGTCTGAAGCGGCCGACAAAAAATACATGTGTTGGGTTGTGTCTCGATGAAAAAAGCCCTCAATTTTTATACAAAGAAATTTAAATAATTAATTAATCAATTGGTTAGAAATCTCAAAGAACCACATAATCATTTTGGTTGAAGAAAGAACCACATAAAAGATACAAATTTGATTAGAACTATTACACTTTGCTTTCCACACTACTACAAAAAATGCTATAAAAATTGCCTAATACGTGTCGGTTTCTATGAAAAACGATGCCTTAAGTGGGCTGGTGGCAGGTTTGAAAATAAAGCAAAGTCTTTAGGAATCGGTTGTTGATGAAAAACCGATGGATATAATCTTTTTTATTTTTTTTAATTAAAATTAAAAACTTTACGTGTCGGGTTGTCAACAAGGACCGATGCGTAAACGCAACTTTAGGTGTCGGTTTCTTGATAAGAATCGACACTTAAAGTTTTTATTTTTTAATTAATTTAATAAGAAAAATTTACTTGGCCTGCTGCAAGCCCTAACTACTCCCCCATTTCATTTCACCTAAAACCACTCGCGCCCGCCATCGCACATCTCAAGCAACCGCGTCCCCACCTCTGAAGCGGCCGTCCTGCCGACCCACCATTGCAAAAATCGATTGGGGCCTTGAACTTCCGCGTCTTCGGGATCGGAATTGAATGAAACTAGGGGTGTCAATTTGGGTTGGGTCCGGGTTCGTGGGTCCGGGTTCGCAGGTTCGCGTGTCAGAAACAACCGATCCGGACCCGACTGCTTAATTATTCGTGTCGAGAATCTTGAACCCTGGACCCGACCTATTTATTTCACGGTAACCCTGACCCACCCACTTAACCCGTTTATTAAAATTATTTTAATATATATTTAATATTTTTAATCAATAAATTTATTTTTTTCTTAATCATACACTATTCGATCAATAAAAATATTACAATTCACAACATACAAAAAGAAATGACATAATTGCATAAATAACATAATATACTAATCATATTTTGAGGACAATATTCAATAAGTTATGCATAATAATAACAAATACATAATTAATGAGGTTTTATCATTTGAGTTTTAAAGATATTTTTGTTTGTTATTTTTTTCTTACAATTAATTATTTACTTATTTTTTTTTAAATTTACAAACGGGTTAGACGGGTTAAACGGGTCATGGTAGGTTGACCTGGACCCGAATTTAATTGGCGGGTTAGTCGGGTCCGACCCAATTTCGACCGGACCCACGAAGCCTGGACCCATACCCATTAATTTCGTGTTAGGTTCGTGTCGTGTTTGCGTGTCGGGTCCTAAATTGACACCCCTAAATGAAACGTCGGCGACTACTTTGATTTTGGGAAGTAAATCGACTAGTCCGCAAGAAGCATTTTCTATCTGATTTTCTTATTCAAAGGTATATGTATTTCACTTTTCCATTTATTGAAGGCTAGTTTCTTTATCATATTTTGATAATCTGAATTCATAAATTCAATTTCTTTGTAATGTAATGGTAAACTTGATTATATATTTACCTTTCTGTTTTGTCATTTCATCGAACATTTTTCGACCATTGTTTAAAGGAACTCCACCTGTCTCCTCTTCACACCACCCAAAGGTACTTCGCTTTTCGTTTTCTTTCTTCCGGTTCTTCTTTATTGGTGCTTTTCAGAGTTAAAAATTTAAGTGAAATATTAGTCAGTTTTGGTTTGTTTGTTCGGATATGTGGAAAGCAACATATATTTCAAGATGTATTTTAAGATCTACATCTTGATTTAAAATGTGCTTCGATCTGCACACAATTTTTAATTTTATTTTGGGTGACGCTATTTGCACCCCTTTTTCTTATAAATACTCATTCTCTCAAAAATCAAACATCATGTCTGTGCGCTGGTACTAGTATTTTACTCTTTCTCCACAGTAAATACAGGGTTTAACTTCCAAAGAATATGCGACTCTGAACGTCGACGGCCCTCCTCCGCTCTCCGCCGCCCCTTTATCTGTCAAAGACGAGCCGCCCAACCTCTGTCACCGCCTGTTACGCAGAATTTACGAGCTTTTTGAGGATCACGCCTAGAATTCCACCAGATACTGTGCAACCGTCGGTGGCCGCCGAATCACTACGACGTCTTCGGGCGTGTCACCGACGCTTCCTCCTCGACATTAAGAAGGCCTACCGTCTCCTCGCTCTCAAGCATACGTGAAATCCACCTGCCGCCCTCAAACCCTCTAACACAAAGGTGAGGGGTTGTCTTCATTTATCACTCGTGCTCACAACTTTTATTCGATAAAATTCCCCGGGGGTGAATTTGGGGAATAGCAGAGGTAATGGGTTGATCGATCGGATAAAGACGATGCCTCTTCCACCTCCATCTCCGGCTCGAGATATGGAGTCCGAAATCCACGCTTTACTCCGGTTCGATTCCATACCCCTCAACGTCACTTGATCGTAATACTTTGGACATGGTTGCGGCGTATTCTCCTATTGTTGCTTCCTTCCCACGACAAACAAAATCTCCGGTGCTCGATCGACTACTTACAGGTATATTGAAACAATCTTCGTCTTCTCGATTCCCATGTCTTTGAATGTTAAGGTTTCATCTCCGCTCATTCCCAAGAAAATCGGTAATATCTTTTCTTTAGAAATTCCGATGAGATATATGAATCTAGACGTCAATTATGCGAAAATTCTTTGATTGGTAGGACTTTATATATTAAGGGTAGCAAGCCCACGACAATTTCGAATCTTTACGACAAATTGCGCCTTTATGGCGTATTGATTCTTTCCGTATTATTTCGTTGGGTAAAGGGTTTTATAACATACATTTTTCTAATCTTAATGATAGGGATATTGTGTGGAAAAACGCTTTTATTCTCTCGTCACCAGGCACATTTCGTTTGCGGCCATGGACACGGATTTCGATCCCGACAACACAAACACATCCATTGCTCAAGTATGGGTTCGTATTTTTGGTCTTAGTTGGGAATATTGGCACCCGAGGTGCTTATGGGAATTGCTAGAGCTATTGGCTCGCTTTATTAAAATTGATGAGAACAATATTTCCGGGTCTCTGGGTCATTTCGCACGTGTTCTTGTGGAGGTGGATCTAAGAATGAGTCTTCCTAGAAGATGAAAATTGATCGTGCAGGCACAATGGATTTATTTTCTTTCGATGAACGCTACCGAATTCCGTCATTGTCAATTTATTGGTCACTCCACACCGTATGCCGACAAATAAATAACGAGCAACCCCCTTTTTAGAGCTCGGAGCCTTTCTCATAATCCCAAGCCACATGGCAAGTCGACGAAGCTCCTAATTCTAAGGTTTCGTCGACGAGCAACTCTCGGCCAAAGGATCTTGATATTGCTGTCCCCAGAAGATCGAAATCTCCCTCTCATGATATTCCCCCACTGCTGAATACTAGTAATGCTTTTGCCCTTCTTGAAAGTCAGGATGGAGATAATTTGGATATGGAAATTGAAAATGTAATGCCTCTAGAGATGATAGTCCCTTCGGATAGCCCTATTTTAGCGATAGAAGCTGGGTCGGGAATGATGGATTCGATTTCAAAAGAGGATGCGTGTGGCAAGAACAATGATGCTATTATGGTAATTAATCCGCCTTCAACGGAAGTTGCTTTAGTTGAAGGTGGACGACCGGATCCCCTATTAGGTCCAGACACATCGATTATTTCTTCCACCTTCAGATCCGAGGATGCACTTGTCGATTTATTAGCGGATAAAAAGTTACAAGAAATTCGTCAAAAGCTATCTGTGGTTCGAAAAGAAGGCCCTTCTAGGCCTGCTCTTCGGGTGCCTGTAGGGAAATCTGAGAATCATAATATTATGGATATGGTTGTTTCTAAGTCTTGGGCTGATGAAGTTGAGGAGGAATCTCGGCATACTAAAATGGCTCCGCTTGAGGAGCTTTCTCGTAAACAATGAATATCCTTCACTGAACGTTAGAGGATCTCTAACGATATCTCTAAAGTCGCGCTACGACATCATTGCTTGATTACCAAACCAGATTGGCTTTGTCTGGTGGAACCTAAAACGAATATCTCTTCGATTCACTCCTCTTATTGGACGGCTATGGGGTTATCCGTTCTGACGGTCAATCATAGGTCGGGCATCTTTGGCTAACATTTGATTTTGGTTTCTTCTCGTTTCACTTGACCTCCGTGTTGCATATGACTGACCAATTTATTTTGGTTGAGGTCGCTTTTTTCGGTGGGTAACTTAGTGGATTTGTTCATGGTCATGCCTCGTATGGGCGCCGTCGAACTTTGGCGTGATCTATTAGCTTCCCGGGTTTCTAATTTTCTAGTGGTGGGGGATTTTAATGATGTGTTAGGTGCTCATGAACGAGCGTAGC
Source organism: Rehmannia glutinosa (assembly GCA_016081115.2). Lineage (NCBI taxonomy): Eukaryota > Viridiplantae > Streptophyta > Magnoliopsida > Lamiales > Orobanchaceae > Rehmannia > Rehmannia glutinosa. Next base: position 275,965 of record JABTTQ020002912.1, on the reverse strand, counting down.
TCTCACGTTCGAATATGACTTCGTGTCATGAATTTATGCGTTTTATCGAAGATTGTCGGTTGATAGACATCCTTCGTCTGGCCATAAGTATACTTGGAAAGGACGATGCATACGGGGAATCACGTGGAATCTAAAATTGATAGGGTCTTATGTCGAGGGTTTCTTGAACTTATGGGAGATTGTTCGTTGCTATGTTTTGCCTCACTATGTCCGACCATCATCCCATTTCCATCACTTGTAAGATTCATCTCCTTCTCGTCCGCGCCTTTTCGGTTTCAAAGATATGTGGCTTCTAGATGACAGACTCTTTCTTTGTGATCGGGAGTCGTGGAATACGCCTCTCTTGTCTAATTCCCCACAGGGTCGCATTCTTGGTAAGCTTAAGCGTCTCAAAGTTTGTCTTAAAGACTGAATTCTACGATCTTTGGTAATATTTTTCAAAAAAGGAGTCCATTTTATCGGATATTGTTGCCATTCAAGAGTCGATCGCCATAGATGGTTATTCGGATGAGAATTTTTGCCAAGAGGTGGAGTCTAATGCTCACATTATCGGAGCTAATGCATAAGGAATATGATATGTTGCGCCGGAGAGAGTTTAACACTTGGCTTAAGGATGGAGACGAAATACTACGTTTTTTCAAATGGGCGGCTAAAAATTCGTAAGTGCGGAATTCTATATCTTTACCGTTATTGATGGGGAGAATTGTAGGAACCTGTTGCTATTGCGAGCATGTGGTTCAATTTTATGAGAATTTGTTCACGCTTCCTTTTCTCCTACCTCTACGTCGTTGACTCGTATTTCCTCCATCATTCACCCATCGGTCACGCCTCACCAAAACATGAGTCTCATTAATCGCCCTTCCATCGAGGAGATTAAACAAGCAGTTTTTGAGATGGATCCTGCGAGTGCTCCCCGACCCGATGGCTTCCCTAAGTTTTATCGGTTTGCTTGGGAGTTGGTTTTGTCGGATGTGGTTCAAGCCGCTCGCAATTTCTTTGATACGGGCATCCTCCCCCCTGGGATTAACTCTAGTTTTGTGGTGCTCATTCCGAAAGTAGCAGAGGCTGTTAAAGTCGATCAGTTCCGACCCATTGTACTTAGTAATTTTCTGTTCAAGATTATTACTAAAATCCTTTCCAAAGTTGGCTCCAGTGGCGACCTCTATCATCTCGCCCGGTTCGATTTGGGTTTATTGCAGTCCGTCGTATTCATGATTGCGTTTCTCTTGCTTCGAATGCATTAATTGTTTAGATCGTCGGGCATATGGTGGCAACATGGCCATCAAAGTGGATATTCGCAAAGCTTTTGATACCATCTCTTGGGATTTTTGTTGGGCGTTATGAGAGCCTTTGGTTTTTCAAACAAATTTTGTGGTTGGATTTCTAGCATTCTTCATCGCTAAGCTTTCGATTTTCTTCAACGGCTCCCCGGTTGGCTATTTTGGGTGTTCGCAAGGGGTCCGTCAAGGGGGGATCCGTTGTCCCCGCTTCGTTCGCATTGCGGAAGAGGTTTTAAGTAACCTCATAAGTCAACACGTTCAATCTCGGGCTATCTCTAGTATTCGGGCCGGTCATGGTATCTCCTATCCTACGCATTTATTGTATCTTGATGATGTGATCATTTTTGTCAAGCTTCCATTGATAATCTTTGCGACTATCTCTCGTATCCTCTCGGATTATGAGCAACTTTCGTGTCACAGTGTGCTAATCGTGACAAATCCACCATCTATTTTGGCAAATTTGTTCGTCAGAAGAGGTCTATTCTTCGTGCGATACGGATGAGGGAGGGGAGTCTGCCTTTTACTTATTTGGGTGTTCCGCTTTTTAAGGGGGTGCCAAGACGGATTCATTTGGAGCCAATTATTGATCGTATCATTAGCAAATTCGGTAATCGGAAGGGTCATTCTTTGTCTATGGCTGGTCGGTTTTGCTTGGTAAATTGATTATCTTGATTCATTGTTCATTCTATGATGGTTTACAAATGGCGATCCACGCTCATCCGCCGATTGGACCGGCTGCTTAATTTTATTTGGGATGGGGACATCACGAAAAAGGCCTTGTTACGGTCTCTTGGAGTCGTATGTGTGCGCCTACGGAGGAGGGTGGTTTGGGTTTGCGTTCTATTTCATCTATGAATGAGTCCTTTCTGATGCGTTTTGCTTGGGATATTTTGGCTACGGATTCTCTGGCAGCTAGATTCCTTCGTAGCCGGTTCTTGGATGGCGATCTTGAGCCTAAGGTCACTCCGGTTAGTTCCTCTTTGTGGACAGGTTTTCGCCCTTTTATTTCTTCTCTCAAGACAGACTCTAGATGGATTATCGGGGATGGCTCCACTATTTCTTTCTGGTGGGATAATTGGCTTGGGTATAGTATTGCAGATAAATTGGGTATCCCTCGTCGATTTCGCAGGATTTTGGCTCAAAAGGTTTCCGACTATCTGTTTGAGGGCACTTGGCATCTCACTTCATTGTTCATTTTGAACTGTGAAGATATTGTCATGGATATGTTGGACATGCCTGTTATTGGTGGGAAAGATTCTCGGATTTGGTCTAAATCGGTTCATGGCGCTGTTTCATCTCGTATAGCCTACTGGCATATTCATACAAATTTTCCCATTGTTCGTTGGGGTAAATGGATTTGGCACACGAGTATCCCATCTCGTCGTTCCTTGCTTGTTTGGCGCCTTATTCATAATAAGCTTCCCTTGTGGGGTCATTTGCAGAGCAGAGGGACTATTGGGCCTGCAGTTTGTCACTTTTGTTTCTATCATTCGGAGGATTTGGATCATTGTTTTTTGGATTGCCCGATGGTGCGACCCAACTGGGATTTCTTTTCTGGTCTCTTCAATGTTCATTTGGATTTCTCTTCTGGCATTTGGGGTGTTATCATTCAGAGCTTGGAGGCTAAGGGAAGCTCTCAGATCCGATTTTTGTGGAAACTTACTTTGATTACTCTCATTTGGGTCATCTGGACTTGTCGCAATAAAGCGATCTTTGAGGATTACAAGATTTCGATTATGGTTGTTCGGGCTCAAGTTCTTTCGTTCATTAGAGAATCTCGTCATACTCCTGTCGGCTATATGAATAATGATTCGTTGGATCTTTCTATTTTGAGCAAACTAGCCATCCCTGGCTATTATAGACGTAATAATTATCCTATTCTTGTGCGTTGGAGTCTCCCTCCGTTTGGTTGGATTAAAGTTAATACTGATGGGAGTGCAATGGGGTCGCCAGGAGACTCTGCTTGTGGTGGTGTCTTCCGAATTGCCATGGCTTTGTGGTTGGGTCGCTTCACCGTCCCGGCTTGGTCGATGGTTTCGCTTTTCTGGCAGAATTACAAGGGGCTATCACTGCTTGCGAAATCGCGTTGGATAAAGGATGGGATTTTATTTGGTTAGAGTCTGACTCGTCTTATGTGGTTTCGATATTTTCTACCTATTCTATGCAAGTTCCTTGGGTCATCAAAGGCAGGCTTATTCTCTTATTCCGCCGTCTTCGTCTCGTTCATTTCCGGGCGTCTCATGTTTATCGGGAGGCTAATCGAGCGGCTGACACCCTTTCTAAGCAGGCGTATGCGGTTGGTAATACTTGGTGGGATGCGGCGCGATTTTCTTCGGAGGTTATTCTGCGGATCGCACTCTCTTTATCACCTCGCATTAGTGGGGAGGGTACTTTTGTTGCTGTTTCGCGTCGCTTTGGGCTATTCATCAGATAGTGTTTGCGATTTGTTTTGCCTTTCTTTCTGGGGTACTCTTTTTCCTACCAAGGGTTTTTCCCACAAGGGTGGGTTTTACTTTGGTAGGTTTTAATGAGGCCCCATTTTGGCTTCCAGCCAAAGATGTGACTTGATTTCATCTTTTTTTATCCGATTTCCTCTTGTTTTTCGTTATTGCTAATGTTTGGCTTTGTAAACAGCATTTTACTCTTTTATTTTTATATATTCCGAATTTATTCAAAAAAACTCATTCTCTCAATATTTACAAAAATGTTATAATTTTAAAAGACTATAATACCCTTATTGTCATAGAAAATTTCTAAATACACCCACCAAATTAATAAATACACATCATCTTGTTTTCAAACTTATATTCTTCTTCCATATCCGACTCACATTCTTCTACTTCCTCCACTTAAATCTACAACAACAGAAAAATATAAAGCCTAATTTTTTAACACTCATATTATTGCAAACATGGGCCACAATGAAATCATTGACACCAGTAATGTAAAAATCTTATTAATTTACTGCTTAAAATATTTATTTTTTCACTTGTTCGAAATGGCACTATAGTGCCATATTTTTTGAGTTGACGTTTTCTAATCAGAGTTTGAGTGTCGTTTTACCTTAGCATCTCCCTTCAAAAGAATTTTGCTATTAGCCGAATAAAATTACAGAGTTAATTTTCTGTGAATTTTATTTGAGGCCTTCTTTGATGATTCCTCTTGCATGTTACAATTTTAAGTTATAGCTTGTTTACATTTTGATAAATTGTTTTTGCTGACGATTCGTTTATCTTTCTGTTAAATCCTATAGGAATCTCGTTAATGAAAAACTAAAACAAATACATCTTGTGCCCAAGGTTTTTTGAAGCCAAATAGGGTGGGTGTACATTTTTGAAATACAAATTTGGATTAATTTGGCATAAGGGTAAAATAGGAAGTGTAGTGAGGGTGTATTGAGTAAATGGATGGGTTTTTAAAATAGGGTGGGGATATATTTATAAATGAGGTGTATTTAGAGGAAAAATGGGTGCAAATAGCGCTTCCTTTTTATTTTACGTTTCAAACAAAAATATTCTTTATCAATATGAAAAAAGTGTTATCATTTTCTTTTGTTGCTCAGCTTTTCGTTAATATACACTTCTATTTTCGATCGATTACGCAGGAGAATGTAAATTTTTCAGGTTTTCTCTCCCAACATGTTTCAGATTTTTTAAAAGAGAAAAAAACAGATCTATTAATTTCTCTACAAAATATGGATTTTTACTATAAGATTTATATGATTTTTTGGCACTAAACTTTTAGTCATTAGTTTTAGTGAGATTTGTTCTGTGATATATGTATTTTTTACACTACGAATGCCCTCCTGGTGCAGTAGGTATTGCCATACTTATTAGGACATGCTTTGGCTATTCTGAAAGGATGCACAAAAATTTAACATCTATATGTTGTTTTTAGAAAAATATTTATATTTTATTATTATTATTAGAGAAACATAATGTGATACCCACATTCATTAAACCTAGGATTTTATTTGAGATAATTATTATATTATGTTTCTAATAATTTATGTCATTTAATTTTGTAAAATTTATTAAGTTAAGATTATTTTCTTAGAATATATATGACTTATAATTTATTAGTAAGATTATTTTATTGAATAATATTATGTTTAGGATTGGAATATTATTATTTATTAATTATATAAGTTTTAGTTGGACTTTGAGAATTTATTGTAGTTTGGCTTCTGGTCTTATTGAATTATTTGTTACATAAAATTCTAGTTATCTATTTATTAAGATTATGATTTTTTTTTTTTTTGAAAGCAAACCTTATTAAGCAAGATGATCGATCAAGATACAAGTATAGTCAAGGTGAGCAACCACAAAGGTCGTGACTCCACCCAAATAGAAGGACTAACATTAGAACAAGATGCTCTTGCAATAGCATGAGCTACCATGTTCGCTCGTCGTCGTACAAATTGAACCTTGAAACTAAATTCTGATGATAAAATCATTTGGCAGTGGCGAATAATCTTCCCAAATTCAGACCAGTCCGGTTCCAAGGCCCGCAGAGCATCTACTACCCCCTTGGCATCTAATTCAAAAATTACTTTAGTAAAATCCAAATCCTTAATCCACTGTAAAGCCTGAAGTAGTCCCATACTTTCCCCTTCCAAAACACTTACCCCCTCATGATAACAACTCGACCTGCACACCAAAAACTTCCCTATATCATCTCTTAAAACCATCCCAACACCACATTTGTTATCCTCCTTAAAAAAAGTCGTGTCAATATCACACTTTAGAGTTGTTGGAGGAGGCCGGTGCCATACGTCGCACTTGGAGCTGTTCGCTTCATTACTTTGGAGCTTCTTACTTCGAGCAGCTAGCCATTCGTCTAGGAAGCAACCCGCCAATCTCACTAAAGAAAGCAACTGAACACCCCCGACGTCATCAGAAGTGAATTTTTTAATAAACATTAGAAATTAAAAGAACATAACTAAAAAAGACTACAGTACTTTAAAAAGCAGAATTTTAAAAACCTGAACATGCATCTCTATGTTGAAATACAAATAATTTGCTTAAGTGCATAATTAAAGAAAGGAACTAGACATCCCCTACATCTGGATAAATGATTTGAACAGATATAAACAAAATAGACCTAAAAAAGGATGTTACAGTAGTTTAATGAACAGAACTTAAAAAACATTAACACACATCTATGGATCATGAAGTACACTTTCCAGATAAACAGATGAAAAAAAAAAAAAGCATATATGATTCTTGAGTTTCAACATATAATCCACAATATTAATTAATTAGAACATTTATCTGAAAAATTCCACCCTGAAATCCAGGTTGACTTTCCATAATCTGAATTTTGTAAACGATTATTATAACCACCATATTTTGAATTTCCTTGGGAAGAACCTAAAATGAAAAATCAAGATAAAAGAAAAAAAAAAGTAAGATTTATGAAGCATAGTATATAGATAATACTTTTTATTATTGGATGAAGCATAGATCCCTGTTAAAATAATAGGAAATGGACAAAAAAATTAAAGGTAGCACGGTAAATAGCTAGGGCAGGTAAAAGCCCCATGGGAAAAAAAAAAGGAGGGGGAAAAGCAAGTTATTGAGCAAGGAAAAACTCCCTACCTAACCTAGTGCCTGAAAATGGGGTTTTTGGTTGGGTTCTCTCAAGACTTTTATCTATTAAGTACATCTACAAGAGAGCCCCCGCCCGTTTGAGCCGGAGTTCTCCACCTAGAGAAGCAAGCAAAGTGGGTGGGTGACTGCGAATGAAGCTCGGCCAGATAGGGAGAGGGTCGAGACTCAATTTAAAAAAGAAATCGCTATTTCTTCCTTAATACTGAGGGCACTAAAGTCTTTCTACCTTCCTAACCTTCCCTGCTTACCACCACCGCGGTACAAGAGAATTAAAACAAAGGAATGGCCCATCAAGAAGGGCATTTTCTACTAACCAACGGGGATCCCGCTAAGTCTTAGTCTTTTAAGAAAAACTTCAAAAATCGACTTTTGCTATCCTTTTTACCCTAGTAAGGTAGAGCTAACGAAGAGAGCTCGAAGAGCGAGAGCAAGCCAAAAGGCACAAACAAGTTTGCTCGCTAGAGCAGTTTCTCAGCTGACTCAATAACAATGGAAAACTATCTCCTGCCTGGTTGTCCCAATGGTGTCAAATTCCTAGAAGGCCTTATTTTATAGGTAGCCCAGGTGATGAGACAGCTGGCTACCAAGTAGCAGGAGGAAGACTTTGTTGGGAAAGAACTCTGGTACTCTTTCCGTTGAAGGAAAAAGCGTAATAGCCATAGAGTAGTCAATACCCGGAGAACGGGAAATGAATTTAGGTGCGAAGCGATCCCAGCCCAAGTGATAGAGTGGCCAAGCCAAGTATAAGGACTTCACCCGAGAGCAAGATCTACTAAGGGAAAGAACCCGCGCTTATTGAAGCTTTGATTCAAGCGGCACGCATGAGCTAGAGAGTTCCAGGAGCAAGATAGAAAGCAATGTACTCAAATCCAAACGGGGAAAGGACAATTATTCAGCGCACTAAAATCTAGTGGATCTGGTTCACTATTAATGAAAAGCCAGGGTGGAAATGATCCTTGTTAGGGAACCAAGACAAGAATTCTATAGCTAGTGATTGCAGGACAGGAACTCAGTCCCTTCCCTCTTTGCCTTCAATTACATCTGAAAATGACTTGTAAACTTTATTATGTCCGTCCCGCATTGGTTGCCCCTCCCTTTTTGGGCATAGGTCACCGCTTTGTTTTACACGGTTTCCATTGCCCTCGGCCTACCGATCGGACCGGGCGCCCTGCTTTGTGCCTTCCCTTCTCCCCTGGGAGAAGTTGAATACCTTTGCCCTCGCTAACTCCTATCATCAAGTACTATTAGAGGGGGCCCCTCTTCCTTAGGGGTTGCAATGTCAATTCCCTTGATCAACGGCCATATTTTTAGCACACTGGACTTACCGCGACCTTATACCTCCGAAAAGGTACTATTCTATAGTATAATAGTTCGCCAGCAAGGCATTTTCCGAAACAGGCAGGGCTAGATCCTCTTTTAAAGGAAGAATCAAGGAGCACCTACTGGTAGTGGTGAATACTGAGAACATGAATTCCCTTAGCACGTTGGATCATCGAAAAATGGTGTTTTATAAGTAAAATAAACAATAGAGATTACGAAAAAATACTCAGTGTGTGAATTATCCCTATTAATTCGATTTTTAATGCCCACTGAAGCTTTGTTGGATTAATATATCTTACTATTGGGGACAAAAATGGTATTTCATAATTTAATTTAATATAATTATTTATTCAATATTAATTGTCCAATGGGCTCTTAATAATTAAACTGACCCAAAGGAGTCCGGGTTTGGCCCAAGCGGTCATTTTCTCCTATGCGGACTGGCTCATAGGCCAAATTCTCTTGCACGGCTCATGGGGCCCATGTCCCAGGTATAAATAGGCCCCTCCTATTATCTGTAAGAAATTAACACATAATTAATTATTTTCCTACGTATTCAGTATTCGTTTACTGTTATTTTATCTCATTTATCATGCTGACTTGAGCATCAAAGAGGCCTCCCTAGGACAACTCCAAGCCCTCTAACGTTTGTGTGTTTATGCAGGCAAGTTCTCAATTGAAGGAGTTAGCAGTTCAAGGAGCAGAAAATGAGAAAACTTCACTCTCGGGAAGAGGATTTTGGTCAACTCAGTTGACTTATCTGCTCTAAAAAGCAGTATCATTTTGACGCTGTCTGTGGGAAAAGCCAAAGTACACGAGGATGTGAACTCAATCACCAGCACGAAAAGTCAGACCTCAAGCTACAGTCCATGGTATCGAAGACCAGCATGATGGAAGACCATCAAGACGGCGAGAGGCCAGTGACCATTCCACCGAAAGGGCACCGCCACCCCCGCAAGATAGAAGGGCATCACCTCCTCCCCCCCCCCCCCGAGGTGCTCTGCCCGGTGAAGAAATTCATCTAACCAAGGAAACTCTTCGAATCTTGTTAGAAGAAGCTGCATGGAATGCCTTGAGGCATCAAGCTGCGGTCAGAGCCAAGGGAGCGCTATCCCAAACTCCGCCAGCCAGTGAAGACCTTGACCCAGAAAGATACGAAAAAGGAGATTAAGGACGCAACAAAACCCAAGAAGTGACGCTTGCGGTAAGGGGAACTCAAGCAACACCATCTAGCCATAATCACCCACAAGATATCGCTTCGGAGAAGGGGAGTCAATTGAGCCCTGATATCTTAGCGGAACAACTACCCCCGAGAGTTAAGACATCTAATCTCCCGTAGTATGATAGAACTGGAGATCCTCAAGAGCATTTGAATAGGTTCTATGCGGAGGCAAACCTCTATGCGATGACGGAGGTTGCCTACTACAAAGCCTTTCTAAGTACCTTGACCAAGCAAGCCCGGGCTTGGTTCGATCAGCTCCTAGAGGACTCCATTACCATAATGCACCAGTTCACAAAGGCTTTCATACAATAGTTTTCCACCAAGAGCCACGAGACGCGTGAGGTGGGGGAGCCATTATGCAATCTCATGGGACAACTCATGGAGGCTGTAAATGAAGTAACCAACATCCAGTAAAAGACAGTGACAAGGATGCAACGGTGTATCGCCCTCCGAGAAGGCGCTCAGGACATGTCAAGGGATGGAGCACTCCCCACTCCAGGAAGAAACGCCCATTCTGAAAGAGCACACGACGATGGAGATGAAGCATTAAAACCACCGCGAGGGAATAAGCGCAAAGCCGAAGAAAATATCCAGAGTTAGCCTAGAAAGCGCAAGAAAAAAATTGGGCGGAGATAATAATTCCATTAAACGCACTGCTATTGAAAATACTAGTCATTTGCTCAAAGACAAAAAATCATAACACCTCCATGGGAGATGAGAGACAACTACGGATGGCGGAAGTCCAAGCATTTACTTATTTCCATTACAAAAATGACACACTCACCGAGGCTTGCATCCGGTTTGAGAGCCTCTATCGAAAAGTTGATTCGGATAGGCCATCTACAAGAATATTTGGACTACCCTGATCATCATCGGACTCGGAAGACAATGACTGGGATGCCCAACATCACATAGGGAGGATAAATCCGACTCATCACTCAAAAAATACTCGCCCCAACGACACGAGCTCGGATAGCACAACCCGAGTTGGCTGGATCGCCTCACCAACACTTCACTTATTGCGTAACTCATCAAGAAGACCAAGATAGGCGACATTATTGGGGACATAGGGACTATCCGAGACATTGGTCGCGACATCAAGATGAAGTGAATTCCCCTTTGTCATTTTCGGTTTGTTTTTACGAGAGGCGTTAAACATTTATTTATATTTGATCATGTTTGATCCACGGGGCATAAAGATTTTCATAATAATAAATAAAAGTGCTTTCACGTGTTCTACTTCAATGTGATGAATGCGATTAATGGCCACCTAAGCTTAGGCGCAATTAATGGCCACAAATAGCCAAGGTAAATGACCGCTTAGACGCTCTCCTCAATAAACCCCATCTTTCCGGCTAAAACCCGGAGGATGGCCTCAAACGGCTAAGACCCGGGTGGGATGACCCTTCCTCGCCAAGACCCCGATGGGATGGGTCTCCTCATAAGAGGTCCTAGTGATTAACCTTCTCTCCTAAGACCCAGATGGGATGGCCTCACCCGACTAAGACCCGAGGAGGGATGGCCCCTTCTGGCTAAGACCCCGAATGGGAAATGCCTCATCATTAGAGGTCCTAGTAATTAACCTCCTCCAGCTAAGACCCCATAGGGGATGGCCTCACCCGGCTAAGACCCTAGGTGGGATGACCCCTTCCGGCTAAAACCCCAGATGGGACGGGCTTCCTCACAAGGAGGTCCTAGTAAAAAATCTATTTCCTCTGGCTAAGACCCTTAGGATGGGGCCTCTTCACAAGAGTCCTGGTGGATTCTTCTCTACAATGAAAATGTACAAGAAAATAAGGCAAAAAATACTAACACATGTGAAGAAAAGATCAACAGTCTAAAGCAAAAATTTATGGTAGAAGCTCCAGAAAGGTTCCCCTTCCAAGCTTAGGAAAGGCGCCCCGTGAACTCCAGGAGGGCGCTCACTCCGGGCTCTGGAAGGGCATCCCTCAAAATATTACTCCCTGGCAAAAGAAGAAAGAAAAACTCTAACACCTAGGGAAGACATCAAAAGCGAAACCAGATAAGAGTTCCAGAAGGAAGCCCCTTCCGATCCTCGGAAGGGTGCCCTCTCTAAGTTCCGGAAGAGCGCCCTTAAGGACTCATAGGATGGAGCACATTAATATTGAACACAAGTATTCCTAGATATTCCAAAAGAATCGAGGCTTCCCTTCGAAGGAAAGATCCACCTCAAATGTGGAAAATAAACAAGCCTCCTACAAAAAGAAGTTATCACTACGTGGAACAATGGTAGGTCCCAAGGGGTGATAAGTAAGGTTTAGAAGGGGGGTTGAATAAACCTTACCAAATTTTCAATTTAGTCCTTTTAAATATTTTTCAGAGTTTACACAAATCATCTTAGTCCTTGAGGGACAGCTAGGTTGGCTTACTCAGCAAAGTTACCCACTCATCAGACTCGACTAAGCTGTTGATAGTATAACTTAGTTGCTTTCAGCTAACACTTAGAATAACAATTGATTTGGTTTTTGTTCAGCGGAAGACTTTTCACCCCTGTTGTTTTAAACTTATTTAGCAATTGTTATTATCAGTTGAGTTCAACAATTTTAACTTAACAGCAAATATAAATTATATGCAAGAATTGAAAGTGTTGTAAGTAAGTAAGACACCAGCAATTTTTATAGTGGTTCGAGGATGTGGTAATTCCTCTAATCTACTCTTGTCCAACTCCTGGAGGAATTCACTAGGTAACAAGATCTTAGTTACAAAGTGGTCAACAGTCCGAGTCAGCTTCGATCACACAGCCAGCTGCTCCTGGGACTCAGCTTCTTCACAAAACAGTCGTCTTGCTACTTCAGCTCCTTCGAACCCTTGGAATTGATCACATAGTCTTCCAACGAGTCCAAAGCCTCTGGTTCGAACTTGAACCTTACTACTTCTCCTTCAACCTTGGAGAGTAGACCCATTTGTTCTTTAAACATAACTTTCTCTTCAACTGGTGAAGTAATCTTTCCTTCACTGAATGTGTTGGATTGAGTTCCTTCGAATTTAGGCTTGAGGATATCTTTGAAAGCTTGAGAGAATTTGCAGGTTATTGCTTGTTAGTTTGTATTCTTGTAATGAACTCGCTAACCTTCTCTCACTTGCTTCCTCAGCCTTTTATAGTGTAGATTTAAAATTATGTCCGTTGAAGAGATAAACACTCATTTCAAATATCACTCGTAGGTTGTTGGCTTGTCTTGTCTGCAGCATTAATGAGGATCATACCATGAGTTTAATGCTCTGCAGCTTTCCTTCATCTCTGCAGGTTTTCAGGTACATCTCATTGGCTCCTTGCTTTTTGCACTCTTTCAGCAAAACAGCTTTATTGCTGGCAGCGTTGCATACCCCTTTGACATTCGTTTCCAATCATTTTTGAATGACTAAGCTATCAGTCAACTGACTAAGACAGCTTTTCTGTCACTTGACTGATCCTTCATGTAGGTCCCAAGGGGTGTGAGTAAGGTTTAGAAGGGGGATTGAATAAACCTTACCAAATTTTCGATTTTTATCATTTTAAAATTACAATAGAGTTGACTCAAACAGCTGTGTCCTTGAGGGACAACTAAGTTGGTTATTCAGCTAAGTTAGCACTCAACAGACTCGATAGAGTTGTTGATAGAATAACTTGGTTTTTAACCTATACTTAACTTGGATGGTTTGGTTTTAACAAATTTGGAAGACTTAACACCCTTAGATTTGTTTTAAATTTGTTTTAAATTTGTTTTAACACTTGATTCTTAGCACTTTGTTATTAATCGGTTGGATAGCAAATATGATTCTATCAAATGAGATATAATGTAATGTGTAGGAAAGTAAATTTGCGGAAAGTAAATGACACAAATATTTTATAGAGGTTCAAGATGGGGTAATTCTTCTAATCCTCTCTTCTCCAACTCCCGGAGGAATCCACTATATAACGATCGTTTACAAAGCGGTGAATAGTCTTGAGACGGCTTGATCACACAAATGGCTTCTCTTTGCGACTCGGGACTTCTTCACGGGGCGATTGCCTTGCTACTTGACTCACTTCTCAAGTTCTTGGATTTGATCACGAATCCCTCCAACAAACTTGATAATGGTTCGACCGGAACCTTTCTACAATCTAGCTTGGATAGTAGACCCATTTGCTTCTTCAAATGTTTCCTCTTCATCAGATTTGAAGTTGTCTTTCCTTCACAACTTGTGTTGTATCGATTTCCTTCGAGTTTCAGGCTTGAGGAATTGCTTGAATGTTAATGAGAATATTGCAGGTTAGATGCTTTAATATTTCTTGCTTGTTCGTGGTTCATGTCTACTCTTCTCAATAACTTCCTCAGCCTTTTATAGTGTACATTTGAAATTTTGCCCGTTGAAGAGTTAGGCTAATTTCAAATGTCACTTTTGTTCGTTAGCTTATCTTGTTGCAGTCTTGATATTGATATTTTCTCGTATTAAATGTCTTCACAACATTGCAGGTGCCTGACACAAGGTGCAGTGCTTCCCATTGGTTTATTCCTTTTGCACAATTCTGGGACTAACACTTTAGACCTGACAGCTTTGACATATTACTATATTGAGTAATATTCTTGACTTTAATCAATGGATCTAAGTTAGTTGTCTTGACTAGACTGCTGTCTTTACCCCAGGTGACTTGAGTCAGCTCCAGTCATTGGATAACTCAACTGTCACTTCAACTTTGAGACTTGGCTTCTTGAGTTGACTTGACTAACACTTCTCAGTTGTTCCTCAGCTGACACTCCTTCAATCGAGTCCTTGACTTCCTTCTTGGCCATACTCAGCTGACACATAGCAAGGTCTTCAATCCAGTCCGCAGTTGACTTCTTGTATTTCTTGGCATAACTGACTTGACTCAGCTTTCTCAGCCCTATCTATTACAATACAAATTACAAGGAAAATGGGGTGCCAACTTCCTAGTTTCACAAAGAAAAAAGTGATGGACATGGAGAAGATGAATCTTAAAGATCTACACGACCTGGCAGAATCCTTCGCGGGATTAGGTACTTGTAGATTTAAAGATGAACACAGGAGATGGAACGGCTTTGGTTACCTATGACCCACTAGGTCGACCAATTCCACCACCACCGCCACCAGTAAATCCCAATGTCGCAGAAAGTGTGGGTTCAAATCATGGAACCCAAGACGAGAGAATGCATCACGCTGGAGATTTCACCACAGGGAATGAAACACTTTCAGGAACGGGAGCTCGACCACCTCTTACAGGAACTCGACAACCTTCTAGAAGGCCACATGTTTATCAGACGCCTTATGGAAGATCACATCTTGACCCGATATATCCATATGGGTTGATGTTAAATCTGGATATCCCAGATTTTAAAAATCGAGAAGTTCTCATTGATGAATGGGCATCAATGATGAGGATTGCAGCAGGAACCCTTGATCTTACGAAAGATTCCTTCATTTTACTCCTTGAAATGAGTCTTGAGGGATCCGTAAGGATTGCATGGGATATGACCGAAGCAAGTATGAAAAGCGCCGTCACAGTAGGGGAATCACTGAAAGGAATTGTCGATGATATGACCAAATTATTTAAAATCCATTTTATCGGCACAGGTTACTTTGAGGGATTAGAGGAAGAAAAAAGAAAAAGATATAAACAAGCTCTCTATAGCCTCGAGTTACATGATATTTGTCATATTGACGAATATATTAAGTTGTTCACCGAGTGCCGGTGGAAGTCCAAGATTGGAGATAAAGAAGCTTCACAGCTATTCTTTGCGAAAATTCCAAGTCCCTGGAGAGAAATGCTTATCAAGGAATATAAGGATGCAGCAGATTTAGATACCGTGGTTAGAAGAATGTCTTTCCTGAAGGCCAAACTATCTGAATGGTGTTATCAAGCAGCACTATACAGGAATTACAAGAGATTACGAGGAATCAACAAAGCAGTTCCTCTATGTTGCGTTGACGATGACATCCCAACAGTTATGGGAGGTCAACCACGGTGGGTAAGAAGAAAAGGGAGAGAAATCATCCATACCGCCGGGGGAGCAGCAGAAAAAGAAGTATGTCCTCATGGAGACCTAGAAGGTTCTGGTCAAAACAAAAAGCCATAAGTTACAAATCAGGGCAAAGACCGGCACCAAGCAGGATTAGAGCCTCTTCATTAGGTTCGAATCAAACAAGTACCAGTAGAACACCAGGAAGGAGAACTTTCAGACGAGCTCACACCAGGGCTAATGAAAGTTTCAAAGACTATAATTGCTGGACATGTGGAGCAAGAGGGCATATCTCAACAGATTGCCCAGACAATCAAAGACGAGGAGTCAGATAATTCGAAGCTACACCCGAGATCGAAGAAGCTGTCTACTACCAGGATTTAATACAGGTGTATCAATTTGAGGATATTCCCTCAGATGAAAGCATCTATGAAGAAGAGACCTATTCTGAAGATGGAAGTGAATCCAGTTTAGAATCAGAGTGAAGAATAAATTCTTCAACAGACAGTTAGGGAGGATATGTCAGGATTCCTCTCTCACACTACGGTTTCTCATAAGACTCTTATGAGAATTATGAAGGAAGATCCAAAGCTTCAAATATACGATGGATTTACTATTGGAGCAATGGAGAAGGCGTTGGATAAGATTGGGTTTCGTAATAGAAAACACCAAATTATTAACAGGGTAACAACCGGATAATTTGCCATTCCGATGGAATTTACCGGTAACCTGATCGATATGCAGCTGGTCCCTATTAGAGAAATACAGGAGATCAAAAGCAGAGTTAAAAGAGAAGTTGCAAATACACTCTCATGGATTCACATCGGAGCCATAAGAGTCATTATTAAGGCAACATTCAAGGAAGGAATAGATTCGCCACTCAATCTTGCTATTTTTGACAACGAATCTCACATCTCAAGGATTCATGCCTTGGAGCGGTTACAGGAAATTTGTATGCAGGAAAATTGACATTTAATGTCTATCATAGAATTGCATACAATCTGGGAGATCGAGATTTTAACAGATTTCTAACCCTTCATCAAGATTTCAAAAGAGTCGATTTAATGAAAGAAGGGAATAGACCCTACTCGATCACATACAAGATTTCCTATGCTCTCTCGAATACACATCATTCGAGGTATTCTTGAGAAAGAAATTTGTTGAAGTCCCAAGAATCTTTGAGGACTTTGCCAGGGTGGTTCTACCAGAAATCATTGAATCTCCAACTATAAAGGAGATTGATATGATAATTCAAGATCAACCAGTCTTCAACAAAAGTCGAAGTCTCAGAGTTGAGCCTAGAAGGATGTCTTTCCAGCAGGACGAGAATGGTGAGTCATAGTCGTTGGGAAGAAAAGAGACCAAGAAATGCGATTCAACGCATTCCCGATGTTTTCAAAACAACGGAGAGCCGAAATGTCCGAGGAAGGATGGCGAGAGGTTGAAGTAATATTCGACATCACCAAAAGGATAATATTTTTCCTTGTGATGTTCTATATTATCTCCAACAACCTATAGTTGGAAGGTATCAAAGAAGCTGAAGATAGGTGAAATTGGTGACTATCTCGGGAGTAGCGGGAAAATCCCGAGCAATTAATACCGGGAATTGAATTTCTTGAGGATCATAAACCTTGGGAAAGATTACAAGAAGGAATGGAGTTCACGGTGGATGATAAAAGATACTGAGAACCGGATGACCACTAGTCCATTCTCCATATACATTTCTACCTAAATGTTATATGTTGAATACAAGACCAAAGTATTTTGCCGCCTATATTGATTTAGGAGCCAAAATATGTCTTGCAAAGGATGTTTTTCCTAAAAAATTGGAGAAGATTTACCAGCTATTGCGGGAAGAGATTTCTCTAAAAGAATTCTTATTCTTAATAGAGGAATTAAACAAGCGAGAAATCATGATCGGAGGTGCGGGCGGTACCCATGGTATAAGGTGAAAATGCCACCAATCTATTTCCATGATACATGTGCGGATGTTTTGCTAGGAAACAATTTCCTACAAACATTCAAGCGATTTACACAGGAAAATGAGACAAGAAGACTTATTTTCACAACATTATGTGATCATAAGATTATTGTCCAGAGACCGCGAGAAGCATTTTACGAAAAATGCCTATTAATTTTTGCGCGAAAGCGTGGTGATGAAGCCAAAATCCGAAATCCAAAATCAAGCGGATCGAAGGAAATTTGGTGAAGCTTTATTATCCTATAGACAATTCGGTTCTCAAAAGGATAAGAAGCTTTGGGATAATAACTTGTATTCATTCAGAGTGCAAAGAGAAGAACGAGTACTCCAGAGGTTATTGCAGAATTAATGTTGAGCCTAATGGAGAGTCCGCAGAGTGACGTGATCTTAGAGGAACAAATATCACTCGAGGATATCAAGAAGAAGATCCAAATGAATTATAATGAAGATCCTTTGGCATGGTGGGACAAGAATGAGCTCAAAGCATCCTTAAAGGTTAAACCTGGAAAGGATTACGAGTTCGTGAGATTCAAACCAATCCTTATGAATCAGGAGGATCGTGAGGATATGCAGAAGATACTTAAGGAACATCTTGACCTTAAGTTGATTTCACCAGGAGTCTCTCCATACGCGATCCAAGATTCCTAGTCGAAACATGGAGAAATCAAAAGAGGAAAGCGAAGACTTGTTATTAATTACAAGGAATTAATAACATTTTGGAGTTCGACGGATACTATATCCCAAGCATAGAACATCCGTTAATCGCATCAAAGGTGCCAAGATATTCTCAAAGTTCATTGCAAATCTGATTTTACCAGATTAAGATGGATGAAGAAAGCAAGAAGTTCACAACTTTCTCCACACCACAAGGACATTATATTTGGAACGTGATGCCTATTGGATTGGCTAACGCACCCCAGATATACCAAAGGAAGATGGATAATCTCTTCAAGGATTATTTCAGTTTCATGTTCGTGTATATCGATGACATTCTAATCGCATCAAAGAACATGAAGGAGCATCTCAAACATTTAGAAATATTTTGAGATGTTTGTCACAATAAAGGATTAGTGCTTTCCTTTAAGAAGCAATAATTGCAACAAGACAGATTGAATTCCTCGGAATTGAAATCGATGAATCTGGAATCATCCTACAAAGTCATATTGTAGAAAAGATACAGAGATTTCCAAATACGCTGAAAGACAAGAAGCAACTTCAGAGTTTTCTTGGAGTTGTTAACTTTGTTGGGATGTTTATAAACAATCTAGCATATTACAGGAAGGTGTTTAGCCCATTGCTTAAAAAAGATGCAGTATTCAAATGGGAGAATGAACATCAATAAGGAATTAAGCAGCTTAAAGAAGTTTGCAAAAAGCTTCATAAACTTGCAATTCCACAGGGATTATTGGTGGGCAACAGTTCTTACAAAGATCACACCAAATGGAGAAGTGCCATGCAGATATTGCAGCGGTCTTTTTACAGACAGTGAAGCAACTCGGTGGCATATCAACGAGAAAGAATTCTTTGCAATCAGAAAGGCTTTCAAAAAATGGCCTTTATTCCTCTTCAAGGCTAAAAAGTTTATCTTAAAAATTGATAATTCAAGTGTTAAAGCTTTTACGAAAAATAAAATTGAATCAAAACCGTAAAAAGCTAGAATACTTAGATGGCAAGTTGAATGCCAATATTATGATTATGATGTTGTCATTATAAGATCTCATGAAAATGTTCTTGCGCGATTTTTTAACAAGAGATAGAGGGAATTGAAGGCGATTCCATCCTCACGACCTCAAGACATCTTGGAGACCAAACTTGAAATGCTACTCCGAGAATTTGATACCCAGTCATCAATGTTGATTTGGCCGAGAAATTACAAAGGAATGATCGGGACAAAGTAACCGATCGTATACGAGCATGTGTCCGATCTCACTCTCAGTTGAGAATGGCATTCCAAGGGCCACTCCTCCGGGCCGCTAATAAGCAAATGGAGCGTTTAGAGAGCAGGGCTCCCCAACCTATAGCAGAGGATTCAAGTACCTCTAGCACAAGTCCTAAGCTGGCAGAAATGTTGGCCCAAGGAAAAACTGATACTCTGGAATCAAATCCCGAGTTATCACATCAACCCAGCACGTCCAGGGTAAAGGACGAAGAGATCAATCTTAGGCCTATGATGGGCAATTCTAAGGTTGATACTAACGAGATTAAAGTTTCTTCTTCTTGGAAAGAATACCAGGCGAATTGGGATAAACTAATCACCAGGCAAGGAATATCTCCAGAAAAAACAAAGATCGATGTTTCTGGAAAATATCCAAGGGTTTGGATGTTACCAAATTCCAGCCCTCAAGAAGCAAAGAGGTGGTACGAGCTTGGGGCTTTGGCCTCAGTCTATACTACTTCACCAGCTTTCCCGGAGATCACAAAATTACCAAAGTGGATCCAGGAGGCAGTTTACGAGTGTTGGTCTAATAATGACAGTCTGAAAAGAGAGGATACATTGGAGTTGTATTTCATAAGTGCAGCAACAGAGCTCGTCGGAAAGGGTGGACATGAAGCCTTCCATTATATTAAGCTTCGACGACCAGATGAAAGAGCCTTCAAAAATATCAAGGAGGCAAATTCCGAAGAAGTACAAATAGCCATGACCTTCACTGAAGATCAGATTACCACAAGAAGGGCATGGGGATTGTGGATCTGTCTCACTGAGATGGACAAAGTCAAGTTTCCGTTCAAATTTTATCAGAATCCAGTGAACGGATCATTCATGTTGAATACCATGACAGGAAAAACTACAAGATTTGCAGAAGACCTATTCGAAAAGAAAAAAAATCTTTTGTGGGAAAACAAGATGCCAGGGAGTAAAGAAACTCGCCGGAAATACTGTAATATGGCTCACATCGGCCATTGGGAACTTCGGGTCTGCCACGAATGTCAAAACCAGAAGGAACTGAAATTTGGCAAAGGATTCCGGCCAAAAGTTGATCAGAGAAGATCCGGCGACGGAGAAGAAAAGTCACAGAAATATCCAAAGTTTTGGGGACCACCAAAAAAGTAGATTCCCCAACAAAGTTAGTGGATACATGTGACTCCAGATAGGTAATAACCCACTCAACAAAAAGACGAAAAGTGGGTCCATGAAAGATGCCGTCCAAGTTACTAAAAGACGAAGGACGAGTCAGCATGATTTGGAAGTTTGCATAAAAACTTGGATACTGCATGCAAGAGGCCGAACCCAGGTGAAGATGAGTTGGATGCCAACTAATTGCTGCAAGTGGAGCAATAATTCAAGAATGAAAGAGACATCCACTTAAGGGCAATAATACATAACATTTAGGTCTTCTACCCCTATAAATGTCAAGATCTGCTGGAGGCTGAGGATATCGAACATTTCCCTGAGTCTTCTACAATAAAAATATTTCTTTGTAAACATAGTTGTGAGTTTAGATTTCCAGAGTGTTTTCAGTTTTAGATTTTAGTTTTTTCATTTTATGTACAAGAGTGTGATAGCCTTTATGAGAGGCTAAATAAGTTTCCTCCTCCCAAAAGGAGATTACTGATGTAATAAATTTTTCTTTAAGTTCTTAATAAAATAAAGGCTGTTTGTTCAACATGTGTTCATAGTGTACTATTGATCTATCCCTTTGAAGAATTGCTTAAACGTCTGGAGTAAGAAACGAACCTCAGAAATCTTTGAGTAGTTCTTTGAAGGAGTCGGATAACTTGCAGATCATCTTCCCTGAGGGCGAGGTTGAACAGTGAGGAGCTGTTTGTCAAACAATCTGGGGGCAGTAATTTTCCGACTGGTGGTGTTGCGAGCCATCTCACCCAGATATATTTTGGTCAAAGAAGGTATGAATTCTAAGGGATTTATTAATTTTACGGAAGCATGTTGGGCCTGATATGGTCGTTGGACTATTTCTATTTTCACCTGTAAACCTTAGTTTGGAACTGATAACATAGAATCGAACATCTTTTAATTCTATGACCTGTTAAGTTTATCGGCTGGAAACCTAACATGATTTATTTAAAACCTCCGAATGGAGACTGTATCCAAGTAGGTGTAACAATGCCACGAATGAAATATGTTACAAAAATTGAAAGTGTTCATATTCTGTGATATCCAATGTTGTAAAACCGCCTAAAGCGGCGCCAGCGCCTTAAGCCGACCCGATTTTCCCAAAATCGGCCAAAAATCGTTCGGGCAAAAATCGACCTAAGCGCCCGCTGGCGGCTGGCGGGCGCAAAAAAATCGGAAAACAAATCGGGAAAAAATCGGTTCAGGCGGTCTAGTCGGAATAAATCGGCCAAAAATCGCCAAAATACAAAAAAATGAAAAAAATAAGAAAAATTTGGGCTTTTAGGCTTAGCGCCTGGCGCCACTGGCGCCGATTCTTGCGATCGCGCCTAGCGATTTCTGCAACCTTGGTGATATCTGGAACAATTTAATCATGTTTCCTTATTTGTTATAAAGGGTATAATTGAAACTTCAATAAATATTTGAACTCTTTTAAGAATGAGGGCCAAACTTGTAACTGAAATTTGGAAAAGGGCCATTTTTGAACTTACCCCATGAAACATAGTAGTCATGACTCATGGTGTACATTATTAGCAAAGTGTTTTTATATATTTTTTAATAATTTTTAAGAATATCCCGTAAGTGATCAACGGATCAAATTGAACTAAAGTTGGTCTGGACAAAAATAATCAAAAGCCCAATATGATATATGATTTTTATTTTATTTTTTTACAAAATTTGGGTATTCGATTTAGTTTCATCATTTTGGTTTTGTTTTAGGCTTTACCAAATTTGTTATTATTAAAGACATACTTATTATTTGTTAATGTTGTTAAAAGCGCTAGACACTCGCTAGCAAGCAGACTGGGGCCTAGCGCCTAGCGGGGTTAGACAGGACTTGGGTGGGGTTAGGCGGGTCTAATCGGAAAAAAAATCATAGGGCGGACAAAGGCTCTCTGGCGCCTGCAGCGGAGGGATGTCGAACACGGGGATTTTTTTTTTTACAAATACGCTTATTTGTTTATAATAATTTTATGTTTTACTTATCAAAATAAGAACAATAATAAATAATTCAATTATTCTATTTAAGAAAATTGGTTAACCGACTTTTAATAATTCAATCAATTTACGCATACTCTGAAAAAATTATTTACATTACAAAAAAAAAGAAACATTTTTAAAATTCTTTTATAACCTTAAACTGATTTAAAACACGAGGACCATCCTAGGCAAACTGTCGTTTGCCAAAAGCAAAACCGGGTCCCACGGGGTCAAACTTTCATTAACGTGTTGCGGCATGATTGCGCACTGGAAAATTCATGGTCCACCAATCTCAGTTTCGTGTTGAACCCTACAATTACTTCCAGTTTGACCTAACCTCGCTAAATCTCACTGTAAACCACAAATAAGTATACCTTACCGGAGGTGGCGGCACTTTTACGATATTTTGCTAGATTTCTAACCGGAAAAGAAAAAGGGTAAACAAAAAGGCTTGATTCGAATTCTTAGTGAGGTGGGTGAGGAAAGCGAAAAACCCGATCAATGGCGCCACCTCACGACGACAAAACGGCGGCGGAGTTCAACGACGGGTCAACGCCTGAACGTCGCATCTCCAATATTCTCTTCATTATCGGTAGTCTTTTGTCCGTTTTTGTTTTTCCATTTCTAACAAATATGTAGTGATTTCTGAGGTGTGTTTTTTGTGCGTGTGAAAGCTATGCAAACGGAGGCGGCACCTCTGGTGAATAAGTTTCAGCTCGCTGAGGAACCTAACTCTGTGTATGTTTCTTTTTCTTCTGCATTTTCTTTTTCAATTTCTGCTTTTTTGTTGTTTAAAATCCTATCTTGGCTGGTTTGTAGCTGAAGAATTAGGTCTTGCGTTTTATGAACAGAAACAGAAGCAGAAGCAGAAGCAGAGGAGCTTTCTTTATTTTATTGGTTATAATCGCTGTAAAAGGATCAGTTTAGTAAAATGATAAATCAATATGTTGGTCATCTTGTTATTTTTTCTTTTGATGCAGATCATCTATTATCATTTATAGTTTTATGCAGGTTACTTCACTTTGTTTAATTTTTCGTTTCTCATATAATCCCTTTGTACCAAAATGAATGTTTGAATTTTCTGTTAGCACTATTAACCAGTTAATAACCTTTTTTTTGAATGGAAAGTAGAAGACTTCTTTGATTTATTTTAGTTGAAAGATTAGACAGTTTCCTTTTGTATTAAAATGTAGATGGATGTAGCGGGGTCCGCGTGGACTTTATTTTGGTATATAATGTTAATTCACTTTCAATTTCATGTGGACTTGAGCAATTACCATCATGAACTGATTATGCAGGTTTCCAGAGGGGTTCCATGGTTGAGGTACTATGGTAAATACAATGATTTGAACATCAACATTGTTTGCCCCGGAAAAGACACGTCACTAGGTTTGTACTTTTTTACGCCCAACCTCTTTTAGTGCATGCATTAACTCTTGATTGCAGGCTAGGACTATGGTTATATTTATGTCCTATTCATATTAGGTTTCTTTCCTGCGGTATCCGTGATTATTGCTTGATCTAGTTTGCGTGCTTACTGATTTTGTATTGGCATCCCATTATATCATAATGTTAGAAACAGATACGCATGTTAAATTAAGTAGCTGAAGTGCTGAACCATGAACAGTGTGATGCACTTGGTAGTTTAAGTAAATCTATTATTCTGGTTGCAGCAAAGCATCACATCTAATGTCCCACTTTTTAATTCCAACTGCTAAGTTAATGAGTTATTTCTTTATCAGGGGTTGATTGCGTAGGCACGGTTTCTGCATCTCTTCTGACTTATGCTTCTATTCAAGCTTTACGTCCGGACCTTATCATCAATGCAGGAACTTGTGGAGGATTCAAGGTATTACAATTGCAACTATGATGGTTTCTTTTTCTTTTTCCCAAATATTGATTATTTTGGTTACTGTTATGGCCTACTTATGTTTACGGTTACTGCTAGTTTTGATGTTCCAGTAAGATATGCACACTATACTTGTGTGGGTGAGCGAGTGTTTTATCTTCTCTTCTTTTTCATTGATTTATTTTTTCCACCTTTTTATTTCTACTTTTTGTTTCTCTCTTTATTCTCACTTAAGACTTCTTTTAACTGGTTAAGGAACCAAGCAGTTGTTTCTCTGCCTCATACATTTACATTGGGTACTTGTGATGAAGCTTTACACAAGTTTTTGAGTTTTTATCTGTCTTCAATTGCAACTATATTGAGTGGTAGATTGAGTCGCTGTTAGAAGACTTCGATCAGTATGCTTCAGCCATGGGATAGAAAACTGACTTGTGCACTCTGCTTATAACATGCAAGGACTCTTTTTGATGTACTATTGGTATTGTATTGATATCTATCTACAATTTTCCAGGAAAAAGGTGCTTCCATTGGTGATGTATTTCTTGCATCAGATGTTGCTTTCCATGACAGAAGAATTCCTATCCCTGTAAGTCTTTCACTGCTTTCTCCTTTTCCCGTTAATTTTTTAGTTTGTTCATATGGACATTATAGATTGTTTGAAGCAACAAAATGAAAATTTAATTTCATCTAGTAGCTGGTAGCTCAAAGTATAAATCTGGTTCACTGATATGCTGCCGTAAAAATATGATGTGGTGATATACCAGACTGCTCCATATTTACTTTTTCATAGAGTTAAAGGCAATACTGATCTGATATCATTTCAAGTTTTACCAGCACCTTGTCCAACCTAATTTATGGACTCCAGTGTCTATTATCCTATGGAAATGGTATGAAACCTCTCTTATGTATATTATCCATGAAGCTCTCATGAATATATTTGCCGGGAAATGTCTGCCTAATTTTCGCAGATTTTGACATTTGCAATATAACTGTATTAGATTAGACACTCTTATTGCTTGTGGATGTTGAATCTCAGCAAGGATTAATCAGTTAGATTAGACACTTTAGATTAATCAGCGATATTGTGATATGATGGAGTGTCCTTTCTACAATTTAGATTAGACCATCTAATTGCTTGAGATGTTGCATTTCAGCAAGGATTAATCAGTTATCGAGAAACTTCTGCTTTTATAGAACGCAGATACCAGGTTCAATGTATAATAGTTTTCACTATTTTTTTACGCTTTCCATATTGATTTATAGTGATGCAACCCAGTTGGATTCTCCACTTTAATGTGAATGATGTGGTACTGCAGTCTTGGAATGAAAATAAATAAATACTCTTCTAGTTTGGAGACACTTAGGTTTAACCATCTTGTAAACTGTTAATTTCACTTGTGTTACATCATATCTTCAAGGGGCCCTTTTTTTGTTTTTGGGACAGGTATTTGACCTATATGGTGTTGGAACACGTCAAGCATTCTTCACACCAAATCTTGCAAAGGAGCTGAACTTAAAGGTTACTATTTACAATCTTTAATGGGGTCTTTCATGTGGTTTTCTCTTTTCAACCACCATTTCCTCATTGGGATTTGAAATACTAAAACAAGCAGTAAAGCTCAGATATTTACTATGATATATCTTCCTCCTCAACTGCTTTGAGGTTTATCCTAATCAGGGCGAGGCCACATTAGGGCCAAGGGGGCACTGGCCCCCTGGAATTTTTAAAGTTTTCAAGGGTATTTTAGTAATTTTAATCTATAACCTTGAAAAAAATACAAAAATAAGAAAAAGGGAACAAAGTTTCCAATTCCTCCATTATTCACCCCCTTCCCATTTATGAATTTTGAAAAACTTTTTGATTCTTGATCATTTTTTCACATTTCACAAAATTTTGTACATTTTTTTTGCTCCGTTATAAACTTGAACTCGAATTTTGGCATTATTTTCTTGTGTCTTTATTTGTCTCTTTTGAGACGATTTATGGTTTATTATCAAATTCCCATTAAAGAATTCAACATTCGAGATGAGTATGAATCGATATACGATAAATGTTATGATATTTTGATGTAATCGTATTATGTTATTTATTTTTGAATATTAAGATGTAATTGAATTAACATGACTTTATCATAATTGGTTCTTATTTATAGTTTTATTTTAGAGTTGATGTATTGTATTTTATTTTTATATTAATGTTAGTTGGGCCTAGGGCTGAAAAACGGACCGAATTACTTGATATTCGATTCGAGAGCAATCGGTAAAAGCTCGTTTGTGCTCGGTTTGTTAACATAATGAACCAAATTTGAACACGTTTTTTTGTTCGATAAGACGTAAAGCTCGGCTCGAACTCGACTCGATTAGTAAAAAATAATAAAATATGTGTGAAAATATCAAGCTTCTCGAACTTGATTTTTGCTCGACTCGACTAAAGCTTGTTGGAGCTCGATTCGATTAATAATCAAACGAAACTCAAACACAATTTATAAATCTCGATAAAATTTCAAACAAGCTTGAACAGTTCTATATTCGGCTCGATTCGACTCCTTTACACCTCTAGTTGGGCCCCCCTACACATAATTTCTGGCTTCGTCACTGATCCTAATTATTGTATGATTTGTATGAAATAATACTTATACATGAAATGCCAAAGCTCTTTCCTTTCTTTGTGTAGTCGGACAAGTGTAAAATGTTGTGATGCTTTCACAATTAAGTCCCCACAATTTTAAGACTTTCCCCTGATATGTGGAATGAAGATTTTAGTTCATATCTCTGAATAGTAGTTGGTAGAAAATAAATATAGATGTATGAAGCTCGTTCATATATATGTATAATGCTTTTCAACTGATTGATGTTATTAGTATGAAAGGTAGCCTTTTTTGTGGTGTTATCCATGTACTTAGCACAGTAGGAATGTGTGAAGACCTTGCTCATTGAATGCTCTTTTTGTATCAATGGTATATTGAGATTGTGAAATGCTCAAGAAGTGTATTCAGAAGTTTCTCCTTTTGAATTTGGGGTTGTCTACATAACTATTGCGCAATCCATAGTAATCTCAATTCTCAGTGACTCTTTGGATTAAGAGTATCGTGCACGAGATATACAAGCGCCATGCTGCCTTATAATCATGCATGTGTTATATTGGTGTTCAATCACGACATTAATATTAACTTTATATTTTTTTTCCCATTATTATAGTGAAAGTTATAAACTTTTGTGTATGATTTAGGTTGGCAAATTGTCCACCGGTGATTCTTTAGATATGTCCCCACATGATGAAGCGGCAATTGTTGCAAATGATGCAACTGTTAAAGACATGGAGGTAACTTTCTACTCTCTGAGCTTATCATATCTGAAACAAAAAGAAGCATAGTTAAACTTGTAGTCACTGGTGCTTTTGGGAATTTGAAATCAACCTTATATTTTAGAGTTAATTACAAAAATACCCTTGAGTTTTAATCTAGTTACAAAACTCAGCTATCTTTCAACATTACAACTAGGGGTGTGCACGGTACGGGACGGTTCGGAGATTTGGAAATCTCCAGAACAAATCGTCAGAACCGTCCCGAAGTTCGGAGATTCTGAAAATAAATCTCCAGAACCAAACCATAGAAAAAAATCTCCGTCCCGAACCGTACCGAAAGTTAGGGACGGTTCGGGACAGAGATTCGGTTCTAATGGGACGTGACGGTACGGTTCGGGACGGAGATTCGGAGATTAGCCATAAATAAAGCATACAAATTTGAAAAAAAAAAGAAAAAAGAAAATCAATATAAAAATCATTAAACGGATATACTTCTAGAGTTCTAGTATCTTTTTAGCGTAGTCTCAAAATAAAACTAAAACTATAATAGGTAACACAATTCAAAATTCTAAACTTAATAACCTCTATATTACAATAATAGTATACTATTTGGGCAATTATCCTTCTATTGACATAGAACATATATAATTAACTAATAGTTTTTATAAATTAAAATAAAATAAAAACTTGTTTAAATTTATAATCTCAATGCTCATACTTAACAACTTAACATAATCAATAGAATTATATTTATAATTTATGTGATGTGGGATTTTTTTATATTGTTATAATATGATACTATTACTTGTTTTCTTTTAAGTGGAATTTACTAATCATTTAACTAATTTCAATTTCAAATTATTTACTCTATTATTAATATCAAAGCTTTTTAAAATTCATAATAGTTGTAGTACTATGTTTTTTTCGTAAATATGCTTTATATTCAATTTAATTTCAAATAGTTTGTAGTTAATTCAATATCAAAATAAAAACAACATAGAAATAACGTATATGTATTTATATAAAATCTTTAAAATCGGTTCTAGCTTCGTCCTCGGTTCGGAGTGGTTCGGTATGGTTCTCGAGATTATTTGAAAAATCTCGAACCGTACCATAAATATTTTCGATGCACGGCAGTTCGGTGAAAGTCAAAAAGTAAACGGATATTTTCGGTTCGGATATCGGTTCGGTGTCGGTAATCTCCAAGTCCTGTGCACAACCCTAATTACAACACCCTTGATTTTTGTGAAAATACAAACCTTCAAGGGGGTATTTGTAAATGGAAAGCTAATTACATTTTTTTTAATTAGATCAAACCTTTTAGGTAATTTTTGTAATTATCCCTATATTTATAATACACAAATCAAGGTTGGTAATATTCTCGATATTGATGTCGACAAAGTGATAAGTTGCTGAGACAAGACGATATAAAATACTAATACGGGAGTGTTTGCAAAACTTATATTTTTAGAAGAAGTGATTTATAGCGAGTAAAAGTAGTTAAGAATCGGAAGTTGGTAGTGTTTGCAAATAGAATCGAAGTTGAGAGAATTTGGTAAAAAGTTTTAAAAGTGCTTATTTATTTGTAAAAGGCTAACCAAAAGCGAGAATCGAAATATAAAGCACCCATGCCTCGCTTTTAGATTCTGATCAAATGAAGCGAATCAAATGCGTAAGTTGGGATTTTCAAACACTAAAAAGTGATTTTTTCATTCAGAGTAGAGAAGCACTTTTCTTAGTGATTGCAAACACTCCCAATATGTCATGCCAAGTAGTCGTTTCTAAGAACACGGTCTCTAACACTGATTGCTGTATATCAGGGAGCAGCTATTGCCTATGTTGCAGATCTCTTGAAAGTGCCCGCGATATTTTTAAAAGCTGTAACTGATATTGTTGATGGTGACAAACCAACAGCTGAGGAGTTTCTGGAAAATTTGGCAGCAGTTGCTGCTGCTCTTGATCAAGCAGCGGCGCGAGTCGTTGATTTTGTCAATGGAAAGAGATACTCAGAACTGTGATCCTTCGGAAGGTAACAATGAATACTCGAAACTTACTAGTTTAATGTTTTTTTTTTTGAAAATTAATTCCTGAAAATCATAAGGTTATAGCAAGTATGTAGTCGGAGCTGTGAAGACTTTATATTGATGGCACTGTATTTTGTTTGCACATCAATGTATACTTGCTACCTGTTGAAACATTATATAAATTCTGTACGGCTTTCAAATGGTCTTTAATGTCACTGATCCTATCCGGTTTGCCCGTTAACAGCGTTAAATGATCCGAGAAAACTTCTTTTTCCATCACCTATCATTTGGACTTTTGCCACATGAAAGCTGCACTATGTTGGTCTGTTGTTGTAAAGTATGTGAGTACTGTTGTATTTTATTATGATCACATTAATGGTTCTCTTGTTTGATTTGATAGTTGGAGAAATTTTTCAATTTTATTTTTAGTTGATTTTATGAATTTCCTTTGCTTAGATGTATTATACACGTTTAAATCAGGTAACTTCACATGCTAAAAAAATTGATAAATCATATATTTTCACATTAATAAACAACTTTCAAATGAACTATATGATCTTTACTATACCAAGCACAAATCTTATCTATATTTGTTTACATTTATCCTTCCTTCTTCCGTCTCCATCCAACTTTTTCCCACAAATATAACAATAAAAAATTGTAATATCAAATATTTATCAAGAATTACTTCATAATTTTTTATTTTAGAAACAACCATGTGAATGTTTTATTGAAATCACTTGAACTTTAAGGTTATTTGAATCCATTATTTTGAGGTTTGCAATTTTGGTAAAATATCATTACTTGTGTACTTATTATAGATCACCGTGTCAATGTTGTAGGAGCATCTCTAATGGTTAACTATATTTTTGTGTGTGTTTACACTATTTTAGAGGAATTCAAAATTCAAATCGAATAATCAACTCTATATTTCACTATATTTCGCACTATAATTCAGATTTATATATT
This sequence comes from Rehmannia glutinosa, assembly GCA_016081115.2. Taxonomy (NCBI): domain Eukaryota; kingdom Viridiplantae; phylum Streptophyta; class Magnoliopsida; order Lamiales; family Orobanchaceae; genus Rehmannia; species Rehmannia glutinosa. The sequence goes on along the minus strand of JABTTQ020002912.1, from coordinate 245,394 downwards.
TATATATTTTTTAACTTCATGTTTAATATTTGGTTTTATTTAATATAGTTAATTAAATATAAATATAATTTGCCTTAATTTCTAAATTAATTTATTTGAAAAATATGTATAAATCCTTACAAAATGATAAATTAATTGAACAAAAATATAAAAATTAACAATAAAATCTTCATTTAAAAAACAAAGCATGCTAATTATGAATTAATTTTAAACTTATTTTAATAAATTGATCAAGATACAAAACCATAAACAACATGACTAATTACATAAACTAGTCTTTTACCCGTGTGATGCACAGGGATATGTATGTGAGACATTTGTTTTATCTTTGTTATAGGTACTTTTTTCTAATAATTCTATGAAATTATATATCTTGCATTTAAGGATGAAAACATTAAATCGAATCTTCATTCCATCCTCATTTTTCGAATATGTATATTATATTTATCTCATTATTGATATTAATTTTATTTTATTTGAGAAAACATATAAAAATATTATTTCTCGCGTGGGACCTCAAAATTGATAATTCATTTCGATGAAAAAATTGTTTATGAGAATATTTTATTTTTCCAAAAATTTCGTCCAATGCGTGAACAATACCATTTTCCCAAAAAGTCGTTTAAATACGAAATATTTGGTTGTGTGAATATAATTTATATCAATTTATAGAACATATCTATCTATAGAAATTAAAAGTTTGGAAAACAATTCAACTACCCAATGTTGATTTTTTTATCGTTAATCTTGAATATTTAATAAATTATATTTTCTCGTACAATCAATAGTAAAATCATCTCAAATTCTAGTATTTTTGGAGTTCAAAAAATTAAACAATTGTCAAAATTATTAAAGAAATTAAACAAAAATCACGTGTTATATTTAGCAACACAATCTTAAGAGATTAATTATTTCAAAAAGAAACCATTTTATTTTTATTTACACACACATCAAAAAATAATCAAATGGACAAATTCATATCTAATTTCAAAAGTACAAATTTCAAACTTGAATATCAAAATTTGGTGATAAATAGAAAACATAATTTCTATTAAAATGAAAAGTACATTATTATATAAGAAAATAATTTTCTATAGATAAAATACTATTATCAATATAATTTCATATTAAATAAATCTTCATTTTCTTCATACATAAATATATATAATATTGTGCTTGGATATATTAAATTCGGGTACATATTTTGAAATGTTTTCTCAATCAAAATAAGTATTTTTAATTGAACTTAATCAATTTAAATATAAATATAATTATTATTTAAAAAATGCGAAAACCCAAATAAAAACTATATAACTATCATAAATAACCAAATATATGAATATACAAATTGATGTATAATAGCCCGAATGCACAATTTTTTTAAAGTCGATTATTATTTATAAAATAATGAGTAAATATTTCTTATATTTTGTATTTATTAAATTTTATTTTATATATGCAATATAGGTGTCAAATCAAGATCGTAAAAAGTTGATTAATTTCATATATTATTCATCAAAAAATGGATCAAAAATAAAAAGTTATTAATTTGTTTTTAAAAGGGAAAATGAAGTACACACATAATTGGAAAATCAATTTTGCATAATTTTATTTTTTATATTATTTTAAAAAGCGATTATTTAAAGAAAGTTGACTACCAAAAATAATGGAATATCAAATGTTTTTCACGAACTACTATTTATAGCACAAAAAAATAGGCGGAAAAATCTTCTCATACTATTTCGAAAAGCGCCTCTTATTATATATATATATATATATATATATATATATATATATATATTAGATAATATAATTACATAAAGAAACAAAAAAAACTCCCAAAAAAATAACAAAGAAAATAGACAGTTTAGCGTTGGAACTCGTGTGCTACATGTTATGTACTGCTTTTCAATCACACTTTGTTAGCGTTGGATATGACATAGGGTTGGGGCAAATCTTAACCGCAAATTGGCGGAATTCTCTATTTTAGAGGTGCATTGGAGATTCTCTAAGAGCATCTCCAATCCTCGACTTTAGTTTTGTGTAATTTTAACACTATTCTAGAGGAAAATTTAGAGGATCAAGTTTCAACTCCAATGGACACCTATATATTTCACTCTACATTAAATATTCCACTTTATTCTTTCTTTTCTATATTGAATTAATATATTTAATTTATCAATTTATAATTTAGATACATAGTTTTAGTTTATGTTTAATATTAAAATTATATAATATAATTAAATGTAAATAAAATGTGCATTAATTTTCAAATTAATTATTTTGAATATATATATATATATATATATATATATATAAATCCTTACTCAATGATCGGTTAGTTTAAACACAAAAATAAAATTTCATAATAGATCCTTAACAAAAGTAAAAATTACATGATACAAAAGCATAAATTACATGATAACAATAATTAATTTTCTAAATTAGAAAATTCTTACCACGAATGATCAATCAACGCATTTCAAGCACCATGTGTGCCTCTTTGTCTTTAATTTTTCTATATCGCGCAAGAAATACTTGAAATTGAATATTTTCATCCATAACCATTTCTACATCTGGAGTTGGCACTTCTCTCAAGCTTGGATTGGTGCATCAAGATCTCGTTCATCCTCTATTATCATATTGTGCAAAATAATGCACGCAATCATTATATCTTCCAAATCACTCTTGCTCCAATAATGTCTTTGGATTTGCAACAATTGCAAACCGACTTTGAAGAACTCTAAAGGCATGCTCTACATCTTTCCTACATGATTCTTGTTTCATAGCAAAATATTTCTTTTTGTGAGTACGTGGGTCATGAATAGTTTGCACACAGCGTGGACCATTTGGGGTATATACCATCGGCTAAATAATACCCCATGGTGTACTCTTTTCCTTGAATGACATAATATGCAAGAGAAGCAATACCTTTTGCAAGGTTAGAAAAAGATGAGATACTTTTAATACATTAATATCATTATTAGATCCTGCATACCAAAGTATGCATGCCATATTCAAAGATCATAATCGGCTACGATTTCAAGAACAATAGTCGGATCGACCTGCGATTCGCATATTGTCCTGTCAAGCCGTTGGACAATTTTTGCACCTCCAATGCATACAATCGAGAATACCTAACATTCTGGAAAGCCACGTTGTTCGCCAATATAAAGAAGTCTAGCAACGCCACTTGTTGTAGGTGATCTTAAAGTAGTCTACCAATATAATTTTAATATGTTTTATTCATTATCGGTTCGATCGTGCAAAATAACTAATGATGATAGACTCAAAATATTAAAAATAGATTCAAGTTTGAACATGTGTGGTCGAGACGGATCCATAAATTTTCTATGAGGGGGCACAAAATTAATACGATAATAATCTACATCAAAAATAATTAATGGGGGCACGTTTTCTTTTCTTTTAACGTAATTAATATATATTTATTGAAAATAAAATTTAGTAAAACTATTAAAAAAGGAAAAAGCTTTAAGAAAAAAAAAAAAAAAAAAAAAAAAAAAAATGGGGGCACGTGCCCCATAGTGGGAGTGTGGATCCGTCTCTGTGTGTGTGGTCCATTATGAAAGATTTTTCAAGTTTGATAGTACTTCACGAAATTCCCGATCACAAAGGATTTCATTACAATCAAATACGATGCCCGAAAGTACCCAATCTCATTTGATCCTGGGTTATCTTCATTTTCACTAAATTTAAGTGATGAAAATATCAGTGGTTCTTCATCATCGCATCGTCCAAATGGAAAGATGCGATGAAAAAGCCAAATTAGAGGAAAAAAAAAGACAAAACTATTTCTCATTGTTTCTAAACATGATTAGAGAAGAAAACCAAAACTACGAGATTTGTTGGAGAATTCAATCACAAAAAATATTGTGTTGTTGAGGTACAAAGACAAAAATTGAAGCACAAAGGTAAAATGCTAAAGCAAAAAAAGATTGCGAAACAACTAAGTGGGAAGCTATAAATAAAATTTTAATGATAGATTTGGACACTATTTGGGATACCAATCGATGTGAGTATTTTCGAAAAGAGCATACAAGAATTATATCGAAAAGAGAAGAACAACTACATCAACCAAGGGCTAGTAATAATTTCAAATATTTGGGAGTTATTTTCAAGATCTTGGAGGATCCTAAGTGGACTTGGGCCTTACTAAAAGAAGTAATGTATTGTAGGTTCGAGTTATCTTATTATGTATTTCGTATTTGTCTCTTTATGTTTTATTATTGTTTGATGTATTTTAGGTTATTGTAATTTTATTGTATTTGATGTTTTTTTAGGTTATCTTATGTAATTTTGGTTATGTATTCTAATTTTACTTGTATTTGAAGTAAATTTTATTTTATAATAAATATTTTGTTTAATTTATTAGTGTATATATATATATATATATATATATATATATATAGGAATATGATCAAATGAGACCACATAATTAGAGTGAGACAGTGTGGACTAATCATATCCACAAATTTTAAATTTTAGATGGTTGAGATTTACCCAATTTAATGGTTTTTTTATTTTTTTAAATCAATAAAGGGTAAGATGGTAAAACCATAGATCTAAAAATCCCATTCCCGCCTCGAATTCACTGAAAACAGCCTTTGATGTTTCTCTTTCTCCACCGCCTATTTCCTCTGCCTCCACCTCATTCTCCTCCGGTAGTCTTTTACTTCACCTCCTGAATCGCCGCCACCACCTAATGCTTTAATTGGTTTCTTTTTTACATTGGAGTTAGAGATATGTATGTACAATATATTGTGTCTATTTTAAAAAAATGACTTCATTTCGTTGATAGCACAGAGAAATTTGAATCCCTTTTTTGTTTGTGATGATTTCTTTACTTGTTTTTGGTTATGGGTTAGTGATTTGGTATTCAACGCCTCAGTATTTGGTTTTATTTTTGTGTGATTCCATGTACGCCGTTGGATTGAATACTTTTTCATCTGGCCGACATCTCGGCTGCCGGATCGAACGAGTATTTGGTGAGACGAGTCGACGATATGCTTGATTCGGGGATAGTGGAGGAGTTAGCCGAGTATTTTTTGTTGTAGAAGCGATCGGAGTGCTAGAGTTTGAGACATATTTTTTGGGGTTTCGAATAAATGATGTAGGTCCCAAGGGGTGTGAGTAAGGTTTAGAAGGGGGGTTGAATAAACCTTTACCAACTTTTCAAATTTAGTCCTTTTAAAATAGTTGAGTTATTTTCACAAACAGTGTCACTTGATGGACAAACTAAGTTAGTTAACCAAATAGAGTTAGCCACTCAATGCACTCGACGAGCCGTTGATAGAATAACTCACTGTTTAGTTTAATACTTAACTTGGTTTGTGATGAAATTTTCAAATGAAGACTTAACACCCTTGAATTTGGTTTAAGCTTGTTTTAACACTTGGTTTTAGCACTTTGTTAATTATCGGTTGGATAGCAAATTATCAATGAGATAAAAGGTGATATGCGAGAATTTAAATGCTTTGAAATGTAAATGACACAATAATTTTTATAGAGGTTCAAGATGGGGTAATTCTTCTAATCCTCTCTTCTCCAACTCCCGGAGGAATCCACTAAGTATTGATCGAGTACAAAGTGGTTATTAGTCCGGATGCAAGTCTTGATCACACAACCGACTTGATCCTTTGGGACTCGGACTGAGATGCCTTGGTCACACAAACGCTTCTCGTCCGACTCGGCTTCTTCACGGGGCAACCGCTTTTCTACTTGACTCACTTGCTCAAGCTTCTTGGATTTGATCACGAAGCCTCCATAACTTGGGACTGGTTCAACTTTGAACCTTTCTACAATCCTCCTTGGAATGTAGACCCTTTTGATTCTTCAAAAGTTTCCTCTTCAACAGTTAGAAGTTGTCTTTCCTTCACAACTTGGTGTTGGATTGATTTCCTTCAAATTTAGGCTTGAGGATTTGCTTGAATATCTTGAGAATATTTTGCAGTTACAAATTCGAATAATAACTTGAATGTTCGTGTTCGGAGTAATCAAGGTAACCTCTTCTCAAAGTGATTCCTCGGCCTTTTATAGTGAACTTTCAAAAATCGCCCGTTGAAGAGATAGGCTGATTTTCAAAAATCACTTGTGTTCATTGGCTTGTCTTGTTGCGATCCTTGATATTGACATTTTCAAAAATCACTTGTGTTCTTGACTTACGTAAACGGATTCTTTTTCGATTAACTCCTCTTTGCAAATTGCCTTTTCCCGGTGTGACTTGAGTCCTCCATCCAATGATTGAATGACTCATCCGTCACTTCAACTTGACTTGCTTCTTGAGTTGACTTGATGACACTTCACACACCTATATCCCACCGATACTTCTTCATCGAGTTCTTGACTTCTCTTTCTTGCCATACTTAGTCGCTTCACAATGAGTCTTCATCCCGCCTTGATTGACTTCTTGTATATCGAGGCATAGCCGACTTGACTCGGCTAGTACAACCCTATCTATTTCAATACAAATTACAAGGAAAATGGGGTGCCAACTTTCTAGTCTAAGTTTTACATGGCATTCATCAAAATCTAAATCGATAATTAAATTTTCCCAACAATTTCCCCCTTTTTGATGATGCCAAAACTTAAGACATACATACAAAGAGTAAATAGAAAAGATACATACGATAATGTAGAAACAGAGCAACATGGTATTCTATATCTAAGCAAAAATATAGAAATTGCATAACTTTTATTCATCGTATGTGAGAAGACTTACATACATGTATATTTACAATAGTGAAATACATGAAGGGGTGGACATCAACACTTCATCGCTTTCACCGCTTCCTTCTTTCCTCTTGACTCACTGCCTTCTCGGTCTCTTTCTCTTCTTTTCTTCTTCACCGCTTTTTTTTCTCGTAGGCTCTTCTAGCGGCTTCGTCTTTTCTTTTTATTTCTTGTCTTCGTTGACTCTCTTCCCACAAACTGATCTTATCTCTTATTTTCTTCTTCGATTCTTTTGACATAGTCGGATTCTTCCTAGCCACTTCCCTAGGTTGGCTACTTCATCATATCCAACCCAAGAGATCCTTCCCTTTTTGCCGGATCTATATATTCAATATTCTTGGGTAGAGGTCTAGGTTGAAAACCTCTCGCCTCCACCACTCATTCCTCTTCCTCCTCGGGCGTATATTGTCTTTGGGGTCTTCTTCTTTCCAAACAGAGTGACCGCTCGTAGTATCTTTGTCTGTCTTTCTTCGCACAACTTCGGACCCTTCTCCCAATACAAGTCCCGGCTTGGGCTATGGACATATTCTTGAAATATCCCTGATTCGAGCGTTTTGAATTCTTCCACCGACCGTGACTCGTCTCCGTCATCCGGAATGGAATTAGTGTCTCTTCCTACCTAATGCCTCCGTATTGTTTCAATATGTCCATTGCACGGGCATCCATTTTCTTTCGACCTCCTTCATCTCTCGCTTCACGATTTTCCTTTTCTCAGACATGGGCACAACAGAGTGTTGGAGCGGCAGAGTCACTGGAAGTTTGCTGATGATGTCAGCTATGATGAGTCCTTGTTGGGGGTTCTAGCAACCATTAAAGTCATGTCCTTTGAACCTTCCCCCTCACGGATTTTCCCTTACCTTTCTTCTCGCTCTTCACTGTTTTCTTCGCTTCTCAACAAACAAGCGTCCTTTTCTTGACTTGACCTTTCAACGTCTTTAGGTATTCCTCTTCCCCTTTTTGGCATCATTAGAGGAGAGAGGAACCCCGAAACATGCCGCAAGCATGAAGTCTAGGCGGGCTGATAGGCCGAGTTTTGCTTGGATTCTAACATGCGGAGTATGCTTTGCACGGAATTATGAGTGGGTGGTTTTTGATTCACTGCCACCAGCTTCATTTCACCCATAAGAAGGTCAACTTTTCATTCATATTCTCCTCCACGCGCAGGTTCTTTGCGATGAAATTCTCAGCAGCCCATTTCGATGGTATGAGAGACATGCATCCTATCAATATTTTCTTGCATCCTCGTCTTCATGTCGAAGATTATCGACGCTCCAGGACTAGAATTTTATTGTACAATGCTTTAAAATATCGGACTGTTCCACTCGCATTGTCTGCTTCTTTGTTGCCACCATTCCCGGATTCTAACCACTATTCCACGCAGATCGGCCGTAAGGTTTGCATCCTCGTTATCCAAATGGCATGTCCAATGAGGCCTGGTGCCTTTCCATCTTTTCTATTTCTCGCAAAAATTCCCTAGAAGACTTCTCGAACCTCAATCAAGCATTACCTCCGTCTCACCACGGCCAAATCAAAATCAAAATTTTTGGACGATGGTATCTCGTGGGAATGATGGATTAGGTTTGTGGAAGCATCTCTCGCTCTCTAGGCGATTCTTCATCCGGATCAGGCAACTCCAAAGGAGAAGGGGAACGCGTTTCTTCAAACGCATCATCACGCATAGGGAATATGTTCAATGATGACTTGTGGCCGTGATGTGCCTGGTTGAGTTGATTCTGCTGCAGATTGGGAGCCCGTGTTGACCGTGATTCACCTGGGTTCATTGTGGTATGGACCCGGCCGAGCCTCACTTGTCTCAACAACTTCATCGGTCTCACAAATGGTTTTCCTTTTGAGTTGTCCGGTCTCGGCCGTATCGCTGGCGTCATTGACGATGACGCGAGACTTGAAGGGTGGCTCATCATCAAAAGTTAATGTTTGACGAGTAGCCTTGAGATCGACTTATTCGTGCTTGGAAGAACATCCTCACCGAAGTCTTTTGGATTTGCAACAGGGGATGAGTCGACTTCATCTTCACCTTCGATCCCGAAAAGTTATGTCGGGGTTGTCTTGGGAATCATGAAGGGCACTTATCTCCTTCTCGGATGCATCAATGATAACAGGAGGAATGTTCTCAAGCGTTTAAATCTCTCTTTTACCTCGGGAGTCTCAACCTCCCGTAGGCCTTGATGCACCTCGGTAGTCTCAAGCTGCAAAGAAGGTCTTGGACATTCCCATCGGCTGCACTCAAATTGTCTTGGGTCTTCTACGGTGGCATCCACAGGAGTCTCAACTCCGTAGATTGCATTTTCATTGCCTGCAGTGTTATCTCCCGGGGTAGATCCATCCTTTGCCTCGATCGTCGGCCAGCGTCCTCAACCTCGCAGAGAGCTTGGCACTTTGAGAGACAGTCTCAATCGTCCGAGCTTAGTTAGTGACAACTCCGTGTTTCTGTTTGTTGTTTCTTCTCCACTTCGCCTCCTAGATTCTTTGTGGAGTCATCTATAGCATCCTCCGACCTAGGCTGCAGTGAAGGAGTTTCTCCCTCACCGGGCACACCAACCGAGTGACTTGGTTGGGGTCACTCTTTCTCCAAACTCTCGTCAAGCTTTCCTTTGTGAGTGTTCAAATAGTTGGGCGGTGGTAAGACACCTTCAATAGGGGTTGGCTCGACTTGGGTCCCCAAGTTCCCGTTTCATCGCCAGTCCCCTAGATCCATCCTCCGAGTGAGGCAAAGTGGTGGCGGCATAATAACCGCAATTTGTCGTACCACTCCCAATGGATCAATCTCACCGTGATTTGGAAGACTCTCCTGGTCCTTCCATTAGTTGTTGCTCATGTAGGATCCTGGATTCCCGCATGGCTTGCTTTGCATTTCTAGCTCTTTCCGTCGCAATGTAGGGTCCAGATCCTCATCACTTCCTAAGAGAGCATCGAAGTGAGGGTGGGAGTGATCGGTGGTTCCAAAGAAAGGACGCGATGTTGGCCTTCTCACGAGCTTCAGCTTCTTCGCCAACCTCTTCTCCTTTTCTTTGAAGATATTCAAGATATCTAAGCGATTTCTTCATCAAGTGCTTGGACCACTCGTGGTCAACCCGAGGAAATACATCGATTCTTCCTATTCTTCAATGAATTCAGTCTTTCGAATGGTCCCTCGAGCAACTCGCTTCCACTTCCTCCATTCACGCCAGATTTTGGATGTCCGGGTATGGTGGAGATAGCATGATCACATCATCGTCATCATCTTCCCTCGCTGTATTTCTTTCTCGGGAATGGAGGGTAACAAACTTTGTTGCTCAATACCCTCAAGCAAAGATCATCTGTCGCGGGCGGAGACATAACCCCATCGATAGGAGATTCACTGTCTCACCGCTTTTGTTCTCAACCGCCCTGCCCACTGGTGGGTCTTGACTTGCCTCTCGGCGACGGCCTCAAGCAGACTTGGTCGTTTCATCAATGATTTCTCGAGACTCTACTTCTCCAAATTGTCTCATTTGTTCCAGCTTGAGTGGCGATTATATTTTTCTCAAACTCAACGCTTGTAGAGTATTCTTCTTTTGGTCCTTACCGAGGAATTTCTCGTTCGGATACGGTTTCCTCGAGTCCTGGGCGGCGGGGGCTTTCTTGGTCCGAGGAGCTTTCTTGGCTTATCGGTCCTCTTTTTTCTTGACAACTAGAGAAGGTATTTGAGGTTCCTTCTTCTCACTGGGCCGCACGGGCGGAGACACGGTTGCAAGGGCGGTGACTCCTACCGCATGGGCGAGTGCGCTTGTTTTCTTTCTTCAGCAGGGCAACCTTCTTTGCAACAAGGGAGCAGCCTTTCTTCTTTGGAGGGGAGGAGACAATCGTATCTACTTGGTCACCGATTCTCTCTCACTTGTATCCGCCCTCTTGGCGTGTGCTCTCTTCCGAGCTCCCGAAAGATTTGATCGAACATCTTCTTGTTGACATGGAACACATTTCCATGTCGGAGTGGAACACCTTTCACCTCCATTAACCGACCAATTACAAGGTCATACCCCGGAGATCCTCCAAGCGATCCATCGTCCTTGAAGGACTTATTCCCAACATTCTCGCAAAGTCCGTTGTAGACGAGCGAGTTACGCCGATTGACCTTCTTCTCCTCCATGATCGCAGCCATGATGATCGGTTTGGTTTTGGAAAGGCGATTGAAGCTTCCAAACTTCATATCCACGCATTTTGCGACAATATCCATCGCCTTGTGGTAATCGTCCTTGACTGACTTCTTATCACCGTGTAAACCACCTTCGCAAAGACAATCAAACCGCCACTTTCTTCCATGCAACAAGGTTTACATCGACCTTCAATATTTTCGTACACCTTCGGACGGGAAAAGCAATGCTCGCAAGGTCTTGATAGTTATGGTAAAGTCTTTTCCGTGAACGGAGGACTTGATGCCCTCGCGTGAACTTTAGCGTTCACGTGAATCGCTGCGACCTCTTCAACGTAGGTCATCCGAAACTCCATTGTTAGAAAGGGTTTTAGTCCAGACTTCTCGATTTTGTCGGCTATCTTCTTCACGAGGGTTTCATCGGAACCCTGCTTTATCATCCCATCAAAGTCCACGGTAGATCCGGTGTGGATTTGCTTCCCTAACTTGGTGAAATTGTAGGTTGATGCCATTTCAGTGATTTTTACCGAACGAACTTGAGAAACTTGCTTTGAATATTTGTAGGGTTTCGAGAGAAAAGAGCTTTCTTTGCTTTTGGAGAGATGAACAGTTTTGAGTAGTGTGAGAGAGAAAGCTGAACAAATGGTGTATGTATGGGTTATGAAAGGACGTGCATATGGTTTTGAAATTTGATCGAGATTAATGGCTCAAATTTAGCACGCCGATTAGCATTTAATTTGTCGCATTTAATGCGGCAAGATTTATATCCAATCATAGGCTTTGTCGTGCGCTTTTTGATCGCATCGTCATTATTGCTACCGACGTCATCCTTAAAAACATTCCCGCTTATTAAAAATTACTGCGTTCTTGCACTTAGCTCATAAATAACTCAACTTACTCATTAGTCGACTCAACTCTTCTTCTCTCTATTCCATAGGTACTTAGTTGTCGCTAACTCGATCTGTTGATTTTCCGATATGGTGATTTACTTAGTCGATTCACGAGCTCAACTTTATTTTCATCTTTTCTTGTTTCATCTCTTCTCCTTGAGTCTTCCGGGTGTTAACTCACCAATTAACCCTAGCTCATGCTTGAGTTCTTCAAATCTTGATTCACATAATGGTTTTGTGAATATGTCGCCTAACTCATTTTGTCGGTTGAGATGTATTCCAAGGTGATGTCTTTCTTTTCAACATGGTCTCTTATGAAATGATATCGACATCAATGTGCTTTGTTCTTGAATGCAACACAGATTTTGAGTGATTGCAATAGCACTTGTGTTATCACACATAATTGGAATCTCTTTTTCTTCAATTTCATAATCTCTCACCGTTGTCTCATCCATAAGACTTGGGCACAACAAATGTCATAGCTATGTACCACCTTCACTGTAGATGTGGCTATTGAATTAACTTCTTGCTAAACCAGAAACCAATCTGTTTCCAAGCATTTGACATGTACACGAAGTACTTTTCCGTCAACTCTACATCCAACATAGTCAGTCCCGAATAACCAATAAGCCTGAATCCACCTTCCTTTGATACCATAGGCCAACTTCGCATCACTTCAAATATCTTAGATTCTCTTAGCTACATCATATGGCTTTCTTTTGGAGCAGATTGGAATCTTGCACATACACCTACAACAAAGGTGATGTCCGACCTACTTGCCGTGAGATAGAGCAGTTGATCCAATAAGTGCTCGTATCTTGTTTGATCCACATGCTTGCCATCTCGCATCCATATCCATCTTGATGATGTATTCATTGGTATTTTCACAGAAGACTTCTCTTCCATACCAAATTTCTTCATTAAATCTCTCGGTATACTTTGTTTGACTTATGAAGGTTCCATCCTTCACCGTTTTGACTTGAAGTCCTAGAAAGAATGTCGCCTCTCCCATCATGCTCATTTCAAATTTGCCTTGCATGAGGTTTGAGAACTTATGACACACTCTCTTTGTTTGTGGATCCAAAAATAATGTCATCCACATATATTTGAACAAGCGATACTCTCTCCATCTTGAATTCTCAAGAGTGTTCTGTCCACTTTGCCTTTGGTGAATCCATTATCTCATCGAAAATTGAGATAATGTATCATACCATGCTCTAGTTCCTCGTTTCAATCCATATAGAGCTTTCTTGAGCTTGTACACCTTATCTCCAAGAGTCTTCTCGCTCAAATCCTGGAGGTTGCTCGACATAGACTTCTTCTTCCAACAATCCATTTAAGAATGCACTTTTTACATCCATTTGATATACAAAGTGAAGTTCTTGTGTGCAGATAGGCAAGAAACATCCTTATTGCTTCTAATCTTGCAACAGAGCAAATGTTTCATCAAAATCTATTCCTTCCTCTTGCAATACCTTTTGGCCGCTAATCTTGCTTTGTTTCTTACCACGTAACCTTCTTCATTCATCTTGTTTCTAAAAACCCATTTTGTGCCATAACATTTTGATGAGTTGGTCTTTGCACCAATTCTCATACTTTGTTTCTTTTAAACCGATTCAACTCTTCTTGCATGGCTAGAATCCAATATGTGTCATCCAATGCTTGGGACACATCTTTTGGTTCTATTTGGGAGATAAAACAAGTGAACATAACTTCTTGTTGAGCTCGGATCCGGTTCTTACACCGTCTCTTACATCTCCAATGACTAGCTCGGTGGATGGTCTATCGGCCATCTCACATCAAAGTTGGAGTAAGTCACCGTTGTTCATCGTCTTGCAAATTGTGTTGTCTTGAGCAGACTCTCATCATTACTTAGCCGCAAAATTTCCAATTTGTCTTTGAGATTCACTATTTCACCTTCATCTTGATTGATTATTCCACTTGACTTCAACATAGGACTCTTCCGCATAGTTGGGTGATTCAAATTTTATCGCCTAACTTTTCTATGTCTTCTCCATTTACATTGGGTTCATCAAAACCACATGAATAGACTCTTCGTGACCATAGTCCTCTTGTTCAACACTCTATAGGCTTTACTTTCAATTTGAGTATCCCAAAAGATACCTTCATCAACTTTAGCATCAAAAGCCTTTATATTATCATTGCCATTGTTGTAGATGAAGCATTTACATCCAAATATTCTAAAATATGCAACATTTGGCTTTCTCCCCTGTCCAAATCTCATAGGAGTCTTTGTCACTATTTGTCTATTTATCATGCATCTATTTTGAGTATAGCATGCAAGAGTGTTAATAGCTTCAAAAAAATCTTTTAGGCAATTCAACTTTAGCTAACATGGTTCTTGCAAAACTTATCTTAATGATGGTTTGACACTTCTCATTTTGAACTCTTTTCATCGCTTGAGGTAACTTCGCAAAGTTTCCTTCTTTTACACATGAAGACTGTCCATGTATGTCTTGAATAATCATCCACCACTACTAGAGTGTATTTCTTTCCACTTATTCTAGCTGGCTCAATGGACCAAATAGATCCATATGCAAATGTATGCAATATCCTTGTTGAAGATGGACTTGACTTCTCTTTGAATGATGATTTGATCTGTTTTCCCATCCGCATGCATCACGGACACTTTCCTTCTTGTATCACTCGAGTCCGGTAGTCCTTTTACAAGATTACTCCTTGCAAGCTTGTTGATTGTCTTGAAATTGATTGACTCGACTTCTTGTGCCACAAACACCCATTTCGGTCAGACTTTTGCTAGCGCAGACAAGTGCTTGGTGTGGCGGTCGACCAATCTACCACATACATGTTCTTTTGTCCGGACCCTTGCAACACTACTTCATTTGATTAAATGTCTTTGATTTGGCACACTCCCATATTGAATCCAACATTGTATCCATTGTCGCAGAGTTGGGCGATGCTTAACAAGTTGAAGTTGAGGCCTTCAATGTATGCAACATCATCGTGATTTCTAATCCATTTTTCTTGATGGATCTAGTGCCTCTTATTTCCCCTGAGCTTCATTTCCTCCAAATATGACTTTTGCGCTCTAATCTCCTTGAATTTTGACATTTTCTTGTTTCATGTCATGTGTCTAGAACAACCACTATCCATGTACCAGGTTCCTTGGCACTCACTGTTCCTTGAACCCGCAATCAAGGAAATCGTTTTTAGGTACCCATACTTGCCTGGTCCCGAGGGGTTAGTCTCGTAAGATGAACCAACCAACCTATAGCCAAATGATCCGACTCTAAGGGGTTGCCATCTATCTCGTGCCATAATCATAATACACTTTGGCAAATTGCTTGGGAGCTTTAGGTTTATACATCTGTCTCTTTTGTCTCGTATGCTGTTTGTGTGTTTTAGCAATTGCCTTATTTGGGTAGTTGTGATATCTCCGAGTGTAGTGCTTGGGTGCATATGTGTGCTTGATGATAGCTCATTGCCTTTGGAATGACCTTTCTTGAGTTCTGGTCTTTGCCGTTTTGGCATGTATTCCATAGGTCTTGGGCGATATTTCACATTATTCCAATCACTTGATGACTTGGTAGTTTCTACCATTCCCATCACTTGTGTTCTTTGATAGAACTTCTGGGGATTTTGGTAGCTCTGTTTCTTCTTCACAGAGTACTTCTGTTTGGAGTTTGCCGAGAACTCTGATTTTCTTCTCACCGTGTCTCTCAAAGATACTCATCTCAAGTTGTTTTCCATTTCCTTTATATCCAAGGCCGCTTTGTTTGTGATTGTACTTTGGAATGAATGTGTGTGCAACATTTGGTGTCTTGGATTTTTGAGATGCTTCATTACTTGAAGATCCTTTTTCCAAGATCACTCATGGAGTTTGACTATGCTCAAAGGAATTGAATCTATGCCTGTCTTTTCTCCACATTCTTTTTGGCTCATGATAAGGTCATCCAATGATTTAGATGCCTTTGTGAATGAAGCAATCACATTTTTGAGATCATTTTCTCTATTTTCTATAGCAGATATCTCTGCTTATTAGTTTAGCATTTTCACCTTGACTCTTTGTTCTCATCGGTATGTGACTTAGAGTACTCGGCTCTCCTTAGTCACCGTGAGTTTTGGCTTTTAGTGGGCTGTTTTCCTCAATTAATAGTGAGTGAGAGGATTTAATGTGTTCATAGTCTTTCATCATTTTGCCTAATGAATCATAAAGATCGGTGGGTGATGAAGTGTGTGTGTCACAATCACTATCACTAGTATCCGGTGAGATGAGTTAGAGTGTACCTCATCCTCTTGGTCGTTGATCTTGTTCTTTAGCAATTAGACAGATTACAGCTTCTTCTTCAGTCACTTGAGTGGTCGCTTCACTACTCTCTGAGTCTGCGGCTTCTTTTGACTTAGCTGTGTCGCCAGCCTCGGCGGCCAACATTGCTCTTTTTTTCTTGTCTTTTCTCTCAAAGACTCTTCTTTCTTCTTCATTCCCCGTATTTATTGACTACGAGAATATGGACAAATCAATGGCAAAGTGTCCTGGTTGTCCGCAATTCCAACACATGTTTTCAACTTTTTGATCAGCTCTCTCATTTCTTGGGTTGTCGGTCTTTGATATTCGACATTTTGATACTCGGCTCTCTTTGGTGGCTTATCTTCCCTTGACTTGGAGGAGCCGAATGCCTTCTCGAGGATTCACCTTTGTTTCTTTTGTAGTTCTTGTTGAAGAACTTGTTGAATCTTTTAACCATCAAGGCAATTTCCTCCTGGTCAATGATTTCTTTGGTCTCGGCTCTCTTCCCTTCCTTAACTATGAGTCTTTCTTTGTTTTGGGGTACATCTATCTCCTCTTGATCCTTTCTTCTCGGCTCAAACTCATAAGCTTTGAGGTCCGAGAATAGTTCATGATTGGATGTTTTTGATAGGTCCATCGAGTGCCTTAGAGCCATGGTCTTAATTTCCCACTCACCGAGGCTCCTTAGTATCTTCATACACATCTCCTTCTCGTGTGTATTCTTTTCCAAGTCTTTGATAGCTCATTTGTAATTTCAAATGAATCTAGCATCCACCGGTCCATCGTTTCACCTCGCAAAGCATTTTAAAGTTTTCAAATTTTTGAACAACAACAGATAATTTGTTTTCCTTGATTTGCTCGGATCCTTCACAAATTAAGGTTAATTTATCCGAGATTTCTTTGGCTATCTTGCAAGATTTGACTTTGTTGAACATGGCTTTGTCCAAGGTCTTGTAAAGTATATCCTTGGCTACATTGTCCAAGTTGTATCTTTTTCTCATCATCATTTGTCCATTCACTCTTGGTTTTCAACCATAGGCGGTCTAGGAGGAGCATCCTCCTCTTCTTCATGTGACTCTCCTTGCAAATTGTGTTCACCTTCATTATTTGCGGTGGCCCATCCTCTATCACTATCCACATCTCATCATGTAAAGGCCGATAGATGAGCCTACATACGTATTTTCCAGTCATCAAATTCTTGAATGGTAAACATAGGAATGCGTGTCAAATTTGCTTCCATGATAATAACTTTGCTTTGATAATAAAAATGGTTTTTGAAGGAACAAGTGTTAAAAAAATCCTTTGAAAGATTGGAGATCTAGTTCGATGGCGGTCACGGAAGAAGGCTCAATGAACCAACCGCTCTGATACCACTTGTAGGTCCCAAGGGGTGTGAGTAAGGTTTAGAAGGGGGTTGAATAAACCTTACCAACTTTTCAAATTTAGTCTTTTTAAAATAGTTCGAGTTATTTTCACAAATGTGTCCTTGATGGACAACTAAGTTAGTTAACCAAATAGAGTTAGCCACTCAATGACTGACCGAGCCGTTGATAGAATAACTCCTGGCCGCTTAGTCTAATACTTAACTTGGCCGTGATGAAATTTTCAGCGAAGACTTAACACCCTTGAATTTGGTTTAAGCTTGTTTTAACACTTGGTTTTAGCACTTTGTTAATTATCGCTTGGATAGCAAATTATCGGCAGATATAAGGTGATATGCGAAATTTAAATCTTTGAAATGTAAATGACTCAATAATTTTTATAGAGGTTCGAAGATGGAGTAATTCTTCTAATCATCTCTTCTCCAACCTGGAGGAATCCACTAAGTATTGATCGTAGTACAAAGTGGTTATCGGTCCCGGATGCAAGTCTTGATCACACAAATGACTTGATCCTTTGGGACTCGATCTGAGATGCCTTGGTCACACAAACCGGCTTCTCGTTCGACTCGGACTTCTTCACAGGCGGCCGCGCTTGCTACTTCACTCACTTGCTCAAGCTTCTTGGATTTGATCACGAAGCCCTCCAATAACTTGAGACTGGTTCGATCAACCTTTCTACAATCCTCCTTGGAATGTAGACCCTTTTGATTCTTCAAAAGTTTTCTCTTCAATAGTTAGAAGTTGTCTTTCCTTCACAACTTGGTGTTGGATTGATTTCCTTCAAATTTAGGCTTGAGGATTTGCTTGAATATCTTGAGAATATTTTGCGAGTTACTGATTCAAATAATAGTTCGAATGTTCGTGGTTCGTAATCAAGGTAACCTCTTCTCAAAGTGATTCCTCGGCCTTTTATAGTGAATTTTCAAAAATCGGCGTTGAAGAGATAGTGATTTTCAAAAATCACTTGTGTTCGTTGGCTTGTCTTGTTGCGTCATTGATATTGACATTTCCTCGTATTAAATGAACATTCACTTTTTCGTCGACACAAGTGTGCAAATCTTCCCATTGGTTTATTCCTTTTGCACGCTTCTCGGATCGAGCACTTTAAGACATGGCAAAGCATGGAAGTATTACTTGTTTAGGTAATATTCTTGACTTACGTACAACGGATTCTTTTCGATTAACTCCTCTTTCTTAATTGCCTTTTCCCAGGTGACTTGAGTCTGCTCCAATGATTGAATGACTCATCATCACTTCAACTTGACTTGCTTCTTGAGTTGACTTGACCGACACTTCACACAAACTATATCCCGTGATCTTCTTCGATCGAGTTCTTGACTTCTCTTTCTTGCCATACTCACCGCTTCACAACGGAGTCTTCATCCCGATCTTGATTGATTTCTTGTATGTCCGGACATAGGCCGACTTGACTCGGCTAGTACAACCCTATCTATTACAATACAAATTACAAGGAAAATGGGGTGCCAACTTTCTAGTCTAAGTTTTACATGGCATTCATCAAAATCTAAATCGATAATTAAATTTTCCCAACAAATGACATGATTGTAGGATTGGTGAAGAAGACGATCTTGTCGACGTGGAGAAAACGAGGGCCTACGAGGAGGCGATTAGGATTAATGTACACTTATATGGTTTTCGATGTATACTTATGTGTTTTTCTGTATAAGTAGTTAATTTTTGATGTATTGTATTTATGTTGATGTATAATTATATTTTTTATTGTATACTTATATGTTTTTTTTATATACTTATATGTGTTTTTTGTATACATATATGTATTTTGTTGTACACTTATATTTTTGTTTGACAATTATAATATGCGTACAAATATATTAAATATACAACATAATAGTGTTAAATATACATTAAATATATGTTAAATATACAATACAATAATGAACCCGATTTTCTCTCTCTCTACAACTCGATTTAATTAGTCCACGGTCCCCACATGTTAATGAGCGCGATTCTTTCTCTCTCTCTCTCTCTATATATATATATATATATAAGCGATTCCTTGATTCACTTGTCCCCCACATATTTTTATTTGACCATTTTATTATACAAGAAAATAGTGTTAACTATACATCAAATATATGATAAGTGTAAAGATAATCTTTTTGCATGCGAGCACATACGCGATTTTCTCTCTCCACATGATTTTCTCTCTCATAATAACGATTCCATATTTGAATGGTCCCACACATGTTTGTTTTGACAATTATACCCTTATTTTGCTTTAATTAAATGTTTAATTTAATTTTAATCCCTATTTATCTTAGCCATTGATATAGATAAGGGAAGGTTGAGATGAATCCGCATTATCTCACTATAATATGTGGTCTCATTGTATCTATATAGGGGATGGTTCAAATCGGACACCCCCTTATATGAGACGGTGGGGATTCATCCAAACCGTTGATATTTTCCAATTGAGAGTCCAGATTTAATGACTGAAAATTAGATTAATAATAAATAATTAAAATTACTAGGGCTATAATAGAGTATTTAAATCTTAAGATTGTAATTGCTAAAATCACGTTCCTAAATATTAGGGGATGATATCCACAAAATCGAGCAACAAAATCCTTCCAAAATCGTGTGTATTTAGTTAAATCACTATTTTTTCTTTGTATATTTAGTTCAAAAATCCGTATCTTTATTTTAATATTCTTGTGTAATTTAAAATATTTAATCTAGTAGCCGTGTATTTACTTTAATAGATCTTGTGTAATTTAAATATTTTACTTGTATGTATATCAAATATGTATATCAAATTTAACAACAAGTGTATGTTTAGTTCACAATAATATGTCTTTACTCTAATAGTACTATGTAATTTAAAATGGCTTATCAGATGCATGCCAAATTTAATAGAATTAAATTATACAATAAAATACAACATAAATGTGAAGCCCCGATTTTTTCGAGCGTGTATTTGATCTTTTTTATCATCTATGTATTTTATTGACTATTTTCCCGTCACTTGATAGGTAAATCTTAATAATAAATATATTTTGCATTTAATTTAATTTCATTTATTACTTATGGTCATAATCATTTATTAATTCTATTTCACATCAATGATCACTTGATCGATCATTATTATTATTTGTGTATTTATTAATCACCTTAGAATTTTAAGAGACTATTTATTTTAGAGACTTTTACCATATAGAATTAAGAAATTGATTTAGAATAAGTGATCATGAGACTTATAAGTGATGAAGGAAATCACTATTTATTTTGGAGATTGATATTATTCATCTATTATCATCAATTTTGGGACAAAAAAATATATATGTATACCACAAATACCCCTATAGTGGACGACCAACATGGGATTTTTAGGTGTAGAAATATCTCCCAACTCTTGTACACTTAGACCTTATATTATTCATCTTGTGTATAATTATACCATTAATACAAACCTTATACACAATATCTTATACATCAATTCTTTACTATTAAATCTTCCAACATGTTGGAGTCTTCCCAACATTCCATACAAATCCATCTCATGCCCATACCTTTGACCACCAAAATGTCTCCCATGCAAGAAGCAAAATTTCAAGACTTGAATTTTTTTTTCTCTCTCCCTCTCATAAGTACACGGCCATATGGCCTATTACACAAAATGTTTTGAAAAATTCACCAACACATTTTGATCTTCGAGCAAAATACTTCTCATTCTCTCTAAAAACCTCCTACCTCTCCCTACTCTTTTTTCTTCTTACTTTATTCTTCAATACTTAGAAAATTTTCAAGACTTCTCTCCTTATTCCTCATAAAATTCGAACCATATCCATGCAAGGTAAGAAATTTCATCTTCAATCCATTTTTGATATCACCTAGCTCATCTCTTTCACCTTCTTAACTTAAGTTTTAATTTTGGTTTGAGGTATACTTAGAAGACTTTGAAGATATTAAGAGCTTGACATCATCTTGAAGAGGACTTCAAGACTTTGAAGAGAAATTGTTGGAAAATTAGACTATAAGGTAAGAAATGGATTTTTAGTACATTTTCTTCTTCTCTTCTATTTTTCAAAATTTTGATACTCCATTTTTATTTTTGGAGTTTTAGGGGCTGACCTTAAGAGTTGGTTTAAGAGTGAGCAAGGAGACCCATCTTTGAGAACTCTACTAGTCTCATCTCATATACTACACAAGGTAAGTGTAGTTTTACCAATTTTCTTCACCTCTTTCTTCTTCTCCTTAATTTTAACCTCATTTTTCTAACTCTTAATTTTTGGTATTTCTTGACTTAGGAGCTGACCTAAGTGAGTTCCATTCAAGTTGTGAAATTTAACCTTTTATTTCACAACTATTCATTTTAAGGTGGGCGGAAATAATCTTTCCAACTTCTAGGGATTTTTGTTAAATGCATGTAGTCTTTTGATCTTGAGCACTTGAGATATATATTTTATGTATTGCATGTCAATTTTATGTATCAAGTTGTGAAATTTCTCAAGTGTTGCTCGAAAATGCTATTTATTGAAATTTAGGTGCATGCATGTACACTTTATTATTGTATTTGATGAATTGTTGTATGAAATGGACATGCATGTGTATGATCCTTGAAATCCATGTTTTGTATGACTTATAACCTGGACAAGTCGAGCATAATTGATTAAATTTAAATATTTTGGATTTAAAATGCAAAAAAAAAAGTTGGTGGACTTAATTGTAAGAAAATAAAACTTAAGGGACTCCTTTGTAAATTTCGAATTTTAGGACTATACTCAGGTTCAAAGATGATGTTTGGATATTTTAATAAAGTTTTAAGAGTTTTAGATAAACAAAATAACCTTTAAAAGCCCAAGGACTAGATTGTAAAATTTTAGAAGTTTAAGGTCTACATTGCAATTTTTGAAACTATACCAGATCCTAATTTTAAAATTTGAAATTTTAACTCTTAAGGGACTGGAAATAACATATTTTAAGTGTATTCCAAAAATCCAAGTGTTTAGAGCTTAGAAAGTAAATTTATAAAAATTGAGGGACCAAATTGTAAAAGATTAAACTTGAGGACCCAAATAAAATTTCAAGTACTTATACAGTCCATGTACCGAAAATACTAATTTAAAAATAACTTAATTATATTTTGGACCCAAGGTTCAAATTGTATAACAATTGGACCCCTAGAAGCCTTAAACACAATTATTTCAAAATGGGACAAAAATGAGATTTTCAAAGGTTAAGGGACCTATAATTATTTTCTTTTAAAACTGTTTTTGTCCCAATATCCCACTGACCTTAGTGATATCTTCCAACCGGAATCACATTAAAATCCCTTCCGGTTTGTGAGTTCCAATTATTTTAAACTTAGGGCCCGAAATGACAACTTTAACAAATTTGGGGCCAATGTGAGAATTTTATAAATATTCAACCTCAAAACTTTAAAAACTTGAATCTCTGAACAATTTATAGAATTTAGGAATTGACCTCATAATTTTTCAAGGTTGGGACATTTATTTATTCAATTTTTAACCCCAAAAGTATTGGTTTTTACAAAACGGGGCTAATTGTAAATTTTCTTTTAACAAGGACCTAACTCAAATTATTTTTCTTTTACAGAAACAGCCCTGGACCCTCTGACTTTAATACTTTATTAAAATGTTTTATTTCTCAAAATCCCTTGACTTATCGGATCGTCTTGTGGATTAATACACGATCGCGGGCGACTTCCTCGTCTTTGCGATTTTGAATCTATAACGGGACTTATGTTCCACCTAATCTTTCAAGATATCGAAGATTGCTTATCCTCCCGATAATCATCTTCATCCACATAACTCCACCAATGCCATAATTGCCACTCGCAATTTCGAAAATTCTCTCAATCGCTTCCCCGAATCAATAATACTTGATCGCTTGTTAATCAGCTGAACTTGTATTTACTTTCTGCTGAAATCAACTTGGTGTGTCGAGCTCACAATCGGAATGGATACATCGGGATGGAACCAGGTAGCTCGGTGATATTCCACTCTCCCCCCATCGTCCTAATCCCGCATCCCGAGGGACGAAGTTTGTCCAAGGGAAGCGGGTCGTAGTACTTGAGGTATAATCATGATTATGACAATCCGCCTAGCTAGCTCTCTTGTGGATTTGTCTTTGCTTATGGAGCGATAAGGTGACAGTCTTAGACCATCTTGCTTGGGAGTTACAAGGAAGAACGAAGGAATCGTTTATCCCCGATCCACACGATTCTCGAGTTAACCGGACCTATTTGGTTGGCACTACAAAAATCCGCACGCAAATCGCTACTTGTATTGCATTGGTTGGCGCTACAAATCCGTCGCAACCATTACTTGTTTGCATAGGATTAGCGTTACATTCCGTACGCAATCCTACCGTCTTTTGCTCAATCACATAGTTCCTATGTGACCACGAACTATTTCTTAAACTGCGCATAAGTATACTACTTAAATATATTTATCACGACGCTTGTGGACTCATATCTCATGCTTTTTCATACAACTGATTTTCTCGCATTAACTATATATATCGCCAAACTTGAACACGATCACCCCATCCACCGAGATTTCTGTCTCATCCCCTCCTTTTTCTAACCTTTAGATGAGGACTATGTTGAAGATGCCGAACCTTGTTAGATAAATGTTTTTATCATGATTTTGATGATTTTGTTCAAATGAGTTTTTAAACCAAAACAATGTCCCTAAATGTTGTCTAAATACTTCGATCGATTTAAAATGTTTTTACTATTTTTCGGAGTATCTCTTAGAGTTTATTTTCGATAAAAAATTGGACAACACATTTGTTTGAGGCTCGACCGGTCGCCCATAGGCAACCCAGTACTGAGTCGAGTTTTGAAACAGAAAAAGGGACGTATGAAAATTAAAGGCGGGCGGCCGGGTCGACCGGAGGTCGACCAGAGGGGCGGCCGACGACCCCGGGCGATCGTACTGGGAGCCCTCTCCTCAAGTCTTTGTCTTCTCTGTTTCATGTTTTAATCACCCCCATTCGGTCAAGATCAAGGGCGGCCAGGTCGAACCCCCCCTTCGACCGGTCCCCCCGTGTAAAAATCGCAGCAAACTCATTTCAAACTTATCTCTCGTGCGACCGGTCGAACCCCCTGTTTTATCAAAAACTATCCGTTGCATTTTCGACATGATTTTCCTAATTTGTGGGATTGATTTCTAACAGCTATAATCTTGATTTTAAATGGTTTCTTTTGCAGCAAATCACTCCCCAAAGAGGAGCCTATGTCCTGGAAATCAAAGCCAAGACCTCTCCTATAAATAGAGGCTTCATTCAAGCAACAAGAGATAACTTATTACACAAGCAAAGATCATACAAGCAAACACTTTCATATATCTTGTTGTATTAGCCTAAGCACTTTCACTTGCACACATTTGAGGTCTAGGCTTTCAATTTTTGATTACACTTGTACTCATATTGTATTATTCATTATTGAGTTGTAATCCCGATTTTGGTCATCATTCAACACAAGACATCCTTGTGAGTATTCTTGTGGTAAGAATACACTGGGTGATCTAGGTGATAGGTGTTTGGAGAGTGTGGTACTCTTCAAAGGTGGTGAAGGAAGATTGTGGTAATCTCCTTGAAGGTGTTGTAAGAGGGTTGTGGTAATCCTCAAGGTGTTGTATTAATTTTGGTAATTAATAAAATTTATTTTTCTTTTTGAAACCCATCCCGATATCTTTGGGGTGGTAGAGCACGTAGTCCCTGGTGGGGTGAAGCTCTTTAAATCAACATGTGTTGTTTATTTTCCGCATTTAGCTTTCATCTTTGCTTGATTATTCGAAGAAGAGGGCAAAATCTGAAAAACCAAGATAATCTATTCACCCCCTAGATTATCGTAGCTACTTGGACTAACAAGTGGTATCAAAGCCAAACTCTTTGGCTAGCTCGTTCCGAGTAAAGAGGAAAGATCCATGGCTACGAATGATGCTTATCTCACCACCGTGTCTCCACCAACAAGACACCACTATTCGACGCCAACAACTACGCATTTTGGAAAGACCGTATGGAGTGCTTCCTACAAGGGTGCGGGTTCGACATTTGGAATGTGGTTGTTGAAGGAGTTGATCAACCAACTAAGAAATTGGAGGATGGCACCTCGACTCCCAAACCTTTCAAGGAGTTCGATGAAAACGACAAAAAGGCTTTCTCTAAATGGTAAGGCCTTAAATATTTTGCATTGTTCTCTTACCGCCACCGAGTACAATCACATAAGAGGCATAAGGTCGGCACATGAGGTTTGGAAAAAAATGGAGACTATATATGAAGGGACAAAGAAGGTCAAGCAAGCAAGAAAGACCATGCTTGTTAAAGATTTCAAAACTTTAACATGTATGATGGTGAAAACATCTCTAAGATTGTGGAAAGGTTTGACAACATTGTCAATCCTCTTGTGGCCCTCGGTAAAATCATCTCCAAAGAAGACAAGGTGACTAAGGTATTGAATGCTCTTCCCACTCATGGTCCGAAAAAGATGACGGCAATCATGGAGGCCCAAAATCTTGAGACACTCAAATTTGACGAGCTCATCGGGAACCTCCTCATTATTGAAGTGTACTCTCGAGGAGAGGAAAAATTCCAAACCAACCATCAATCAATCGGGTATGCAAAATATTCCTAAAGGTCTTGCTTCTTCTTCTAATAATGCATACTATGATAATGATGATGATGATGAGGAGACGGCGCACTTGTTCGAAAATTTGCAAAATTTGTGAATAAAAATAAGGTAAGAAAACCAAGAGATAATGCTTGCTTTAAATCAAAAAACCCGGGCACTTCATTGCCGATTGCCCAAAACTTCGATGAGGAGGAACAAAAGAAAAAGAAGCATTTTTCGAAAAAGAAGGCTCTAAATGCGAGAGGTTAAAACTTGGGATGAATTACTTGAAACAACTGACGAGGAAGGAGAAACCGAACATGGTCTTATGGCCATAGACGATGAAAATAATGAGTGCGCTCTAACTCTTCCACCTCCTCCTTAGTTGATGAATTGCAATGTGATTTTGATGAATTACAAATTGAGTTTCAAAATTTGATTGTTAAATACAAGATTTTGAAAAAGGAGCATAAAGAGCTTAAAATTGAAAAGGATAAATTATTTACTTCTTATGAATCTCTTGATAAAGCTCATGCTATTACTCTTACTCAATTTCATACTCTTGAGACCGAAAAAGAATCGCTCACCAAAGATCTTGAATGTTTGAAAAATGATGTGCATCATTTTAACATAACCACGGATAAAGTTACAAAAATTTTAGATGCACAAAGAGGTGAGCATTCAAAATTAGGACTTGGTTATAAACCATTTCAAAATGTTTTTAAGAAAAATAACCAAGGTCCGACTCTCGTACATGCTAGTAGTTCTTATACTCCTACTTGTTTTCATTGTGGCAAAGTTGGACATTATGCTAACAATTGCAAATTGAGAAATAGTTCTAGTCATATTTGGAGACCCAAAGGTCTCAAGACTAACCCCATGGGCCCCAAAACTATATGATACCTAAAAATAATTCCTTTGTAGGTCATAGGGGCTATAACAACAATGGAGGATTCAAAATGGCTCGTGGACAGCGGATGTTCACGCCATATGACCGGAAAGAGAGAACTTTTTACCAACATCAAGCTCCAAGAAAAGGGTATGGTCATGTTCGGCAATGGCAAAAGAAAAATCATTGGCAATGGAGACATTGGTAACTCTTCTTTTCTCTTTTTGTAATGTTTTACTAGTAGATGGGCTTAAGTTTAATTTGATATGTGTTAGCCAACTTTGTGATTCAAATTATAATGTTGTTTTCAATAAAGAAAAATGCCTTATTCTTAAAAATGATGAAATTATTTGCGAAGCAAGTAGAAAAGGCAATCTTTACAAAATTTGTACAAGTGATTTGGTTAGTCAAAATGTTTCTTGTCTTGTCGCCAATAATGATTTAACGAGTTTATGGCATAGGCGACTTGGACATGTTGGATACAAGAAAACCAACATGTAAAAGGACTACCCAAATTGAATTTTGAAAATCTTGGCTTATGTGACACTTGTCAAAAGAACAAATTAGTTAAGAGTAGTTTCAAGCCCAAAAATGAAATTTCCACAACCAGACCCTACAATTGCTTCACCTCGATTTGTATGGGGATATTGGTACGGCTAGTCTAAGTGGAAAACATTACACTTTCGTTATTGTCGATGATTTTTCTAGATATACTTGGGCTCTTTTTCTTACCAATAAAAGCGATGCCGTTAATGAGTTTGTTAAGTTGTGTAGACTTATTGAGAATGAAAAGGAAGATACTATTAAGTCTATTCGAAGTGATCGAGGTGGAGAATTTGATGGTGAATTTAGAGTCTTTTGTGAAACCAAGGGATATGCACATAATTTTTCGGCTCCAAGGACACCTCAACAAAATAGAGTAGCCGAAAGGAAAAATCGGACATTACAAGAGATGAGTCGATCCATGCTAAATGAATTTTCACTTCCAAAATATTTTTGGGCCGAAGCCTTAAGTACCGCTTGCTATGTCATTAATCGAGTTTATATTCGTCCTAAAATGAATAAAACTCCATATGAGCTTTGGAAAGGAAGAACTCTAAATATTAATTATTTCAAAATATTTGGATGTAAGTGCTTTATTTTGAACACTAAGGATCAATTGGACAAACTTGATCCTAAGGCCGATGAAGGAATATTTATGGGGTATTCAACTAAGAGCAAAGCATATCGGGTTTACAATAAGACTAGCATGGTGGTTGAATAAATCTATTCATGTAAAATTCAATGAAGCCTCGGGTGTTGAAAGAATACCCAATGATGATAGTGATGAAGAAGATGTTATTGAACCCATTGTTCAAAATGATGCTCAAAATGATCAACCTACTACATCAAATGATCAACCATTCACTTCAAGTGTTCCTCAAGAAGACAAGGTGATACTTCGGATCTTCCCGTGGCATTGAAATTTAAAGGAGATCACGCAAAAGATCTTATTATTGGTGATCCCTTGATAAAGTTATGACCAAGAAAATTTGCCGAAAAAGCTCTTATATCTCAAAAAGAGCCTAAAAATGCTAAGGAGGCTATTGAGGATGAGGATTGGTTTTGGAGATGCAAGAGGAGTTGAATCGATCCCAAAGAAATGATGTATGGGAATTGGTACCTTGTCCTCCCTCTCAAACTATTATTGGTACAAAATGGGTATTCGGAACAAGCTTGATGATCAAGGCAACATTGTTCAAACAAAGCAAGGTTAGTAGCTCAAGGGTATTGTCAAGAAGAAGGTATTGATTATGATGAAACTTTTGCACCCGTAGAACGTTTATAAGCTATTCGTATTTTACTTGCCTATTCTTGTTATAAAAGTTTCAAACTTTACCAAATGGATGTTAAATCGCTTTCTTAAATGGTTTTATCCAAGAAGAAGTCTATGTAAAACAACCTCCGGGGTTTGAAAATATTTCTAGGCCTAATGATGTTTATAAACTTAAAAAGGCCTTGTATGGTTTAAAGCAAGCACCCCGTGCATGGTATGATAGACTTAGCTCTTTTCTTTTGCAAAATGGTTTTATAAGAGGTAAAGTTGATACTACTCTCTTTGTTTTTGAAAAATGGCAAGATTGTTTACTTGTGCAAATTTATGTTGATGATATTATCTTTGGTGCTACTAATGAATCTTTGTGCAAGAAATTTTCTAGGTTAATGCAAGGAGAATTCGAGATGAGTATGATGGGGAGCTCAACTTCTTTCTTGGGCTTCAAATTAAACAATGCCAAGAAGGTATATACATTTCGCAATCAAAATATACAAAGGAACTTTTGAAAAAGTTCGGCATTGAAGAAGGAAGAACCGTGTATACTCCTATGGCAACTAATGTCAAAATTGACAAAGATGAAAAAGGCAAGTCCGTGGATGAATCAAAGTATCGAGGTATGATTGGTAGTTTACTTTATTTAACCGTAGACCGGGACATTCTTCATGCCATATGCCTATGTGCTCATTTTCAAAGCAATCCCAAAGAATCTCATATGAGTGCCGTTAAAAGGATTTTTCGATATTTGAAAGGTACTATTCAATATGGTTTATTCTATCCAAAGAATGAAAATTTTTCTCTTAAAGGTTATAGTGATTCAGATTATGCGGGAAATATTGATGATCGGAAAAGTACTTTCGGATCATGTAAATTTTTAGCGATTACCTAGTTTCTTGGTTTTCAAAGAAGCAAAATTGTGTTTCACTTTCAACGGTACGGCCGAATATATTTCCGCAGACTTTTTGTTGTACTCAACTTCTTTGGATGAAACAAACCTTAGCGGATTACAAATGCTCTTTTGAAAATGTTCCTATCTTTTATGATAATATATCCGCTATAAATATTGCTCAAAACCCGATTCATCATAACCGTACCAAACATATTGAGATTCGACATCATTTTCTAAGGGATTATGTTTCTAAACGAAAAATTGAGATATCTTTTGTACCATCTCAAGATCAATTGGCGGACATTTCTATAAAACCGCTATCTTCCGAGACTTTTGCGTCCATACGAGCTCGGTTAGGCATAATGCATATTGAATGAGGTTTACGTTTGCATTTTGCATGTTTTTAAAACTTAGGGCGAAAAATCGAATTTTTGGTTGAAAATTCGGATTTTGAAAAATTGAGCAAGACAGTGGGCTGATTGGGTTGAGGGCAACCGGCCGTCGCCCTCAACGATGACCCGTCGCCCATAGCAAATTTTTGGATTAAAACCGCTCTTGTCTCTGACTTATTCATTTTAACCCATTTTTGCCATTTTTCGTCCCCTTCGCCAAATTCATACAATTTTCACTCAAAATTTATTTTCATGCATTCAACTCATATCTTGGACTTTATATAGCTTGTCTATCATCATCATTGCTCATCTTTACCGATCGAATGGTAAGAATTTTCCTTCCTTTTTCTCAATTGGGTTGAACCCTTGAGTTTGTGGCTTTCTTGTATATTTCTTGATGAAATTGTCATATGACCATGATGAGCTGATTTATTATGTTGTATTGTATTGTATTTGGTGATGAAATTTTTGGCTTGATTCATTACAAGGGCTTTATACAACTTATAATTTTTATGCCCACAAAATGTTCGATGAAATGTCACAATGAAAATTTCAACTTCTACATGATTCTCTTGCTTTCAAAAGTCTTAAATACTTATTGAGATCATGTCTTGGCAAACAAGACGAGCTTATGGATTTTTCATGATACATCTGCCCCATTTCTTTGGATTCTAAGCCTAATTTTTTCAATGGTTGATAAATCGTATCTTTGGCGCACTTTGATATACTTGTATGATGTTTTTATCATCCTACCATTCTTTTGATGATTCCAAAGGAGGAGAAACAGGAAATTGGCTCGTTAGCTCAAAGAAGCTAATAAAAGCTCAATATAAAAGCTATAAGCTATGGCTTCTTAAAGCCAAGTATACCTAGTCCATGGCTTGAATTATGGACTTAATTGCAATGGATTATGAGTATTTTGACAGGGTGAGCTTCTTAGCTCATGATGTTTATGTGTATCTTGTAATAGCTTGTGCTTCTAGCTTATGTAATATTTGTTATTGATGTGCTTATCGATAGGGGAGCTTTTTATAAAATGTTTTTAACGGATAGTTCACTCGTAAAACCGGAAAATTTTTTATTTTCAAAATCGTCCTCGTGAAAATTGTTTTGGTTTTAATCATCAAAAGGGGGAGTTTGTTAGATAAATGTTTTTATCATGATTTTGATGATTTTGTTCAAATGAGTTTTTAAACCAAAACAATGTCCCTAAATGTTGTCTAAATACTTCCGATCGATTTAAAATGTTTTTACTATTTTTCTGGAGTATCTCTTGAGTTTATTTTCGATAAAAATTGGACAACACATTTGTTTGAGGCTCGACCGGTCACCCTATAGGGCAACGTATACCTGAGTTGAGTTTTGAAACGAGAAAAAGGGACGTATGAAAATTAAGGGAGGGCCACCGGTCGACCAGGGAGGTCGACCGGTCGGGCGACGCCGTGCACCGGGAGCCCTCCTCAAGTCTTTTCTCTTCTGTTTCATGTTTTAATCACCCCCAACCGGTCAAGATCAAGAGCGGCCGTCGAACCCCCTTCGACCCGGTCCCCCGTGTAAAAATCGCAGCAAACTCATTTCAAACTTATCTCTGCGACCGGTCGAACCCCTGTTTTATCGAAAACTATCCGTTTCATTTTCGAATGCTTTTCCCTAATTTGTGAGATTGATTTCTAACATCTATAATCTTCATTTTAAATGGTTTCTTTTGCAAAGAAATCACTCCCCAGGAGAAGCCTATGTCCTGGAAATCAAAGCCAAGACCTCTCCTATAAATAGAGGCTTTATTCAAGCAACAAGAGATAACATATTACACAAGCAAAGAGCATACAAGCAAACACTTTCATATATCTTGTTGTATTAGCCTAAACACTTTCACTTGCACACATTTGAGGTCTAGGCTTTCAATTTTTGATTACACTTGTACTCATATTGTATTATTCATTATTAAGTTGTAATCTTGATTTTGGTCATCATTCAACACAAGACATCCTTGTGAGTATTCTTGTGGTAAGAATACACTTGGGTGATCTAGGTGATAGGTGTTTGGAGAGTGTGGTACTCTTCAAAGGTGGTGAAGGAAGATTGTGGTAATCTCCTTGAAGGTGTTGTAAGAGGGTTGTGGTAATCCTCAAGGTGTTGTATTAATTTTGGTAATTAATAAAAATTCTTTTTTTTTTTCGAAAACCATCCCTGATATCTTGGGGTGGTAGAACACGTAGTCCCTAGGTGAGATGAAGCTCTTTAAATCAACGTGTGTTGTTAATTTTCCGCATTTAGCTTTCATCTTTGCTTGATTATTCGAAAAAGAGGGCAAAATATGAAAACCCGAGATAATCTATTCACCCCTCTAGATTATCGTAGCCACTTGGACTAACAAACCTACCACGGACTTGAATTCTCGTGCTCCTCCCGTTGGACTTACTTTCTATTGTTGTTGATGTTCTTTGGACTTGTTTCTTTTATTTTTATTGTTGTTGGACTCTCTTTTATTCTCTTTTCCATTATGGATCGTAACTTAAGGGCCTAGGACCCTTTGACACTTAAGCTTGTGGTGTGATGTGTACTTTATTTCTTAGTTACGACTGTAAGTTATTTGGATGTTGTTGGGATGCATTTGTAATCGGACCTACTTGTAGTTATTTCCATTTGCTTTAGACTCTGTTTCACTTGGGATTGTTGTATCATTTATCAGAAGGCTGGGTTTTATTTCTGTTTAAGTGGTTGATCGTCGTTGCGTTAAAATGCCTGGGCGTGATGATTCTGATGTATCGAGCTCGGCTAGTAAGATGGAAACTTACACCGGCCGACCCGGATAGGACCTCCGATGCGTGTTGGGTAGTATCGCGACTTGACTAATTAAGTGTGAAATCGATTTCAAAATGGCATAGAACCGTATTATTGATGTTTAGACTAAGTTAGAACGTATACTTGGAGATTCCATAGTCATACTTGTCTTGACTTAGTTGACTCTTGACTAACTTTCTTTATTCATTCTTTCCTTATTTCCTCATTATCTTTCCTTTACCTTTGTCAAATCGCTTTAGTTTTGTTTGACCAGGATGAAGCCGCACCCCGACCTGGTGGGATGTAGTTGAGGCCCGTGTTGAACGGGACTACTATAAGCGTTAAAGCTATATTGGCACCAGGCATTTCTTCGGGCCAATTTCGAGCTAACCGGGAATGTCACCGCACTCGCGAATTAGGACACCTCTGGCGAAGAGCCAAGAGGAGAAGAATAGCCTTACTCTCGTTGCTAAGGATCACAAAAACATCATCCGCGCTCGTGAAGATCAAATTTAGTTAATCTAGGAATGCTTGGACAATACTCGTAAGAAAGATGGAACGCGCCGTGGCAAAACACCAAGTGGGAGATGGACGCGTACATGTCGAGGACACCATCAAACGCCTCAAGAGACTATCATCAAACAGATGACGGTGATTGAGGACCTCACACATGCCTTGTCGCAGATGGGATACCACTTTGGAGATTGCTTTGGCGGCCAATGCACTAAAGATCGCCACCACCCGAGTGGACGGACCGCAGGCCAACCCCGGCGAACAACGAAGAGGATCCCGAGGAGGATCCCGCGAGCGGGGAGCTCAAGGCATTTCTCAAGCCTAATCGTCAGTCCAGGTCATTGTTGCGGATGACGGTGAGGACGACGATGCTGTAATCACTGTGTGTAGATAGATTTTATTTCCCGGATTGTACATGATGATTGTCTTGGATGTTTATTCGTGTTCCGTTGTATTTCCCAATTTCTTGTCTTGTTGTTGTATGAACTTCATTTGGTGTACTCCAAATTTTACATTAATGGATATGCATTTTCTCTTCTTTGTTGACTCTACGTCTTGGTTATCATCTCCACTATGAAAGCCGGGAGGGCAATCTCTAGAGGGGTACAAGGGTACTTGGCGTTTGTAATTAACAAACCCAAGGTTGAGACACAAATTAACCAAGTATCTATAGTATCGGAATACACGATGTATTTCCACAGAACTCACCACTGTCCCTCCCCGGATAGGGAAGTCGAGTTCACCATCGAGTATTACCAGAACCGCCCGGTTGCGGAACGCCGTATAGAATGGCTCCTATTGAGTTGGAGTTGAAGACTCAATTACGTGTTCGATGGATGTGGGATTTATCGACCAAGTGCGTCTCCATGGGGAGCACCGTGATCGTTTGTCAAGAAGAAGGATGGCACATTAAGACCGTGTATAGATTATCGCGGTCTTAATAGCGTGATCATCAAGAACAAATATCCTTCCCGAGGATAGACAAATCGCTTGTTTGATCAACTTCAAGGAGCGACGAGTGTACTCAAGTTTGATTTACAAGAAGGATATTACCAACTGACGATCCGAGAAGAAGACATTTCCAAAACGCATTTCAAACTAGATATGGACACTATGAGTTCGTAGTAATGCCTTTCGTCCATCGAACGCACCAAAGAACATTTATGGATCGATGCATCGAGTCTTTCAACCCTATTTGGATCAATTCGTAGTGATATTCATTGATGACATACTCGTATACTCTAAGTCTAAAGAAGAAACACGAACGTCATCCAAAATTATTTTGGAAACACTACGAGAGCATAAGTTTGTATGCCAAATTCAACAAGTGTAAATTTTGGCTTAGTGAAGTCGTATTCTTGGGACACATAGTATCGCAATGGGATCGCGTAGATCCATCGAAGGTACAAACAGGTGGTTGAATGGAAACAACCCAAGTCCAGAACGGAGATCGGGAGTTTCATAGGACTAGTGGATATTATCAAAGATTTATCAAGGATTTCTCCAAGATAGCCGGACCACTCACTCGACTAACCTAGAAGCAAGTCAAGTTTGAATGGAATGACAAGTGCGAGGATAGTTTCAAGAGTCAAGAAATGACTTACTACAACTCCGATCTTAGCCCTTCCAAGGGGAACAAAAACATGTCGTCTACGGTGATGCATCAAAGGAAGGACTAGGAGAAATGCTCATGCGGGAAGGAAAGGTCATTGCTTATGCATCACGAAAACTCAAACCATATGAGGCCAATTACCCAACGCATGACTTGGAATTGGCAGCGATAATATTCGCGTTAAAGAATGGAGGCACTATCTCTACGGAGCAACATTCACGGTTTTCACAGGATCACAAGAGCTTGAAGTATCTATTCTCTCGAGAAAGACCTCAAACTGAGGCAACGGAGATGGATGAAGTTGATTGAGGACTATCACTTTGATATTCAATACCATCCCAAGAAAGCTAACGTAGTAGCCGACGCCTTGAAAGCGAAAGGCGAGCTTAGCGGACTTATGATTCGAGAGTTGGAATCATTAGAAGAGTTGAGCAATTGGAATCGACGAGAACTAATACTCGATTTCATGTGCTAACATTTTGTTAAAGCCGATCTCATTGAATGAGATCAAGGAAGCACAGGGACCGATGTGCATCTTTAAAAAATGAAAGAGAAGATACTTAAAGGAGAGAGATCGAGAATTCTCGGTGCATGAAGATGGGATTATCGATTCGAGAATCAAGTTTGTGTACCGAGTGATGAACAGATTAGGAATAGAATCTAGCGAGAGGCACACCGTTCGAAATACACTATACATCCTGGAGGAAACAAGATTTATCGGGACTTGAAACGGAATTATTGGTGGGTAAACATGAAGAACCAGGTAAGCGGAGTTCGTTGCGAGATGTTTGACTTGTCAACAAGTAAAAGTAGAACACCAACGACCATCCGGTTTACTACAACCGTTGAGAATTCCCGAGTGGAAATGGGAACACATAACGATGGACTTCGTGACGGATCTACCAAGGACTAGAGGAGGCCATGATGCTATATGGGTAGTCGTGGACGACTCACGAAATCGCACACTTTCTACCCATCAAGAAGACCGATATCTTGCGAAAACTTGCATGCATTTATAACCGAGAGATCATTCGACCGCATGGAGTACCCGATCAACATAGTATCGAGATAGAGACCCGAGTTTTGTCTCCAGATTTTGGAAGTGTTTGCACGAGGAATTGGGTACCTCGCTAAGTTTCAAAGACAATAGCACATCCACAAACCGATGGACATCGAGCAAACGATTCAAACCCTGGAAGTTGGGATTCACACTTACCATTGGCCGAGTTCACCTACAATAATAGCTATCGCTACCATTGGGATGGCACCCTATGAGGCACTATATGGGCGAAATGCGGATCCCCACTACACTTTGGGAGATTGATGACCAATGGATTCCAAAAGAGAAACGAAAGTCGCCTCGATTCCAAAGGTCGACTTAGTTCGGAGGCCATGGAGAAGGTCAAGCTGATCAAGAACAGATCCGCACAGACTTAGAGCCGCCAAAAGAGTTACGCGGACAAGAGGAGAAATGATTTGGAATTTGAAGCCGGAGATGAAGTATTTCTCAAACTCTCACCACGGAAAGGATTGATCAATCCGAAGAAATGAGGCAAGTTGAGTACGAGATATGTTGGACCTTACAAGATTTTGCGGAGGATCGGGAAGTTAGCCTACCGACTCGAGTTACCCGACAATATGCATGAATGCACGATGTATTCCACGTATCAAGATTGAAGAAGTATCAACCGGATCCCTAGCATATTATCACCCGTGATACTCCTCCTTTGATGGAAAACTTATCCTACACCGAAAGCCGAGCGGATCATTGACCAACGAATCGTCGATTTGAAGAGAGAGATTCCGATGGTTAAAGTGGTGTGGCGAACCACAACCGAGACGAAGACACAACGTGGGAGATGGAAGAAGACATGAGAAATCAATATCCGGAGCTATTCTCAAGAGAATTTGGGGACCAAATTCTCATAAGGAGGGAGGATGTGAAGCCCCGATTTTTCCGCGTGTATTTGATCCTTTTTATCGTCTATGTATTTTATTGACTATTTTACCGCGTCACTTGATGGGTAAATCTTAATAATAAATATATTTTGCATTTAATTTCATTTCATTTATTACTTATGATCATAATCATTTATTAATTCTATTTCACATCAATGATCACATGATCGATCATTATTATTATTTGTGTATTTATTAATCACGTTAGAATTTTAAGAGACTATTTATTTTAGAGACTTTTACCTTATAGAATTAAGAAATTGATTTAGAATAAGTGATCATGAGACTTATAAGTGATTAAGCAAATCACTATTTATTTTGGAGATTGATATTATTCATCTATTATCATCAATTTTGGGA
Organism: Rehmannia glutinosa; assembly: GCA_016081115.2. Classification (NCBI taxonomy): domain Eukaryota; kingdom Viridiplantae; phylum Streptophyta; class Magnoliopsida; order Lamiales; family Orobanchaceae; genus Rehmannia; species Rehmannia glutinosa. The sequence goes on along the minus strand of JABTTQ020002912.1, from coordinate 208,142 downwards.
CAAAAAAAATATATGGATACCACAAATACCCCTATAGTGACGGCCAACATGGGATTTTTTAGTGTAGAAATATCTCCCAACTCTTGTACACTTACACCTTATATTATTCATCTTGTGTATAATTACACCATTAATACAAACCTTATACACAATATCTTATACATCAATTCTTTAATATTAAATCTTCCAACATGTTGGAGTCTTCCCAACATTCCATTCAAATCCATCTCATGCCCATACCTTTGACCACCAAAATGTCTCCCATGCAAGAAGCAAAATTTCAAGATTTGAATTTTTTTCTCTCCCCTCTCACAAGTACACGGCCATATGGCCTATTACACAAAAAAATTTTGAAAAATTCACCAACACATTTTGATCTTAAAGCAAAATACTCCTCCTTCTCTCTAAAAAACCTCCTACCTCTCTCTCTCTTTTCTTCTTACTTTCTTCTTCAACACTTAGAAAATTTTCAAGACTTCTCTCCTTATCCCTCATAAAATTCAAACCATATCCCATGCAAGGTAAGAAATTTCATCTTCAATCCATTTTTGATATCACCTAGCTCATCTCTTTCACATTCTTAACTTAAGTTTGAATTTTGATTTGAGGTATACTTAGAAGACTTTGAAGATATTAAGAGCTTGACATCATCTTGAAGAGGACTTCAAGACTTTGAAGAGAAATTGTTGGAAAATTAGACTATAAGGTAAGAAATGGATTTTTAGTACATTTTCTTCTTCTTTTTCTATTTTCCAAAATTTTGATACTCCATTTTTATTTTTGGAGTTTTAGGCGCTGACCTTAAGAGTTGGTTTAAGAGTGAGCAAGGAGACTCATCTTTGAGACCTCTACTAGTCTCATCTCATCTACTACACAAGGTAAGTGTAATTTTACCAATTTTTTTCACCTCTTTCTTCTTCTCCGTAATTTTAACCTCATTTTTCTAACTCTTAATTTTTGGTATTTCTTGACTTAGGGGCTGACCTAAGTGAGTTCCATTCAAGTTGTGAAATTTAACCTTTTATTTCACAACAATTCATTTTAAGGTGGTGGAAATAATTTTCCAACTTCTAGGATTTTTGTTAAATGCATGTAGTCTTTTGATCTTGAGCACTTGAGATATATATTTTATGTATTGCATGTCAATTTTATGTATCAAGTTGTGAAATTTCTCAAGTGTTGCTCAAGAATGCTATTTATTGAAATTTAGCTGCATGCATGTACACTTTATTGTTGTATTTGATGAATTCTTGTATGAAATGGACATGCATGTGTATTATCTTTGAAATCCATATTTTGTATGACTTATAACCTGGACAAGTCGAGCATAATTAACTAAATTTAAAATTTTTGGACTTAAAATGCAAAAATAGAAAGTTGGTGGACTTAATTGCAAGAAAATAAAACTTAAGGGACCCCTATGTAATTTTCGGATTTTAGGGTTGTACTCAGGTTCAAAGATGATGTTTGGATATTTTAATAATGTTTTAAGAGTTTTAGATAAATAAAATCAATCTTTAAAAGCCCAAGGACTAGATTGTAAAATTTTAGAAGGAAGAACGAAGGAATCGCTTTGCCCATCCACACGATTCCTCGAGTTAACCGAACCCGTTTGGTTGGCGATACAAATCCGTGAGCAACCGCTACTTGTATTGCATTGGTTGGCGCCACAAATCTGTACGCAACCATTACTTGTCTTGCATAGGATTGGCGTTACATTAAAACGCAATCCTACCTGTCTTGCTGAATCACATAGTGCTGTGTGACCACGAATCTGTTTCTTAAAGTGCATAAGTATACTTCTTAAATATATTTATCACGACGCTTGTGGATCGTGTGTGGAATCATGCATCATATCTCACGCGTTTTAATACAACTGATTTTCTCACATTAACTATATATATCGCCACACTTGCACCCATCACCCCATCCACCGAGATTTGTGTCTCATCCCCTCCCGTTTTCTAACCTTTAGATGAGGACTATGTTGAAGATGTCGAACCTACCACAGACATCAATTTTCGTGCTCGCCTGCTTTGGACTTACTTTCTCTTTTGTTGATGTTCTTTGGACTTGTTTCTTTTATATTTATTGTTTGTTGGACTCTCTTTTATTCTCTTTTTCATTCTCGATCAGTAACTTAAGGCGTAGGACCCTTTGACACTTAAGCTTGTGGTGTGATGTGTACTTTATTTCTTAGTTCGGGTACTGTAAGTTATTTGGATGTTGTTGGGATGCATTTGTAATCGGACCTACTTGTAGTTATTTCCATTTGCTTTAGACTCTTTTTCACTTGAGATTGTTGTATCATTTGTCTGCAGACCTGGGTTTATTTCCTTTAAGTGGTTGATCGTCAGCGCGTTAAAATGGGGCGTGACAATAAATATACTGAGATAAAGTAAAGCAAATTATACAACAAATACGACATAAATATACGGATAAACGTTATAAATAATTCACTCGATTTAATAGAAATAATGATCCAAAATATAATATATCCCCCGAGAATTAAAGGACCAATCATTCCAATCTCAAAACAACAAATTTGAAATTCATCATCAACATTCGTAAAAATCAAAATCTCAACAATAATAAACTCTCGAACCCTATCTAAAAACAACATCTTAGGCTTTACATTTTCATCCTCGCCACACTACTCGTACCACCAATATTAAGTTGCCTTTTTGGTTGTCCTCTGGCCGTCTTCGACAAACTAGCAAATCGCAATTAACAAGACAAAAAAAAATAATTAGCATTCCAATTCAGCAAAATGCAATGACAAATACAAAGAAAATTTATTCTAACACTACACAAACATGTGATGACAAAAACATTAAAATTGTATTATATAACTACCATGTAAATTAAGCTATATTGAAAACATACACAAAATCATTGCACAAAAAAACAAAATCGTATTAAATAAGCACTAAAACTAAACTAAATATACAAATGTAATTATATTACCCATAAATATAAGGAGCTCTTATACATCAAAATTATTTTCTCGAGATATAAAAAATCATTAAACAACCAATTTAAATAAATACACACATAATTGACAAGCTTAAAACATCAAAAGTGTACTAAAAATACACACCACCATCCGGAAAAAAGTGAAATAGCTTTTTTCCCAAAAAAATCAGAATTTGATGAAAAATTGTGTTGAGAAGGGCTTAAACACCCAAACAAACATTCACACATGATAGGTACAATAAATTTATTCTAACACTACACAAACATGTGATGACAAATACATTAAAATTGTATTATATAACTACCATGGAAATTAAGCTATGTTGAAGACCCAAATCCAGTTTTTTCCAACCCAAACCCAATTTTTTTCATCACAATTGACAATTAAAATACATCAAAAATTGGAAAACCCCCAAAAAATAGAGTTAAACTATTAGAACAACAACAAGAACAAATTCCACCAAACAAATACCATCCGCCGAAATATCAAAAAAAACGAAAAACAAATCTCATAAAAAAACAAACCCATATTTTCGACACAAGCGAAAATAAAAATACTTGAGATCGGAAAAACCCAAAAATCGAATATAACCACTAGAACTCGAAAATCGATTTAAAATCGAAATGCAAAAAAAACCCTAAAACCTGTTTTTGGCTAAATAGAGATAAATATATTGTCATGCCCCAGACAGACGCGACGATGATCAACAACTTAAACAAAATTAAATCAAACAATGATCTAACAAATGATAATATATAACCCCAAGTGAAATAGAGTCAAGTAAGTTGGAAATAGAATGCAAGTACGAATTACAACTTACGAAGTGTATCAAATATCCGAATACAACCCAACATAAATATCCAAATTAAACTTACAAATCAAAACTAATCAACATAAAGTCCAACAAGAGAAACAAGTACGCATCGCATCACAAGCTTAAGTGTCAAAGGGTCCTACGCCCTTAAAGTTACAATCCAAAATGGAAGACGGAATAAAAGAAAGTCCAACATCACCCAAAGCAAAAGAAACAAGTCCAACAACAACAATAAAAGAAAGCAAGTCCAACAAAGGCGGGCACGTGAAATCAATCCGTGGCGGGTTCGGTGTCTTCAACGTCTCATCTCATCTAGAAGAAAACGGAGAGGATGAGACAAAAATCTCGGTGGATGGGGTGATCGTGAAATTGTGGCGATATATATAATTAATGCAAGAAAACTCGTTGTATGAAAAATACGTGATTCATGATGCGTGGCTTCACACACAATTCACAAGCATCGTGATATATATTTAAAACAAATATACTTATGCGGTTTTGATGAAATAGTTCATGATCATACAAACACTATGTGATTCAAGCAAGACAGGTATGATTGTGTACGAAATGTAACGCCAACCCATGCAAGACAAGTAGTAGTGGTCACGGATTTGTAGCGCCAACCAATGCAATACAAGTAAGCGGTTCCATACGGATTTGTAGCGCCAACCAAACGGCCCTGGGTAACTCCAGAATCGTGTGGATCGACAAATGATTCATTCGTTCTTCCTTGTAACTCCCCGAGCAAGATGGTCCAAGACTTGTCACATTATCGCTTCATAGGATAAGACAAATCCACAAGAGAGCTAGCTAGGCCGATTATCATAATCATGAATATACCTCAATTAATACGACCCGCTTCCCTTGGATAAACTCCGTCCCTCGCCTTGCGGGATTAGGGCGATGGGGCGGAGAGTGGAATAGCAAATGAGCTGCCCGGTTCCATCCCCGACGTATTCATTCCGATTGTGAGCTCGCCACACCAAGTTGACTTAGGTAGGAAATAATTAAAAGACAGGATGTCAACCAGGAAGTCGAGTATATTGATTGAAGCGATTCAAGAAAAGTTTTCGAAAATGCGTGTGGCTTTATTGGCGTTGGTGGAGTAATTTGGATGAAAATAATTATCGAGAAGATAAGTAATCTTCGATGTCTTGAATAATTAGGTGGGACATAAGTCCCATTATAGATTCGAACCGCAAGACGAGAGAGTCGCCCACGATCGTGTATTAATCGGTCAAGACGATCCGATAAGTCAAGGGATTTTTGAGAAAATAAAATATTTAAATAATTATTATAAGTCAGTGGTTCCAGGGCTGTTCTTAAAATAAAATAATTTGAGTTAGGCCCTTGTTAAAAGAAAAATTACAATTAGCCCCGTTTTGTAAAAACGAATATTTTTGGGGTTAAAAATTGAATAATTAAATGTCCCGACCTTGAAAAATATGTGTTCAGTTCGTAAATTCTCTAAATTTTTCAGAGATTCAGGGTTTTTAAGTGTTGAGGTCGAGTTTTTATAAAAATCTCACATTGGCCCTTAATTTGTTAAAATTGTCATTTCGGCCATAAGTTTAAAATAATTGGATCTCAAAACCGGAAGGGCTATTAATGCGATTCCAGTTGTAAAATATCACTAAGGTCAGTGGGATATTGGGACAAAAATTGTTTTAAAAAGAAATAAGTATAGGTCCCTTAACTTTTGAAAATCTCATTTTTGTCCCATTTTAAAATAATTGCCTTTAAGGTTTTTAGGGTTCAATTGATATGAAATTTGAACCTTGGGTTCAAAATATCATTAAGTTATAGTCCAATTTGTATTTCCAGGTACATGGACTGTATAAGTCCTGGAAATTTTATTTGGGTCCTCAAGTTTAATCTTTTACAATTTGGTCCCTCAATTTTTATAAAATACTTTCCAAGCTCTAAACACTTGGATTTTTTGAGAAATCTTAAAATATGTTATTTACAGTCCCTTAAGATTTAAAATTTTAAATTTTAAAATAGGGCCTGGTACAGTTTTGAAAATTACAATCTAGTCCTTAAACTTCTAAAATTTTACAATCTAGTCCTTTGGCTATTAAGGGTTAATTTTATTTATCTCAAAACTCTTAAAACTTTATTAAAATGTCCAAATATCATTTTAAAAACTTGAGTACAGTCCCCAAATTCGAAAATTACAGAGGGGTCCCTTAAATTTTATTTTCTTGCAATTTAGCCCACCAACTTACCATTTTTGTATTTTAAGTCCAAAATTTCAAGTTTAATTAATTATGCTCGACTTATATAGGTTATAAGTCATATCAAACATGGATTTCAAGGATCATAAATATGCATGTCCAATTCATACAATAATTCATCAAATACAACATTAAAGTGTACATGCATGCACCTAAATTTCAATAAATAACATTTTTGAGCAACACATGAGGATTTTTACAACTTGATACATGGAATCAACATGCAATACATAATATATATATGTCTCAAGTGCTCAAGAACAAAATACTACATGCATTTAAGGAAAAACACCTAGAAGTTGGAAATATTTTTCCACCCACCTTAAAAATTGAATTGTTGTGAAATAAAAGTTAAATTTCACAACTTGAGTATGAGCTCACTTAGATCAGCCCCTAAGTCAAGAAATACCAAAACAAGAGTTAGAAAAATGGGGTTAAAATTAAGAAAAAAAAAAAGAAGGTGAAGAGGAGGGCAAATACTACACTTACCTTGTGAGTGAACCAAAGGAGTCAACTAGGAGTCTCAAAAATGGAGTTCTTGATCACCCTCAAGGAATCACTTAAGGTCAGCTCCTATTTCTCAAAAATGAGAATGGGGTGTTAAAATTTCAAATAAAATAAAAAATAAGAGGGAAAAAGGTATTAAAATTCCAATTCTTACCTTGTAGTCAAATTTTCTTCACAATTTTGAGGTCCTCTTCAAGATGATATCAAGTCTCTAATATCTACAAGTTGTCTTCTAAGTGTACCTCAAACCAAAATTAAACTTAAGTTAAGAAGTGAGAGAGATAAGCTAGATGAAATCAAGAATGGATTGAAGAAGAAATTTCTTACCTTTGTGTAGTAGTAGGTTCAAATGTTGGAGAATAAGGGGAGGAAGTTCTTATATTTTTGACTAAGTATAGAAGAAGAAGAAAAAGAAGAAGACGGGAAAATGAGACCCACATCAACTGTTCCTTGACTCAAAACTCTTTGTATTCTTCTATGTTCCTTGACTCATACAAGCTTGCACAAGACCCACATCAATCGTTCCCCATGCAAGCTACATCTTGCAAGACTTCAACAACAAAAAAAAATATCACCCTCATTTCCCTCTCCAATTCGCCATTAGGTGTTAGTAGTACAAGTCCATTCATTTTTCATTCTACATTCCTCTCTCAACATTTCCCCAACATACTCTCATTTTCCCGTCTTCTTCTTTTTTCTTCTTCTTCTTCTATACTTAGTCAAAAATATAAGAACTTCCTCCCCTTATTCTCCAACATTTCGAACCTACTACTACACAAAGGTAAGAAATTTCTTCTTCAATCCATTCTTGATTTCATCTAGCTTATCTCTCTCACTTCTTAACTTAAGTTTAATTTTGGTTTGAGGTACACTTAGAAGACAACTTGTAGATATTAGAGACTTGATATCATCTTGAAGAGGACCTCAAAATTGTGAAGAAAATTTGACTACAAGGTAAGAATTGGAATTCTAATACCTTTTTCCTTCTTCTTTTTATTTTATTTGAAATTTTAACACCCCATTCTCATTTTTGAGAAATAGAGCTGACCTTAAGTGATTCCTTGAGGGTGATCAAGAAATCCATTTTTGAGACTCCTAGTTGACTCCTTTGGTTCACTACACAAGGTAAGTGTAGTATTTGCCCTCCTCTTCACCTTCTTCTTTTTTTTTTTCTTAATTTTAACCCAATTTTTCTAACTCTTGTTTTGGTATTTCTTAACTTAGGGGCTGATCTAAGTGAGCTCATACTCAAGTTGTGAAATTTAACCTTTATTTCACAACAATTCAATTTTTAAGGTGAGTGGAAAAATCTTTCCAACTTCTAGGTGTTTTTCTTTAAATGCATGTAGTATTTTGTTCTTGAGAACTTGAGATATATATTTATATATATATAAATATATATATATTATGTATTGCATGTTGATTCCATGTATCAAGTTGTAAAAATCCTCAAGTGTTGCTCAAAAATGCTATTTATTGAAATTTAGGTGCATGCATGTACACTTTAATGTTGTATTTGATGAATTATTGTATGAATTGGACATGCATGTTTATGATCCTTGAAATCCATGTTTGATATGACTTATAACCTTTACATCAAGCATAATTGATTAAACTTGAAATTTTGGACTTAAAATACAAAAATGGTAAGTTGGTGGACTTAATTGCAAGAAAATAAAATTTAAGGGACCCTCTGTAATTTTCGAATTTTGGGACTGTACTCAAGTTCAAAAATGATATTTGGACATTTTAATAAAATTTTAAAAGTTTTGAGATAAATAAAATCAACCCTTAATAGCCAAAATACTAGATTGTAAAATTTTGGAAGTTTAAGGACTAGATTGTATTTTTCGAAACTGTACTAGGCCCTATATTAAAATTTAAAATTTTAACTCTTAAGGGACTTTAAATAATATATTTTAAGAGTTCTCCAAAAATCCAAGTGTTTAGAGCTTGGAAAGTAATTTTATAAAAATTGAGTGACCAAATTGTAAAAGATTAAACTTGAGGACCGAAATGAAATTTCCAGGACTTATACGGTCCATGTACCTGGAAATAATAATTTGACTATAACTTAATGATATTTTGAACCAAAGGTTCAAATTTCATATCAATTGACCCATAAAAGCCTTAAAGGCAATTATTTTAAAATGGGACAAAATGAGATTTTTAAAAGTTACGGACCTATACTTATTTCTTTTTAAAACTGTTTTTGTCCCAATATTCCACTGACCTTAGTGACATTTTACAACTGGAATCACATTAATAGCCCTTCTCGGTTTGTGATATCCAATTATTTTAAACTTAGGGCCCAAATGACAATTTTAACAAATTAAGGGCCAATGTGAGATTTTTATAAAAACTCGACCTCAACACTTAAAAAACTGAATCTCTGAACAATTTAGAGAATTTAGGAACTGACCTCATAATTTTTCAAGGTTGGGACATTTAATTATTCAATTTTTAACCCCAACAATATTGGTTTTTACAAAACAGGGCTAATTGTAATTGTTTTAACAAGGACCTTACTCAAATTATTTTCTTTTAAGAACAGCCCGAACCTCTGACTTATAATAATTATTTAAAATATTTTATTTTCTCAAAAATTCCTTGACTTATCGGATCGTCTTGACCGATTAATACACGATCGTGGGCGACTCTCTCGCCTTGCGGTTCCGAATCTATAACGGACTTATGTCCCACCTAATTATTTAAGACATCAAAGATTACTTATCCTCTTGATAATTATCTTCATCCAAATTACTCCACCAACACCAATAAACGCCACACGCGATTTCGATAACTTTTCCCGAATCGCTTCCCACAATCAATATACTGATTGCAAGGTTGACATCCTCCGCATTTGTAATCATTTCTGCCCGAGTCAACTTGGTGTGTCGAGCTCACAATGTCGACGAATGGATACGTCGGGGATGGAACCGGGAAACTCGGCTACTATTCTACTCTCCGGTCCCATCGTCCTAATCCCACAACCGAGGGACGGAGTTTGTCCAAGGGAAGCGGGTCGTAGTACTTGAGGTATAATCATGATTATGACAATCCGAGCCTAGCTAGCTCTCATGGATTTGTCTTTGCCTATGGAGCAATAAGGTGACAGTCATGGACCATCTTGCTCGGGAGTTACAAGGAAGACGAAAGGAATCGGACCGTCCGATCCACACGATTCGGGAGTTACTCGACCCATTTGGTTGGCGCTACAAATTAAATGACGCAACCGCTTACTTGTATTGTATTGGTTGGCGCTACAAACCGCACGCAACCACTACTTGTCTTGCATGGGTTGGCGTTACATTTCGTGCAATCCTACCGCTTGCTTGAATCACATAGTGCTTGTATGATCATGAACTATTTCATCAAAACTCGTATAAGTATATTTGTTTTAAATATATATCACGATGCTTGTGAATTGTGTGTGAAGCCACGATCATGACTCACGCATTTTTCATACAACGCTTTTCTTGCATTAATTATATATATCACCACAATTGCACACGATCAACCCATCCACCGAGATTTTTGTCACATCCCCTACTTTGTTTTCTAATGGCTAGATGAGAAGACGTTGAAGACACCGAACCCGCCATGGATTGATTTCCGTGCCCTTTGTGGACTTGTTTTCTTTTATTGTTGTTGTTGGACTTGTTTCTTTTGCTTTTCCGATGTTGGACTTTGTTTTATTCCGTCTTCCATTTTGGGCGGTAACTTAAGGGGTAGGACCCTTTGACACTTAAGCTTGTGATGCGATGCGTACTTATTTCTCGTTGTTGGACTTTATGTTGATTAGTTTGGACCGTAAGTTTAATTTGGATATTTCTCGTTGGGTTGTATTCGAATATTTGATAGAATGTTAGTTGTAATTCGTACTTGTATTCTATTTCCACCGCTACTCCGACTGTTTCACTTGGGGTTATATATTATCATTTGTTAGACTATTTGGTTTAATTTTGTTTAAGTTGTTGATCGTCGTCGCGTCCCGCCCGGGCGTGATAGTTAGAGTGGTATCGAGCTCGCTTAGTAAGATGGAAACTTACACCGAGCTAACCCGATAGGTTCCTCCGCCTTGGATTGGGTACCGCTACTAGATGGCTTAAGTTGAATCTTGACGGCCTTTTGAGATCTTTTGGGTTGTCATAGTGTTAAGCTACCCGAATATGCCTCATTTTGGACGTAGGTGATTTAGAAATTTCTTAATTTGAAGACTATAATGCCCCATAATGATGAGACTTGAAGGATATAAGGTTATCGATTGACAAGATATGATTTGGTCATATGATATATTATGGAATTTAGATGCCTAATGATATTACTTTGGAAAATGATAGTGTGAGAATGACTAAGTATGATTTACCGATGATGCCTTTGCGTATTCATCCCAAATACTTGTACAAGCTTAAGTATGGAAATCGACTTGTGGTCGGGTATCACGTAAGATACGTCATTGATATGAATACTTCACGATCTCAACTAGATGTCACTACTAACTATTTTGTAAGTTATAATGTCTAAGTTACAAACTCGCGATTGGATGATGATTATCTAGGATTATTCGGTCTACTATTTCGATTCGACACTTATATGATATTTGAATTGGTTAATTAAATGAGTTAGTTGATTGTGACTTAGTTGTCGACTATTTAAGTATTTAATAACTAATGATGATATGGATACTAATACTTTATATAAGGTATTTAAGAAGCGTGACTTTATCCTAATAATGAAGGTCCGTGTAGATATAGGAAATTGAGATTGCTATCAAGATTTTTGCGTATGCGACTCCTATGATTACAACCTTGAAATTACTTATTTAATGATTGATGTGGTCTCAACTATTATATATTGGTGGAAGGAAATTTTGGGTTTACCTTATACTTTAGCGATGAAATCTACAAATAATTATTCAAGGAAAGATACGACGATATTAATAAGTGTCGATTTTAAATCGAGACTATTGATGTGAGTACCACTTTCTATTAACCAGTTGTGACAAGCAACGATATATTCGGGATTTTAATTATAAGATGTATATGTTGAGCTAATAATTATGGGAATAATACATTAGAGCGATATGATGAGTATATATGAATGGCTATGCGATAATCGAATAATGATGCAAATCTTACGGATCATATGTATAGGGTACTATGGATAATATCTATTATGCGATAATGAGAAGAAATTTGGAGTACGCTAAGGTGGTTAGAAATATTTTTGCAGTTGATTATTGGAAGTTGACTGATATGAACTCGAGATCGGACATAAGCGCCCTTAAACCAACCAACAATTATTGAGAAGCTTCAAACTCTATCTATTCTCTAGTAGCCAATTTTATTAACTCTAATTCTGAAACTTGTTCCTTTTTAAACACCCACATGTTCCAAGTTTTTCATAACCACCATAGAATATAAGTGGACTAATTGATCCTATCAATGGTGTATGGTTTCTACAAAGATTGAGCGATCTTCCACCACCACTCATTCACTCCCATCTTAGCATGATAAATTCCTTCCCATCCTACTCGAGCCAATTTCCTCATAAGTTTTGCTTGATCACAATAAAGAAAAATATGTTCTAGATTTTCTTCATATTCCCCACATTAATCACATATCAAATCCGACTTCATTCCACTTTTATCTAGCTCCACTTTAACTACAAATATATTCTAAAGTGATTTCCATAAAAAGTGTCTCACCAGTGTTTCACTTTAAGCTTCCACACCCTACCCCAAAGTTTTGCACACTGTTTTCTCGCTTTGCTTCCTTCAAAGAACCTTCCGCTTCTTGAAATTTTCTATCACACAAAGATCTTATATGCAGAGTGGACTGAGTATTTTTGTCCTTGTAAAAGCCGTAACATTCTATCTCTATCTTGGTTCCTAAGCCACGTAAAGTGCCGAAAAAGCCTCGACTTCTGGGCGAACAATCTTTTAACTATCTTAATCTTCCATTGACCACTATATCTTGATGAAGAAGTTCACTAACCCATGTAACATCCTATTGACCCAAATGGATTCCTTTTAGGAATAGGTGTATAAAAATTAAGAATCCATGAAGACTCTCAAACTCTAATTGATTTACAATCAACAATTTGAAATCCCAATTCAAGCTCCAAGACATATTTTGCTTTCAAAAATATTTCCACATCCAAATATTATCGGCCTTGAAGACGCCTCGAGAAGCACCACATTTTGGAAGTATGTACCCTTGAGAATTTTACTAATCAAAAGATCAAGCAAATAATGATCATCCATAGTTGTTTAGCAAAAAAATCATCATGAAACAACCACACCTCATGAAATCCAATCCCTCCAACCTTTTTAGGAATTGGTCATTTACTCTATTTCATCCAATGAATTCTTGAAGCCCCTTGATCACCCGAACCCCACTAGAATCGAGAATTTAACCATTACCATATTATAGACAACAAAAATCCCAACTAGCAGCTTATAACAAGACATCACATAATTCGGAAGAGCACTCAAGACTCGATTTGATGAGAATTTTTTATCACCAAACTAAGGAAATTAGACTTCCTTAATTCTCTTGCTTGATGCCTCCACAACAAACCGAAATATTTCTTTTTTGATCTCCCAATAGTCAAAGGTAATCTCAAGTGTTTGACTCTCCTCCTCGCTCATTACTCCCACTAAAAGCAACACGATAACACTTCTCACCCTCTCGGAGTATTTGAACTCGAATAAAACAACATATTTATCAAAATTAATTTTTTGACCGATGCATTAAAATACTGCTCCAATAAGTTTTTAAACTCCACAACATGCACATCATCAACAAAAAGAGATGAGTAAATTGGGGCAGATTTAGCAATTTTGATACCCTTGATTGACCCTGAGCAAGCGGTTAGCTTGCCAAACGAGGTTTGAGAAAGCCTCGAAAAAAAAAAAAAAACAAGTATGGCAAACTTGGATCACCTGATCTAATACATCTCCTAGTAACCACATATCCACATTCTTCACCGTTAATCAAGAAGGAAAAGGAAGTGGAAGAAACACAATTCATCACCCAAGACACAAAGATAGGAGAAAAGCCCATTCTAACCATTACCAAAGCCAAAAATCCTATTCAAATCTATCATATGCTTTAGCCATGTCGTGTTTGATAGGCATATGTTATTTTAAACTTATTTCCTTTTATTTAAGAAATGAAAATATTTATGAGCCACGATAATGTTATCATGATTTGCCACCCAAGCACAAAGGTTGTTTGGGTGTCACCAATACACTAATTAAGATAATATTTAATCCTATTTGCTAAGATCTTGGAGATAATATTGTACACAATATTACAAAGACTAATAGGTCTAAGTGAGAAACAAAAGTGGGATACTTGATTTTTGAGATAAGAAAAAGAAGAGTGTGATTCATACTTTTGAGCAATTTAGGGAAGAAAAATCTAGTAGCAACATAAACATCATTTTGCACAATATCCCAAAAATGCCGAAAGAAAAAAAGAAGCCATACCATATGGCCCGGGCCTTAAAGAAATTGAGGGGAAAAATGCATCCTTGATCTACAATTCAATCAAAGACCAATGGGTTGAGGCGATGCTCTCTCAACGACTTCTCTCTTCCGTTCAATCTTATGTCATTCGATCGGGATTAATTCATCTTTGTTCCTTGAAATTCATAGATATAATCATGCTCAATATATCGCTCCTCACGAGAATTCTCGTTCATCTTTTTCTAAGGAGATTTCCAATGAAAACCCTAATCCTACGCTACAAGATCGATCGTTTCCTTCTTCATCGATGGCCCCTTTTAGATCGACAAATGAACCTTACGACCATACGGTTTCTTCAGGTTTGTAGCGCACAATATTTGCCTCGATGTACGGATTCCATGTATGGAGTACAATCTTTTGCCCAAACTCTAGCGCCGATAGAGGATTTTCGACCCAAGAAAAAGAGATTACTTCTTCCAAAGGCGTTAAACCTTATTCGCCGGAGGATTTAAATGCAAAATTACATTTAGTATACCAACCTTCAAGCAATGGAAGATTGTTCTACTTGGAAAGGGTTACTATAATATTCAATTTAATTCCATGACGGATCGAAATTAGGTTTTGGCAAAATCGTCTTGGCATTTGTAGGCCAGGACAATGCGTCTCATGAATTGGGTGCTCGACTTCAAACCTATAAGATAAATTCTTCCTGCTTCTGAAGGTTTGGAATCGAGTTTACTTAATTGAGTTATGAGTATTGGCACCATTCTCTAATTACTAAAATTGCGTCTTCAATTGGTACTCCAATACAAATTGATAATCGTTCTTTATCCGGAGAAGTTGGATATTTTTTTCATGTTTTGGTGGAACCGGATTTAAATAAGCCCCTTCAAGAGTTTGTTGTGGTCGAACGAGTAGACCATTGTTCCTTTGTTTCTATTGGATACAAAAATCTCCCGGATTTCTATGTTCATTGTCGAATTGTTGGGCATAATATCAATCAATGTCGTAATACCAATACTAAAGAAGCGTCAAAGCATAGGAAAAAAACAAAAAGAGGTTAGTCCAAATTGCGGGTAGATCATTACATCGTGATCGTCCTCGATGGATAAGGGTAAGGCTATTGCTTGAAAAATTAGGTGCCGCTTAAAAACGACACGGTAATACCGAAGTCAACATGAAGAATTCCTTTGAGGATCGAAATGCGGTGGTGGTCGGAGAGACTATTGATAGGCAAATCTCGAAAAATCCAATGGTTAATGAGGATCGAACCTCGGCGTGGTCGATAATATTAATAGTGACATACCTACGCTTTGCAAGTGGTATACCACTCTTCTCAAAGACCAAAGTAATCATGCAACCGACTTAAATAACATAAGGAAAGAGAAATTATGGCGAGCAATTACCGACGCCTCCAAGAGATTGCCTTTGACAAATTCTACGAGTTGAACTCTAATGACCCGTTAGAGAATTTTCAGGCCACAGCGATTGCGACTGGAAATGATGATCCGACATAGAGGACGAAGATGAGCAAAAAGAGGAACAAGAAAAATTGGAAGCTTTAATGACAAAGATAGGTGACCCTCCACCACTCCGCTTGTCTTTCCCTCATGTGATTCTTCGTGAAGCTAGAGGTCTATGCCAATTGTGGCTCATGGATCTGGACCGACATTCCACATGCCACAAAAGAGACCATCAAAAAGATACTCGAGCACGTGCTAAAAACAACAATCGACTATGCCATTCGAAAATCTTCTCGAAATAGACGCCATTTGTTTAAATTGGATTTTAAAGTTATTTTTGTTTATTCTTTTTATGAAGTTTAACATTATTTTTCATTTGATACCCGATCAACTTGTGATCGTGACTTTTCCTTTCTTTTATATATTTCCATTTATTTTAAAAGAAAGACCAAATGCTATTTTGGAAATCAAACCAAAGCAAGCAAGTCATCTTTCCATATTTCCATGTTTAATCATGTTTTCCATAGTAAAAAGTCACTGGGTCCCACATGCACAAGAGAATAGCTTGCAATTTGATGCATGGTTTCTTTGTTTTTTTTGTTCGGACTTTTGACTCTTCAAAGACAAGTAAATAACCTTCTTCCAATTATCTCCATTTTGAGATGAAGTCAACAACATCGCTTAGAAAACAACGAAAAGAGTTTACCTTTAGCAAAGAATTTAGAAATCAACAATTTCTCTCAAAAAAAAAAAATAAATCAACAATTTCCAATTGAAGGAAGACACTCAAATGTTTTCCATTTCTCGCTTTCTTAGTCCGCTACCTCATGTCGATACAAATTTGTTTCTTTTTCGTTTTAATCTCTTTGTCGGGAATATTAGTTGATTTCTAATATACAACTTTAAATATACATTTCCATATGTGTTTCCATGAACAGAGAGATAGCAACATGGAATTTTCATAATTTGTACAAAAATATTTTCTTATTCATTCTTTCATTGGCCCCAAGTTGGAGCAAAGAGGAAATTTCTTATTTAGACCACTAATCCATCCCCAGTAAAAGGAGGACTCATAGACCTAACTTTTTTCATTGCAAATCAAAGGAAATTTTAGCAAATGCTTATTTTTCTTCTCGCGAGTCTTCAAGTTGAGAAGCATAAAATAGTTCTCGTGATGATGATTCCTTATGTTCCGAATATCAAAAATATTTATATTCACACACTACCCACATGCTAGATGCTTGAAGAATTTCTTTCAATTGCTTGAAAGATGCTCTTATATCCGAATTTTTCTTTTAATTTACGTTCAAATTATTTGAATTTCATACATGAAATCTAAAACTCGCTTTTGGTCAATCCGTGTTTAGTTGTAAGTTTGGGCGCACTTTCTCAAAATTAATTTGGTTTTGCTATTTAGGTAGATATATGACTCTCAATTTCCTCGTTCCCCAAAGTTGAATATGTGATGGATTGGGTTCTTTTTCATTTATTATTTTTTTCTTCTTAATTCTTATCTCTTTCTTTTTTATTTTGATATTTCTCAAAATGTTTTTTTTTCAAAGACAATTCTTTTCCATCCTGGAGTCCAATACTTGGTGATTTTTGATGGTGAAAGTCAATCCATCAAAAGAGGTACCATTTTGGCGATTTTTTTCCCATTGTTGGATAATATGCGATGTGGACAAGATTGATGAATCTGTGTTACATAGAGGAGTGGTTAATGGAGATTCCTTCAAATAAGACTTCCAAAATGTGAACTTTTCAAGCAACTCATCAAAGAACAATCGATCAAATCAACTCCATTACAAACATTGAGCCACCACATTATTGAAGGCCAAGCCAGTAGAGACACGACATCAATTCGTCGGTGAGTTCTACTACGTCAAAGGCTATTGGGAGTGGATTGAAGACGCCCTTAGTCATTGCATAAATAGCCTTCAAATAGCAAAATCTACAACGCAATGTACATTTTACTATTCACGCATTTATAACATCTCCAAGATAATGAAGGCGTTTTATGAGGCGCAGTATACCAATACTTTGTTGATTTTCTTTGGAGAAATATCCATATCTTTGTGGGATTTGCACCTTTTGGCGGTCCGCTATGATTTGGTCCCTCTACGATGAAGTTGCCCTGTGCAAGAAATCACCAACTTAGATGAGGCGACAAGTAGAATCATCCTTGCTTTTGGCTATTTATTTCGGCTTATCATTATCTTCAAGAAATGTAAATGATGGTCAAGTGCCCGCAAAACGACCGGATTAAACGAGCGAAAATGATGGTCAAGTGCCCGCAAACGACGGATTAAATTCTGGTCAAAAAAATTGATAAAGTGTAACAAACCTCCACACAAAGAGAAAAAGAAAGTCGCCGCCCCAAATCGACTTACAACCCATTTGGCAACTTAGACATACATGGATAATGGTCCCTTGTGGAGAAGGCTTCTTTTTCAAAGATCAACATCAAGGAGAATCAAGAGAAGAAACATATTTTGACGGTGTTCCTAGCATGTTGGCTATGCACGCTTGTTCATCGTAATGATTGCATCAACATGATACGTCCCCAACACCTTTAAGATGGCG
The DNA here is from genome assembly GCA_016081115.2 of Rehmannia glutinosa. Classification (NCBI taxonomy): domain Eukaryota; kingdom Viridiplantae; phylum Streptophyta; class Magnoliopsida; order Lamiales; family Orobanchaceae; genus Rehmannia; species Rehmannia glutinosa. The sequence goes on along the minus strand of JABTTQ020002912.1, from coordinate 190,084 downwards.
GAATCATAGCAAGTAGGTAGACGGTGGGCCCCGTGGGTTCCTGTTTGGCAAGCATCTACAAAGGTTTGAACAAGATTGCAAGTTCTTAGAGTCCATCTCGCGTATATTCAACATTTCCTATCTACTTCGTTCATGGTTGGTTGGCGTATGATTTCAAAACTCATTACCAAGTCTAGAAAAAGTACGTGGACCCAAGATGATGACTCTTTCTTGTGAAGGAGACGCAACGTACTATGATCTTGTACACCCCCGCAAGTGGATCCACAAGGGAAAACTTATTTGTTTAACTTGCAACATGATCACCAATGAGAAGTATTTTGCATATGTTGATAATGGAAATGAAGAGGAATTCAAGCGAACTATCTCCATGTAATTCATTCAAACTATATTTCTTTGCGGCAAGGTGGATATTTCATCATTGAATCTTATAGTCATCACAAAGTTAGTCGCATTTTGGATTTTATCAAGTGGTACCACGAGTGCTTAAAGCGGAATGTACATCTAGCTTCTCTAGATGAAGGATTCACTATCGACGTTTGTACACCTTGTTCAAAACGTTTTCTAGGCGTGTCTTCTCGTGCATGTCCCCAAGTTCAAAGAAGTTCTCTTGAGAATATTACAAGACATGGTGGAGCATAGTTCATGGAAGCTATTTTCAAGAGGATCTTTGTAAGCTTGATCGATTTGGAGAAAAATGATGATCTCGCTTAGCGAAAGAGCCCAACAATGGAGGTGGCCTAGTTGATGCAAATTCTCAAGGTTACGTACATGTGTATGTTGCTCCCCTTGCCAATGAATGTAATGTTCATGCTAGCAAAAGGAAAAATACCTCTCATCCTCCGGAGGAAAGTGGTAGTAACATTGATCATCATTGGAAAAGGCTCAAGAATGATTCTAGATCTTTGCCATCACAAGGTGTTGATGATATTTCATGCCATCCCCTTCAAATAGAGACATGCCAAAGAGGTTATTTCCTTACTTACTTGTTTAGCAATAAATTCTTTTATTATTTTCTAACTTAAACATGTATGTTTCAGTTGGAGAAGGATCTTGTCAATATTTATGATGATGAGTCACAAGGTAGTTAAAGGTCGATCGTGAGGTTTAACGTATGGACCAAGAATTCCCATTGGTAAGGCAATACGAGAAGAAACGTGTAAGGCAGCAAAGGCACCTCATTATGCAAATGTTCTCGGTATTCGACGAGTGATCTAAGTCCTTTTGCTTAATATGTTTCTTAGCTTCAGGTAATAAGTAACACTATTCTTTAGACTACTTAATGACATATTTCTTTCTTTGTCTTTGTGATCCCTCAAGTGCATTTACTTTATTGTGGCATTTTGTTTAACACGACTACTCATGACAATAAAACTCAATTCAATGCAAACTCATGACCGAACTTAGAGCAAATTTAAGTTGCCTACGTACCTAGTAAAGAGTATCAAGTCATATCATAATTCAAAGAAATATATTTTCTATGGGGAGATAGATGGCGTACATAGTTTATACTCATGCAGGCCAGGAGTATCCACTTAACCACCTTGGACTAGGTGGAATATTTAATATTTAACCACATAAAATACCTTTGGTGGAGTAAATTAATAGTTTAACCACATGTATTCACCTTTGGTGGGGGTAGTTAGTAGTTTAACCACATGCACTACCGTTCACAATTTATACTCATGCGGTCAAGAGTAACATGCGCCTAGACTCGTGCATCAAAGAATTTTCTTCGACTTCAAGGATAATATCTTTTTAAGAATATCCTATTTGTCGGGCAATCTGTGTATGTTTCTTTGACAACCTAAGGACTATCCCACTTCAATGTGAACTTATTTCAAGTACGATGTGTTGCAAGATGATCCTTCTAACAACAAGCACTAAGTCACCAAATTGAAATGAGTGTGGCCACACTTTCTTGTTGAATGCCTTAAAAAGACGAGCTTGATAGCATTCGAGTCTTTGTTGTGCTTCCAACCTTTTCTCATCAAAAGCTTTCAACTCTTCAAGGTGTAAGTATCCATTCTTTTCTGCAGCTTAACCCTTCTTGTATAGCTATCGGTAGTGTTGGAATTTGTTGCTCAAGAGGGACACTGGTTTCAACACCATACACCAATGCATAAGGAGTTGCTTGAGTAGGCATCCTATAAGTGGTTATGTATGCCTATAATGTTTCCCTATTCTTTCATGTCAATCTCACTTCGACTTGGCAACCACTTTCTTCAAAGCAGACCACATAAATTTTTATTGGATGCTCCAGAGGCCATTTGGCGAAAGATAGTACATAGGAGATTTTCTTTGCTTGAAACCAAACTTCTAGCAAAGCTTGTCTATCGTACTATTGCAAAAAGGATTACCATTAACTGTGATTATTATCGTGGAATACTATATCGGCAAATGATGCTAATACGGATGATGTCAACAACATTTTCTTTCTTGAATTCTTTGATAGGTATCGCTTAAGCTCACTTGGAAAAGTAGTCGCTTGTTGCCAAGATGTATAGATGCCCACCGAGAATACTTCGTAATTGGTCCGCTACATCTAAGACCCAAGCATCAAATGGACATGAAACAATAGTAGCTCGGTAGTTGGTGAATAAATTTTGCATGTAATTGACAAGTTTGACATCTTTGTGCATAATTGATGCGTCATTTAACATTGTCACCAATAGTAGCTCATTCTTTTGATTCGAAAGTGTAACTTTGGGCATGACCGATGAGCGCCGCAAATCCCGAATGAGCTTCTTCTATGGCTTGAATAGATTCATCATCACATAATTGCAAGAAGATCCCATCGAATGACCGTCTATAAAGTATGCTTTTGTAGTAGATGAAGCGAGCCACATGACGTCGAATGTCAATCTTTTGTCGAGGATCATCGTAGCTTCTCATACTTCGAATAATCCACTAGTGGTTGACACCAATCTTCTTTCTCGACTTTAAATACCTCAACAACATGATTTTCTTCTTCTCCATCATAGTTTTCCTCCTCAAAGATTGGAGGTACTACCTAACTTCTATAAACCGCACACGGGTTTCACCTTCGAGCATGGAGAATGTAGAAGCGAGTTTTCCAAAGGTGTCGACCTTGCTTATTATCCTTCATAGGAACATGTTGGATTGTTATATATCCAAGCTATCCAATAAGCCTTTAGCATAATCGCAATATAAGAAGTAGCTCAAGTTTCTTGACTTCGTACAATCCAAGTACTTGATTGACCACCGATTTATAATCTCCGTATACATCCAACTCGTAATTGTTTTACATCAACCGCTATTTCAAGTTCAAGGATGAGATATTTATATTCAAGAACATTGTTATAGCAATTTTGAGTTACGGTGAAGGAGTATGGTTATCATTTCCCGTCCGATGTAACGAAAATGACAAAGATTAGCTTCTTCTCTGTGGGAAGCTCCATCAAAATACATCTTTCAATGAGTTAAAGCCGTCGAGAGAGGAGAGAGAATTTTCATGAGAGAGGGATGAGCACGTGATGATTGGGAAAAAAATAGAGGGGTAGTAATTTCAACTACAAGAACATCTTCATCGTAATTTGTCAAACAACTCCAACTCAGCAGGGATAGGATGATCAACCAAAAATCCACACAAACTTGCCATGTTACAGACCTTTTTAAGGGATATATATGATCTCGAGTTATTGTAGTTGAAGGTACCACCTTGCAAGCCTATTAGAAAGAACGAGGCTAGTCATAACATACTTTAGTGGATTTACTTTCGAGACAAGATGGATGGTATGAGCTTGAAAGTAGTGCTTCAACTTCTTGATTGCAAAGATAAGGGTCAAGCACATCTTTTCAATTGGTGAATAGTTTAGCTCATTTGGTGCAATGATTCTACTCAAATAGTATAAGACACTTTGTTTTTTGCTCATTATTCTATTACGCTAGTAAAGCTCCAACAAAATGTTCTTAAGCAAAGAATATAAAGAATCAAAGAGCATCCGCACATAATGCAACCAACACATGAGCCTTCATCAAATACTCCTTGATACTTTTGAAATCATTTCTACAAGATTAATCCCAATCAAATGGAATGCCTTTCTTCATAAGGCGGCTAAATGGTTGGCATCTCATTGCTAGATTTGAGATGAATCTCCAAAGACATGCTAATCTTCCTTGTAAGATTTTGAGTTCGTGGATATCTTGAGGTTCGGGCATTGTCGAATATCATCGCTTTTTTCTTGATCAATTTCTATCCTCGATGGAGAACAATGAATACAAGTAATTTTCCAAAATTAACCAAATGCACATTTTAGTGGAATCATGAGTTGATATCATCTCAAACATTCAAACACTTTCCTCTCGATCGTGAAGTCATTTATCATTTTCTTGACTTTACAACCATGTCATCAACATAACATTCAATGTTCTCGATGCAACATATCATCAAAGATCTTGTGCATGTCCCGTTGCTATATCTCTCCCGGTGTTTTTAGTCCAATTGGCATCACCTTATAGCAATATATACCATTTGGGATACGAAATGCTATCAGTTCTTTGTCTCTTGTTGCCATGCATATTTGGTTGTACCCAAATGATCCACCCATAAAAGATAAAACTTCATGGCTCATCGTAGTAGATCGACCATGAGCTCCTGATAGGCAATGGAAAGTAATCTTTGGGACATGCTTCATTCGGATCCCAAAAGTTAACATAAAGCCGAATTTGACCATTCTTTTTCTTATAAGAACAATACTAGAAATCAATGTGGATACTTGAATTCTCGAATGAGCCCAACTTCGATTAGTTTGTTCACTTGAACTTCAATTAATGGGATCAATTTAAGACGACATCGATCTTTGAGCTTGTATGATAGGATGAGTCCCCTTCTTGACCGACAAGTGATGGACTACCATTTTTAGATCCAATCCAATCATTTTTTTGTATGACCATGCATATACATTTTTGAACTTGTGCAATAGTTTAATATAAGCTCTCTCTTCATCATTAGTCAATAAGCCACCGATATAAGTCGGTCAAGGGTTGTCAACATTGCCAAAGTTTAATATCGACTATGGATTTAACTCTTTCAAGTTCGGGATAAGAAACTTCAACATCCTCCTCATCCATTTCTTCACTCGATGCGATATGGTATATTGAGATTATGACCCATCCCCAATCATGAACTAATTTCCTTGTTCAAGATTCGGATGATTTGATTCAAACAAACAAACATGAGTATTGACTAATTGATTTGCTTTCCGATGAATTGCTTTATTTGATAATTGATTGTCTAGTCAACTTTTGATTGTTTTGAGGGAATAATTGAGATCGAAAGAAGATATTATTTGTTGGGAAATTAATTTTTAGATTTTGATGAATGCCATGTAAAACTTAGAATAGAAAGTTGGCACCCCATTTTTCTCGTTGTAAATTGCATTGTAATAGATAGGGCTGGTCGAGCCGAGTCAAGTCGCCTATGCCTGAACATGCAAGAAGACAACCGGAGATTAGAATGAAGACTTCGCTTGCAAGGCGCTTGAGTGTGGCAAAGAAGAGAAGATAGGAACTCGATCAAGGTGCAAGATACAATCGAGTGAAGTATCGGTCAAGACAACTCAAACTGCCAAAGCTCTAGTTGAAGTGACAAAGAGTCATCCAATGATTGGAAGTCGACTCAAGTCAATCGGGAAGTTAAGAAAATGCAAATCAAGTCGAGATAATCAAAGAGATCCATTGCACGAGAAGTCAAGAGAATTACTTAAACAAGTAATACCTCCATACTCGCCTTTCTTGAAGTGCTCGATCCCGAGGCGGGTGCAAAAGGAATAAACCAATGGGAAGCACCGCACCTGTGTCGAACTCAAAAAGTTGAAGAATCATTCATACGAGGAAGTGGCAATTCCATGGATCGCAACAAGACAAGCCAACGACCACAAGTGTCTTTTAAAAATAAGCATATCTCTTCAATGGGCAAATTTTTAAAAGATCACTATAAAAGTAAGGAATCACTCACGAGAGAAGGTTACCTCAAACACGAACATTCAAGCTAACATTCGAATCGTAACTTAAATATTCTCAAGTCATTCAAGATCAATCCTCAAGCCTACATTACGAAGGAAATCAATCCAACACTCACATGTGAAGGAAAGACAACTTCATCGGTTGAAGAGGAAACATTTGAAGAATCAAGGGGTCTACATTCCACGGAGGATTGTAGGAAGGTTCAAGATCGAACCGGTTTCGAGTTTTGGAGGGCTTCGTGATCAAATCCAAGAAGCTTGAGCAAGTGGGTCAGAGTAGCAAGCAACTGCCTGTGAAGAAGGTTGAGAGTCGCACGAGAAGCCACCGTGTGACCAAGGCATCTCAGACATCGAGTCCCAAAGGATCAAGTCGGGCTTGTGTGATCAAGACTTGTATCCGGATTTGATTAACCACTTTGTATATCGATCAATACTTAGTGGATTCCTCCAGGAGTTGGAGAAGAGAGGAGTAGAAGAATTACCCCATCTTCGAACCTCTATAAAAACTTATTGTGTCATTTACATTTCAAGATTTTTTAATTTCCACATATTACTTTTATATCTGGCTCACGATAAATTTGCGATCCAATTGATAATCAACCAAGTGCTAAAACCAAATATTAAAACAAACTTAACCAAATTCAAGGGTGTTAAGTTTTCCATCAAAACATATCACAATCGAGTTAAGTCTTTAGTCAAAACAAATGAGTTATTCTATCAACATCGAGTCAGTGCGTTGAGTGACTAACTCTGTTTGATTAACTAACTTAGTTGTCCATCAAGGACTCACCGTGAAGTATTAACTCAACATTTTAAAAGGACTAAATCGAAAAGTTGGTAAGGTTTATTCAACCCCCTTCTAAACCTTACACTCACACCCCTTGGGACCTACAAGTGGTATCGAGCGCGGTTGGTTCATTGAGCCTTCCGCAGACCGTCACCGAACAAGATCTCCAAATTTTTCAAAGCTTGTTTTAGTACTTAATCTTTCAAAAAAAAATTTATTCAAATAAGTTATTATCATGGAAGCAAATTTGACATGCATCCCTATGTTCACAATTGAAGAATTTGATGATTGGAAAATTCGTATGCGGGCTCATCTATCAAAGATTACACGATGAGATGTGGATAGTGATAGAAGATGGGCCACTCCAAATCTTAAAAGTGAACACAATCGCAAGAAGAGTCATTGCGGTGAAAGAGAAGAGGATGTCTTTGCTCCCGGACTAGCGATGGTTGAAAAACCAAGAGTCGAATGGACAAATGATGATAGGAAAAGATATAACTTGGACAATGTGGCCAAGGACATTCTTTACAAAACTTTGGACAAAGCCATGTTCAACAAAGTCAAATCATGCACAACGGCAAAAGAAATCAGGGACAAGCTAACCTTGATTTGAGAAGGCTCGGAGCAAATCAAAGAAAACAAACTATCTCGTTGTTGTACAAAAATTTGAAAACTTTAAGATGCTTGCAGGAGAAACCTTGGATCACCGGATGCTCGGTTCACGTAAATTACCAATGAACCTGCTGCACTTGGAAAGGAATATACACAAAGGAAATGTGTATGAAGATTCTAAGAAGTCTCCCACCGAGTGGGATATGAAAGTGATGGCCATGAGACATTCCATGGACCTATCGAAGACATCCAACCATGAGCTATTCTCGGATCTCAAAGCCTACGGATTTGAGGTGAGAAAAAAGACCAAGTGGAAACAAATTGTGCCCAAAATAGTCATGCTCTAATTGTTAAGGATGGCAAGAGAGCTGAGGTCAAAGAAGTCATTGACCAAGAGGAAATTGCACTGATGGTTAAAAGGTTTAACAAGTTCTTCAATAAGAATTACAAAAGAAGCAAAGGTGAATCCTCCAGAAGACACTCAGCTCCCTCCAAGTCAAGGGAAGAAAGAACACCCAAGAGAGCAGAGCATCAAAAAGTTGAATATCAAAGAGCTGACAATCCAAGGATGGAAAGAACTGATCAAAAAGTTGAAAATCTATGCTGGAACTGCAGGCAACCCGGTCACTATGCCATTGAATGCCCATATCCTGTAGTCAACAAATACAGGAATGAAGAGGAAAGAAAAGTCTTCAGGGAAAGAAGACAGGAAAAGAGAAAAAGGCATGTTGGTGCAGAGACTGCTAACCGATCAAGTCAAAAGACATAGCGGACTCGGAGAGTAGTGAAGTGACTACTCAAGTGACTCTTCGAAGAAGAAGCCTTGATCCGTCTAATGGCTAAAGAATAAAACCAACCGACCAAGAAGATGAGGTACACTCTAACTCATCACACTCAGATACTAGTGATAGTGATTGTGACACACACACTTCATCACCCACTGATCTTTATGATTCATTAGGCAAAATGATGAAAGATTTTGAACATATTAAATCCTCACACACACTACTAAATGAGGAAAACAACCTACTTAAGAGCCAAAACTCACAACTGACTAAGGAGCTGAGTACTCTAAGTCAAATAGCTGATGAGAATAAAAGTCTAAAGGCTGAAAATGCTAAGTTAATAGCATAGATAACCGATATAGAAAAGGGAGAATGACCTCAAAATGTGATAGCCTCATTCACTAAGGCATCCAAATCATTGGATGATCTTATATGAGTCAAAGAGAATGTAGAGATAAGACAAAGCTTAGGATTTAATTCCTCTATGCTATGTCAAGTTCCAAAAGTGATTTTGGAAAAGGGATCTTCAAGCAATGAAGTATCTCTAATATCCAAACTCCAAATGATGCACACACATTTATTCCAAAGCACAATCACAAGCAAACTGCCTTGGTTATAAAGGAAAAGGAAAACACCGATTGAGTATACTTTGAGAGGACAATGAGAAGAAATCCAAATGCCGAGTTCCTTAGCAAACTCCAAACAAGAGATACTCAGAAAGAATAAACAGAGCTACCAAAAGCCCCGTAAATTCTATAAAAGAAACACATATGATGGGAATGGTAGAAAATACCTGCCAAGCCAAGATTGGAATAATGTGAACTATCAAAGAAAGACATATGGAATATAAGCTCTAAGTGGCAAAGGCCTAGAACTCAAAGAAAGGCCATTCCAAAGGCATAAGAGCTATCATCAAAGACACATATGCACCTAGGCATTACACTCATAGATATCACAACTACCCAAAGAAGGCAATTACTAAAACACATACACAGCATACGACAAAAAGACAACAGTTTTAACCTAGAACCCCAAGCAATTTGCCAAAATTAATTATGATTATGGCACCGATAGAAGGTAACCCCTTAGAGTCAAATCATTTGGCTATATGTTGGTTGGATCATCTTATAATACTAACCCCTCAGACCCAGGCAAGTATGGGTACCTAAAACCTAATTTCCTTGATTGCAGTTCAAGGAGCGGTGAGTGCCAAGGAACCTGGTACATGGACGCTGGTCATTCCGGACACATGACAGGAAACAAGAAAAATTTATCAAAATTCAAGGATGTTAGAGGTGCAAAAGTCATATTTGGAGGAAATGAAGCTCCAGGAGAAATAAGAGGCATTGGATCCATCAAGAAAAATGGATTAGAAATTACAGATGTTGCATATGTTGAAGGCCTCAACTTCAACTTGCTAAGCATAAGTCAACTCTGTGACAAAGGCTACAATGTTGGATTCAATATGGGTGTATGCCAAATCAAGGATGCTGAAACTAATGAAATAGTGTTGCAAGGATGCAGACAAAAGAACATGTATGTGGTAGATTGGTCAACTGCAACACCAAGCACTTGTCTGCTAGCAAAGAGCACAACTGAATCAAGTTGGCTATGGCACAAGAAGCTGAGTCACCTGAATTTTAAAACTATTAACAAACTTGCAAGAAGTAATCTTGTGGAAGGACTTCCAGGACTCGAAAGATACAAGAATGAAAGTATATGTGATGCATGTCGAAGGGAAAACAGATCAAATCATCATTCAAAGAAAAGACATGTCCATCTTCAACAAGAATATTGCACCGCTACATATGGATCTATTTGGTCCATTGAACCAGCATAAGTGGGAAGAAATACACCTTGGTGGTAGTAGATGACTACTCAAGATATACATGGACAATATTCATGTGTAAGAAGAAAGAAACTCTGCAAAACTACCACACAAATTGATGAAGAGAATACAAAATGAGAAGAGTCAAACCATTATTAATATAAGATCGGAGAGAACCGAGTTTGTCAATGGTATAATAACTCGATCTTGTATTGAAAATGGTATAGTCATGAATTATCTGTAGCAAGGACTCCACAAAGAGAATGGAGTTGCGAGAAAGAAGAATAGAACTCTCAAAGAAGCGGAAGGACCATGTTAGTCAAGCAGGGTCGCCTAAAAGATTTTGGGGTCAAGCAATAAACACAAAGATGCTATACTCAAAATAGATGCATGATAAACAGACAGCTGACAAAGACTCCCTATGAGATTTGGATAGGGAGAAAGCCAAATGTTGCATATTTCAGAATATTTGGATGCAAATGCTTCATCCATAACAATGGCAAAGATAATTTAAAGGCTTTTGATGCTAAAGCTGATGAAGGTATCTTCTTAGGATACTCACCGGAAGCAAAGCCTACTGAGTGCTCAACAAGAGGACAATGGTTATAGAAGAATCCATCCATGTGGAGTTTGATGAACCCAACGTAAATGGAGAAGACATTGAAGAGTCACCGATAAGTCGAATCAACCAACCATGCGAAAGAGTCCCTATGTTGAAGTCAAGTCGGAATTATAAATCCGGATGAAGATGAGATAGCCGAGTCTCAAAGTCACCGAAAATCTGCACTAAATGATGATGAGAGAGCTGATCAAAATGACACAAATCGCAAGACGATCAATCCACTAACTTACTTCAACCTCGATGTAAGATGGCCGAGAGACCATCCACCGAACTAATCATTGGAGATGTAAGAGAAGGTGTGAAAACTAGATCCAAACTCAACAAGAAGCAATGTTTACTTGCTTCATCTCACAAATAGAGCCAAAAGATGTGTCACAAGCATTGGATGACACACATTGATTCAAGCCATGCAAGAAAAGCTAAATCGGTTTGAGAGGAATAAAGTGTGGGAATTGGTTCAAAGACCTACCCATCAAAATGTTATTGACACTAAATGGGTGTTCGAAACAAGATGAATAAGGAAGGTTCTATGGTGAGGAACAAAGCAAGATTGGTAGCCAAAGGGTATTGCCAAGAAGAAGGAATAGATTTTGATGAAACTTTTGCTCATGTGGCGAGATTGGAAGCAATAAGAATGTTTCTTGCCTATGCGCTCACAAGAACTTTATTGTATATCAAATAGATGTAAAGAGTGCATTCCTTAATGGGTTATTAGAAGAAGAAGAAGTATATGTTGAACAACCTCCAGGATTTGAGCGAAGACTCTTGGAGATAAGGTATACAAACTCAAAAAGGCTTTATATGGATTGAAACAGGCCCGAGAGCATGGTATGATACATTATCACAATTCCCGATCGAGAACGGATTCACAAAAGGCAAAGTGGATAGAACACTCTTCAGAATTCAAGATGGGAAGAGTATACTGCTTGTTCAAATATATGTGGATGACATCATCTTTGGATCCACAAACAAAGAGTCAGTGTGATAAATTCTCAAATCTCATGCAAAGCAAATTCGAAATGAGCATGATGGGAAAGTCGACATTCTTCCTTGGACTCCAAGTAAAACAATGAAGGATGGAACCTTCATAAGTCGACAAAATACACCGTGAGATTTAATGAAGAAATTTGGTATGGAAGAGAAGTCTTCTCGTGAAAATACCAATGAATACATCATCAAAATGGATATGGATGCAGGATGGCAAGCCTCAGATCAAACAAGATACAAAGCACTTATTGGATCATTGCTCTATCTCACAAGCGGGCCGGACATCACAGCAGCGTGCCGGACATCAATCGCCCCAAAAGAAAGCCACATGATCAAGAGAGAATCTTGAGATATTTGAAAGGAAGCCAAGAAGTTGACTTATGGTATCCAAAGGAAGGTGGATTCAAGCTAATTGGCTATTCGGACTGACTATCTTTGGTTGTAGAGTTGACAGAAGAGTACCTCGGGCACATGTCAAATGCTTGAAATAGGCTAATTTCCTGGTTTAGCAAGAAGCAAAATTCAATAGCTACCTCCACAAAATGAAAGCGAGAATACATAGTCATGGCAAATTTGTTGCCCAAGTCTTATGGATGAGACAAAGAACAGAGACTATGAGGTTGAAGAAAAGGAAATTCCAATTATGTGTGATAACACAAGTGCAATTGCAATCACTCAAAATCCCGTGTTGCATTCAAGAACAAAGCACATTGATGTCGATATCACTTCATAAGAGATCATGTTGAAAAGAAGGACATCACCTTGGAATATATCTCAACCGATAAGCAATTAGCCGACATATTCACAAAACCATTATGTGAATCAAGATTTGAAGAACTCAAACATGAATTGGGGTTAATTGAGTGAGTTGACACTCGGAAGACTCAAAGAAAAGAGATGAAACACGAAAAGTCAAAAAGAGTCAACTCTTAAATCGCCTAAGTAACTCACCAGATGTCGAGAATCACCAGCATCGAGTTAGTGACAAAATGAGTATTTATGTGCAAAGAAAGAAAAGTTAAATCGGCTAAGGAATAAGTCGACTCATTTATGAGAAAAGTGACAAAAACGCAATGCGTTTTACTAAGCGAGAATGTTTTTTTGTATGACGTCGGCATAATTATGACGTGTCTATCAAAAGTCGCACACAAAGCTTATGATTGGATATAAATGTTGCCGCATTAAATACGAGAGATTAAAGGTTAATCGCGTGCAAAATCTAAGCCGTTGATTTTGATCAAAATTTCAAAAACCACCGCACGTCCTTTCATGACCCATACTTAAACCATTTTGTCCGATTTTCTCTCACTTTACCAAAACTGTTCATCTCTCTCAAAGGCAAAAGAAAGAATTTTTCTCTCAAAACCCTACAAATCCTCAAGTTCATTTTCTAAGTTTCGTTCAAAAACATCTAGAAATGGCATCTACTCATGAATTCGTCAAGTCGGGAAAGCAAATCCACACCGGGTCTCTTGTGGATTTCGACGGCATGCTTAAACAGGGGTCCGACGACACCCTTGTGAAGAAGATAGCACACGTGAGCCGGAAAAATCGGATTAAAACCATTTTTGACGATGGAGTTTCCAATGACCTACGTGGAAGAGGTCGCACGCTTTCTACGTGAACGCCGAAGTTCACGATGAGGGCATCAAGTCCTCTATTCATGGAAAAGAGTTCACAATTACGCGCCAAGGATCCGCGAACACCGCTTTGTTCTTTGGCGGAAGGAGTGCCGGAGATTTATGAAGGCGATGTTGACCTGGCCGCCGCTTGGAAGGAAGTAACCAAGTCCGACCGTGTTGCGAAAGTGGTCTATACATCTAAGAAGAAGTCAAAAGAGACTACCACAAATTCTTTGGACATCGTTGCCAAATGCATAGACATCAAATTTGGAAGCTTTGACCACCGTCCAAAGCTAAGTTAATCGTGATGGTGCGATCATTGAAGAAAAGAAGGTGAATCAGTTTGTATACGCAGACTCTGCCAATATTAGGAATAAATCCTTCAAGGAGGATGGTACGTTTGGAGGTTCTCGGGATACGGCCTGGTGATTGGCCGAATGATGGAAGTAATAGAGTCCCTCTTTGACATGGAAAGGCGTTCCATGTAAACAAGAGGATGTTTCGATCAAACCTCTCCGGTGCACGTAAGAGAGCTTACGCTAAGAGGGCGATACGAGTGAGGGGAATCAATCGACCCTAAAGATACAAATGCCTCATCTCCTTCAAAGAAGAAGGTTGCTCCTGCACCGATAAGAAGATCAAGCCCCCGCAAAAAAGAAAAAGAAATCGCACTGCCCCTGTAGCCGAGTCACCGCCCCGCAGCCGTGTCTCCCGCCTCGTAGTCGCAGAGAGAAGGAACCATTAATCCCTTCTCTAGTGATCAAGAAGAAGAGGATCGCCACAACAAGGAAGGCAATCGCCTCTAAGACAATCAAGGGAAGGCATTTACCTTCAACGAATCGGAGGAAGTGGAACCGGATGTCCTCTAGTGAAAACAAAAAGAAAAAGAAGAATTTCAAGCTCTCGAGCTTGAGAAGACAAATTAGTCCCGCCACTCACCGAAAAGATACCCGAGACTCGCTGGAGAAGTAGAGTCTCCTAAGTTATTGATGAAACGCCAAGTCTGCTGAGGCCGATCAGCAGAGGCAACTTGAAGACCCGGCTATAGAAAATGTACCGAGGAACAAGGAATGGCCGAGACAACCGAATCACCTATTGACAGGTTGTGTCTCCGCCTTTAATGAGGCTACCGAGGATGTCAAGCGGCGAAGTCTGCTACCCTTAATCCCGGAAACGAGGCTAGCAAGAGAATGATGAAGACGACATAATCATGTACTCTCCATTGTATCCGGACATCCAAAATCGTCCCATGAGTGGAGAAAATAGAAGGTGAGCCTATCCAGAGTGCGGTTTGATGAGACCCGAGTTCATTCTTTGAAGAAGAAGAACTCTTCGAGTTTCTTGAGGTTGACACAAAGGTCTTTGCAAGCCCTCGACGAGATAATTGTATCAATATACCGCAGATTCGAAAGAAAACGAACGGGCTAGAGCATCCGAGGATGCGAGAAGCAAGTGAGAAGGCCAACATCCGCCCTCTCACCGCACCACCGATCATACACATCCTCACCTTGACGTCCTATCGTAAAGTGAAGAGGATCCGGACCCTACTTCTTGCCATAGAAGAGTTGCAACCGCAGCAAGCAATGCAAGAATCCGAGAATCCTACATGAGCGAAGGATGATGGAGGGACCAGGGAGTCCTCCAACTCACACCGAGATTGATCCTATGGGAGTGGTGCAAATATATCCCACTATTGTCGCCGCCACCACTTCCCCAAATTCATTCGGAGGAAGGTGTTAAGGAAATGGCGATGAAACTAGGATTGTGGGGACCCCAAATGAGCCAACCCCTAATGAAGGTATCTTACCACCGCCCCAACAAATTTGAATACTCAATGGGAATAGCCGAGTCCTGAGACGAGTGACCCCATTCCAAGTCACTAAGTCGGTGAGTCACCGAGTGGGAAACTCCTCCACCGCAGCCAGGCAAGGTCGGAGGATGTCTTGCCGACTCCACAACAAATCTCGGAGGCGAAGTGGAGAAGGAACAACAATCGAATACACAACAAGTTGTCATGACGAGGCTCGATGCGTTAAGATCGTCTCTCTGAAGTGCCAATCGCTCTCGAGGCCAATGACGCCGCTGATGCGATCGAGGCACGAGAAGGAACTGTCCCCGAGTTAACACTGGCAAATGAAAGTGCAATCCATGGAGTTGAGACTCCGGTGGATGCCACCTCGAAGACCCCAAGACAGTGACACTGTCCGAAGGGACTGTCCAAGGCCTCGATACGATTGAGACTGGGGAGGTAATGAAGGCCAACGGGAGGTTGAGACTTCCCGGTAAAGAAACCGGCACGAACATCCTCTTGCTATCATCGACCCATCCTAAAAGGAAATAAGTGCTCTTCACGATCCCGTGGTTAATCCCGATGTAACCTTTCCTCGGGATCCGGGTGAAGATGAAGTCAAGGCGAGGATGTTCTTCCAACCACGAGCAAGTCCGACCTTAAGACTACTCGCCAAACATTTAACTTTGATGATGCGCCACCCATGGAAATTCATCATCGTCCGATGACGCTCGATATGGCCGAGAACCGGTCAACTCATGTGAAAAAACCACCGAGACCGAAGAAGGCTGTTAAGACAATGAGGCTCGGCAAGGCTGTCAACTCAACTTCACAATGCATCACAACAAACAGAGTCAATCGCGCAGCTCCCAAGTCGCATGATCGACTCCACCGGAGACTTCACGAGCACAAGTTGTCATTGAGCGATTCCAAATGCCCGTGATGATCCTTTTGTAGAATCATTTCCCTTCTCTCCTGGAGGTACCCGACCTCCCGAAGAATCGCCTAGAGATCGAGAGCGCTTCCATAAACTCCGATCCTGTTATTCCCACGACACCATTGTTCCAAAGAGACTATGACTTTGACGTGCTTGGCCGCCACCGAGACAAGTAAATGTAAATGAGGTTCGGGAAGTTTTCAAAGCCATATTTGCAGAGATTGAAAAGATGGAGAGGCACCAGGCCTCACCGGACATGAGGTCGATAACGAGATGCAAACCTTATGGCGATTTGCGGGTATAATTCTCGGGATCCGGGAATGGTGGCAACAAAGAAAAACAAAGTGCGTGAAACAAGCTCGATATTTCAGGACATTGTTCAACAAGTTGCTAGTCTGGCGGGCTGAGAATGTTGATGCAAAGACAAGAATGCAAGAGCACATCGAACGAATGCATGAATCTCACACCACAAAGATACAGCTAGCTGCGTGAATATAATAAGAAAGAGCTCTGCGCGTAGAGGAGAACATGGATCGAAAGTTCAGCCTTCTCATGGCCGAGATGAAGTTGGTAGCAGTGAATCCAACGCCACCCGCTCCGACTTGCGCGGCAAAGATACTCCGCAGCAGATTCGGCGTAAACTCGCCTATCGGCGCTTAGACTTCATGCTTGCTAGCTTGTTTCCAGGGGTTCCTCTCTCCTTTGATGATGCCAAAAAGGGGGAAGAGGAATACCAAAAGGTGCTGAAGGGATCTCGGAAGTGAAAAGGAGGACGAATCGTGAAGGGAAAAGACAATTGAGGAAGTGAGAAGAGAGAAGAAAGGAAAATCATGTGAGGGGATGGTTCGAAAAATGTGACCTTGAAACTTATTTGAAGAAAATGGCATCGGTGTGTGTACACGGAACATAATATGTGAACAAACTAAATAGAGAATAATAATAATTATTAAATGATGGACTCTAATGATATATATATATATATATATATATATATATATATATATGTAAAAAAATATATGTGTTATCCACATATATATATATATATATAAATATACGTAATATATATATATATATATATAACTAATTAAACATAAAGAAACCATATTTATAAACATATGATTCACATATATAATTATATAAAAAAAAAAAGACAACTAATGTGTGTGTATATATAGATATATATATCCATATACAATACGTGTGTATATATGTTGATATATATAAGATGTCTTATCTCGCATATAAGTTAAAGACATACAACTAATATATATCCACTATGATTGCTAAAACCCCCAACAAGGTCTTGTCACAAATGATATCATCAAGAACTCCCATGACTCGCCACTCCAACACTCTGCAAAGATCTATGGCCGAAAAGAGAAAGACAGATTGAAGCGAGGGATGAAGGAAGTGGAAGGAAAGATGGATGCCGAGTTATGAACATTCTCAAACAACATGGAGGCATTCCAATGACAGAGACACCCATACCATTTCGATGCTTAACCGAGCCAAGATCTATTGTTGAATTCAAGACGCTCGCATCAAGGTTACTTCGCAAATATGTCCATGGCTCAAGCCCTCGTGATTTGTACTCTTGGGAAAAAGGTCTCAAACTATGTGAAGAAGCATCTTCATCGGTGAAGGATATTACTGAGGCATAATCATCATTCGAGTGTGAGTCTCCATTTCGAGATAGACAAACTTCATTGTCCAAAACATTTTGCTCACTTTTCATGTTGCATGAAATGTTCACGCCAAAGATTCTCCCTCGGCAGACTATGAATTGTGACATCAAAATATTTGAATGTGATTGTCATGAGGTTGGTAGTTGCATTATATTCTTCAAGTGAGATCTTTCCCTGGCATGCTAACTACATGATTTCATCCTTGAATAGGAAAAAATATGAGTCAGTGCCCCACTGCATTTTATGATACTTGGCAAGAATTTGGATCATCAACTCGTCGACTTATTCAGACATTTTATATAGGTAATTCAATGAGTTTTGCATTGAGCAAATCATCAAATATTTTGGATACATAAGAGTCAATGAATGGGTATTTGCTTCCATTGTATTTCTTTTAGAGTCAACCTTCTTTTACCTCTTTCTTGTGGGATGTCTTTCTTTTCACCACTCACCACCGCAATAGATTCTTTGTTTGGAGCTTTGGAGAAAGACTCCTCCCTTTCTTGGTTTCATGCTTATCCTTGGACCTTTGAAGTTCTTAGATAGGTGGACCTTCGGCTCCACTTATTGCCATACTAAACTTTATATCATAATCTCGAGTAGTTAAATTTCAAACGCCCTTGGTTGGATCCCGTGAATGATATAATGAATGCCCCAATGCATCCCATGAATACACATCTTGATAGACGATACTTAAGATGGCTGATCTTTGCAATTGAGACTCAAATTCCTCCAATGATTGATATAGTCAATGACGGTCTCTACCTTCCAATGATGTGCATTAGTGAGTTCAATCATGTTGATTGTTCACCGGTGCTATAGAATCGATTACGGAATTCTTGCTCCACCGCTCCCAACTATCGATTGAGTTCACCTCCAAGTGAGTGTACCGGTCAAACGCATTTTCTTCAAGTGAATGCACAAATTGTTTGATGAGGAAGTTCTTCATACATTCCCGCATTATTCCACGTCATGATGAAATGAGCTATGTGTTGCTTTGGGTTTCCTTTGCCATCAAACTGAAAAACTTTGGAGGTTGATAGCCGATTGGCATGATCAAGTTATCGATCCATATGTGTATGGCTTATTATAACTCAACAATATTTTGGAGCCTCTGTCGAACTTGTCTTTGATTGTCCACATGATGAAATCCTTCACCGGTCAATAGGAATAAATCCGTCAATTGAAACTTGCAACTCTTTGATCAAGATTTTTGTTTTCAATAGATTGCTCAATACATGTCTAAATTTCATCACGATTTTCACTTGTTTTGCGATGATTGTTTTCAACATTGTCCACCATGTTCATCACCTTCGTGATTTGGGAGTTTTGTTCTTTGACATCCTTGGTGAGTCCTTCAATAGCTTTTGTTAAGCTTGTGATTTACTTCTATAGTGTCATGGCATTTGTCACCATAGCGGGCGCCACATTAGATGAATGAGTAACTTGATGCCGAGCGAGGAGTTGATAAAGCAGACCATCATTCGATCTCCATCATCCTCATTTGTGTTTGCGAGTAGTGGTAAATCCTTCTCAACTATTTCGAAGCAGATGGTTCATCTCGAGAATGCATTTAACTTCTCAAACATGCTTTTCGTGATGACACTAATGCTTTCACTTGTGGCATTTGATGATCTTGATGTAGCAATTTTAACTACCATCACCTTGCGATTGGCCACAATAACTCCAAAACTTTGATGAAGAGAAGAGATGAGAGGTAGAAACTGTTCCATGGGCGTGCGAAATTTGTGACACAAATTTTGTATCTCAGTATAAATTACGAACACGAAAAAGTAATATAAATGGAATTTTTATGAATCAAAAGAAATAGTGTAGGTTACAATTTCTACTAATCATCTGGTTCTTCTCTTCAAGAACAATATTTGAAACTTCAAATTTGTCGCTTGATCTCCTTCGAACTTGAATTTGGTTTCCAATATCGTTAATTCGAGAGTTTGATAACTTTATCCCGAATTAAAAGCTAGTTTTTAGTCGAATCTATTCGACCGCTAAACACCTAAAATAAATCTAGAGACGCTCGCAAGAGAATGAGATCAATAGTAGGGTAGCAAGTTGACCAAAGTCGTCTATCGCGGAAGACTTAGCCGAAATAATTATTATGTTCACGATTAACGAAAAAAAAATCCTAAACACTCTAATCCATTTTTAAAGGTTTGTAGATAACTAAATTAATTATTAAAATAAATATTTAAAACTAATGCACAAGATCCGGATTGAAAAATTAATGATTTAAGGATTCGATACGTTTCCTCAAATTACCAAGCATAAGGTTAAGAATCGATAATGCAATTAAATAATTAAGAAAATAGATATAAAGTAGGTCTAGATCTGATTAAATTTTGTATTCACGATTAAGTCTATCCATATCCAATTTGCCCAATTAATTAACCAGGTTAAATAATACATTTTTGACTCATATCTAATCCCTAGCTCAATTTAGTCCAGAATAGTATCTTCTCTTGATGTCGTTTATTCCTCAAAATAATCAAAAGTTGGTCAAACAATCAATCATAAAATAAAGCAATTCATTTAGGAAGACAAATCATTTAGTTAACACTCATGCTATGTTAATTTGATTCAACTCATCCTAACCGTAGAACAAAGAAATTAGTTCATGGATAGATTCATCGATTTAGTTAACAAGAGATAATAATTATAAACATCATCATGAAGTAATTAACATCAAAAGAAAATCAAATTGACAAATAAAGGGAAAGAAGAATTAAACTTTTTCAAGTCAGTAGAGAGATCCCAAGAAAAACCCTAAAGTTGACGTGAACAAAGGGAGAAGAAGAAGGAGAGAAAAATTTAATTCTTGTATCTAGCTTAAATGAATGAAAATCTAAACCCTAGACTCCCTTCTATAGCCCAAATGCCCTAGCAACTTGGCAGAGTCCAAATCCTAAAAGAAATCTAATAAAAGTCGAAGAAAACTCGTAAATGGCGTCCTAGCCTTTCTATCTTGAACGGTCACCGAACGACTAGGAACGGCCACCTTCGAAACTACAATTTTGGGAATGACAAGGAACGGCCATTCCAAACTTCACGGTGCGAATGAGCACATTGTTACTTGTGGAACGACCATGGAATTGCCATTCTTTTTATTTTCTCATATTTGAACGACCGTTCTTGGTCCATTCACCTAATTTTCTTCCTCGTTCACTACATGCTCCAAAGTTGTGCCTTCTGCCCATTTCTTGTTCGTTAAGTCGTTCTAACTGTACTTTTCACCAACAACAAGGATAACGCACAAAAACAAAATCAACGACAAAACACGCAAGCAAAAATATGAAATACACTACGAAAACATGCAAAACAACTCAAAATTACCACACAAAATACTAACAAAACACACAAAACAACTCCCTCACACTTAGTGTGTTGCTTGTCCTCAAGCAAGTAATAGTGCCTACAAATCCAACAAGAAATATTATGTCCAATTTGAGAGTCAATTTATCCATCACACCATATCTTATCAACCTCGGATTATCCCGCATTGATCCCCAACCTTCACAAATGCTCACCTAGCTAAGGTCAATAGTTAATTAAAGTGTTCGACCCTCCTTACTAGGTTTCAAATACATGTCAAAAGTTGCAACCCCATCACGCTCAACAAATCACGTAATTACTAGCCATGAATAATTTTTTTCTTGCCTTTTTTTCACTAAAACTCTCGAGATATTTTTCCACCGAGTATAAACTTGGATTTTTTTCAAAGACTCTAAGGGTGGTTTCTCATACTCATGTTTGTGCGTCATTTTACGTAAAAGACAAATATGGGGCTCATGAATGCTCCTAGTTACTAAGCAACTCAACTAGAGGAGTATCATCTCGGTTGTTTTTCTTTTTCGATTTTTCACTGTTTTTTCTAATTAGGTGTTTTCCGGTATTTTGTTTTCCATTCACAAAGCTAGCAATTTTGTGTATACATGCAAATCAATAAAGAGTTTCAACTTAATTCACATCAACGAAACTTCGCAATTCAAGCCCCACAACCTAGACTATCATTTAACCATCACCTAATTTGTCTACCACAAGGGTTGATTCACAATGTAGTTAAATCCTATGTATCAAGTTCATGACGCCATTTTATAATCGAACTCAAATTGATACATCTATTTCAAGTTAGCTAAATAACACATTTATAAAGCTTAAACAACCATAGACTAGTGAAAGAAATAACCACATGCAACCATAACACCTAGACAACGACCAATCAAGAAATAAATAACCACATGCAATCCTAACACCTAGATAGCGATCAATCGCTCCCTCACACTTAACACATGCAATGACCTTAATGTGTAAAAATAAAAGAGAAGAAAAAGATAAGTCTCGACAAATGCAATATTGGCATAACATTTAAGTCAATTATGTAAGCCAATCTTGCAAAAGACATGGGAAGGAAAACAAAAGTACCTAAAAAAAATAAACCCTGAAAAAGAGGATAAGGAACATGCAAAGACAACATGACACAAATGACACACAAAAAATACAAACTCGACGGTGAAAATGTATCATCGAGATCCACTAGCGATGGTGGCGTGATTGGATCAAATGATAAGGTCGAGTAAAGTCCTGGATGTTCAACAACCGAGTATCAATGGATTGAAACTAGGCATCAATGTGTGCAAAATGATGGTCAACTCGAGTGTTGAGTGCATCAAAACGACTATCCAACAAGTTAAACTGCGTAAGCTAAACAGGGTAGTCATTTGCTCCATGCGTTGAAAAACCATGTCCCAACCGGGACGGCAAATCGAGGTCTGCTAGGGTCCCTAGAAGTCTCAACAACCATCGATCCGGAGTAGAAAAAGAGGTAGAAGTGAGAGGTTGAGGGTAAGGGCCAAGGCCCAACATAAATGGTGCGGCACCTTATGCAAGTCTCATAACAACATGTTCCTCCAACACCGACGGTCATTCATATTCTTGATACACCAAGGCTTGTTAGATATTATATCGGAGCATTTGAAGGAGTCATGGTCCAATGGCCGCAGATTGTATTACTTTTTACAAAGAGTCGTCTTAGAGTCAATGAGCTCGAAGTAGACGACAATAGCAGATGATGAAATTACTCATACAGAGGCGAGTCCTCCAATTGGTGAACACGCACGCAAATGTCCCAAAGATAAATGCGGATGGGGAAATTGCCACCCGGTGTGGCACACTCCATAATAAAAGACAAATCTTTAGTGGCCATTTTACTAGTCTTATGTTTCCTAAATACCACGTGAGGAATATATTTGTGCATAATTAATAAAGTCAAAGCATTAATGAACCCACACGGTGTGTCATGGGGCTCAAAATGATCACACCCCATCAAGACTCCCGAAATTCGGCCAGATTAATGATGCATCGACCATAAAATATCCCGCCGATGAAACCTAAATATTTCCTCCATAATCCCCATAGTAACACGAATATCTCGCCCCATCAAAAGACAATTAAACCCCTCCATAATCTCGCACCAAAAAAGTAAAAGTGGAATAAAATTGGAGCATCATTCATGATAATCATCATGCGCATCATTCGAAATAAGTCCCAATATAATCGTCCATAATATTCCCGAATATCACACCCAATTCCTAAATAATTCAACAACTCCAATGGGTAATCGTGCGATGATGTGGGCATTGAGTCTCGTAGGCCCTTAAAGCGATCCCATGACTCATGAACATGCTCGCCATCAATCTATACTTTATTATAAAAGTGTGAATAGGTTTTAAGGTTTCTTGAAAATTTTGAATTGTGAATAAGTAGTTTTCTATAATCATTTTGCTTTTATTTGTTTAATAATTTGACAAGTGTCTCTTTATATTCCAAGCCTTTCTTATATGATTTATTTCAATTTTAACTCTTAGAATATTTTAAATTTTAATATATTATTCATTTGTATTATACTAGATATCGAGAGCTTTCCACTCATATGTTATAAGCATATATAAAAGACTTCATATGAGAGAAATTTATCCATTTAAAGTTGAGTGTTATGCAAATTGTACACATATAATATCTTTCTTTAATTTTCTAAATAAATGCATACATTAAAAACGAAAAAAAAAGAGATGAATTTACAACAAAATGAATAGAAAAATTAAATAAATAAAATAATTAATTTTATTTTATTCATAATAAATAAGCAGACAAAATACATTTTCTAAACTTCACTATTGGTTGAAAATATCCATATAATAATAAATTTATCATCTATCACACACCCTAAATTGTGAGATAATATTTTTTTTTTTTTGGAGTAAATGATACATTTTTTAGTATGAGAAGATGAAAATTTGTGACTATTAAAAATTTCAAGGAATCTTATGTTCTTCCCATAAAAAATAATTAGTTTTTAAGATAAGTTAAATAAATTTTTTTCCTAAAATTTTGAGTAATTATTATTTTATTTCTAAGATTTATTCATTAATCTTTGTGTATGTTTTCCGTAATAACGGATATACGGTTTAACATGATTTAGATTAAATTATTAGTTTATTTTATTCGTGTACACTTTTGATAAAAAAAAAACTCAACCATTGTGACAATCTAAAGTTGAATTTGCAAAACAAATATATTATAAGTATATAGTCTAAAATTTTAAAATAAAATACACTTGGTTAAGAGTTATGTATTTGAAATTAATGAAATGAGATTTTAAATTTCAAGGTGAGTGGATGAGATATGAGTAATATTTGTTTAATTTCGATTATTCATAATTGTATATTTATAATTTCTTTACCTTTTTTAAGAGTTGACATATTTCTATTGTAAAATTAAATAAATAAAAATAAAAGAGAAATAATTTTACAGAAAAATTACAATAACAATATAAAACAACTAATACTAAGAGTCATGATGCTAAATTGAAAAATTGGCTCCAAGAACAAACAATGTAAGAGAACTAATTTTTTTAACATTTATTTATGCACTTATTTTTTTTTATGGATACACCATTTGACCTTTCAAATCCTATTATTTTGAATCATTTATCAATTTTAATAATATATCATTGTATATTTTTTTGTTAAATAAGCCCACTAAATATGATAATAAAAACATGAAATAACTAAAAAGATATTTAAAATGATAAATATGTGTTCTCAAACTTAACGAAATGTAATTATAAATTATGTGTTCATATGAAGGTATAGAGAGTAGGAAAAAAATAAATTAATTTTGATTATATTTTTCTTGGCATAATAATTTTTTATTAATTGGATGAAAAGTCTAACAAGTTTGGATAAAAAAGGAAACTAAGTTATTTTATTGCAACAAATTATTTAATTTTTAAGTTATAAATAAGAATTAATATGACTTTTAATAATCTTATTCTATTTTGCATTTCAGAATATTTAGATTGAAATTATTGTTCCTATTTAATCTCTTCTATTTTATGGTAGTTTTTTTATTTATTACTTATATAGAGGTGCATTGGTTAAAAAAAACTACATCAACAAACGGGCTTTAATTTACAAAATAAAAATTAATATAATAAATTAAAATAAATTTAAATAAAATACGTTAAAATTGGTGTATATATATATATACTATTGTAAGAATGGTAGAAGAAATAATGAAAAAAATCACTTACATATGTACATTTTAACATTTATGACAACACTTATTTTTGCTTAAAACTTACATACACCCTTAATAAATTATATAAGTTTAGGTAAAATATATGTGTTATATTATTCGTAGTGAAATAATCTAACTTAACTAAAAAATATAATATGATATGAAAACAAGAATCAAACTCTGAAAATAAAGAAGTATATATATATATATATATATATGCAACGAAAAACTAGAAAAAACTAATAATCGACATTTATATCATAAGTACATATTTCCTAATCTACATGTTGATAAGTTAATCTTTTACTTTAAAAATATTGTATTAAATTAAGCACAATAAGTATAAAACTTACTTGATATTTGAATGGCGACCACAACATCACATTTGATTGAAATTCTTTATAAAAAATTTTATTTATGGATCAAAGTAATATTTCCGTGTTATTTCAAAAATAGACATGATTTTGGAAAATAAATTGTTCATTATAATTTAATATTAATTTCATTAAGAAAAGTAATCGATTTTAGTCAACTTCAAATCTTGAGTCTCTTTGAAGATATAAGCACTATATAATAATTTGTATATATAAAAAAATAATTATGATTTTGATCTAACATTTTGTCATGTACATATATATGTATTGTTAACGTAATAATTTAAATTTTGGTCAAACATTGTTTTCATAGTTATGCATTTTAAAACATGTCCCCCTCTTGAACACTTTAATTTTTAAATTGTGGATTTTTCAAGTGAAACCATATTTTATTGTAAATGTTAAATTAACAAAAATCTAAATAACATTTTCAAGTTTTTCTTTTAAATTTTATAATGACAGATATACCATTTTCAATCCTCTTTACTTTTAACCTTTTTCTTATAATTTTTCATATTATATTTTATTTTGTTAAATAAAATTCTATCTATGAATAACAATATACATACATACATACAATTAATAAATAAAAATTTGTGATGGAATATCAAGAGACAAAAAAAATAATAATTTGAGTAAGATTGGAAAAGTTATATGATTCCTACTTTGGAGGTAAAATTTTAAACATTCATATATAAAATTATATATATGGATAACAATTAATCCTTTAATCACATACTCAAATGTATATAGTGATATTCTTCAATATCAAATTCATCATCCGTAAAACTGGTTTAATATTAGGTCGAGATTTAAATTTATGAAGATATTTATTTTTAACATTTTAAGAATTCAAATACATGCATTATAATGCATTATACTTTTATGAATTGTGTTGTAAATTGTATGCTACATTGAGAGATGCTCACGACAAAGATAAAATGAATAAATGAATTTTTTTATGCTTAAGACAATAAAAAGATAGGCCTCTCAATTTTTATATGAGGTTTTTTTCCTAATGTCACAAAAAAAAAAAAAAAATAATAAATTAAGACCTATATTTTGCTTGAAAATGTCACATGCATAGAACACGACAACTAAAACGTGAGGAGTTTTTTTGTTATGTCATTCTTATAAAAATGCTATATTGTGCTTAACCTATGCTTTACTAAGTATTTGACATACTTCAATACTATTATATTCTATATTCTATAATTTTGTTGTAGAGCTCAAGGATGGATTATTCGTTGGATATGCTCCGTTGGATGGATTTTTAGAATGTAAAGTGATTTTTAAAAGAAAATAACATGAAAGACGTAATTGAGGTCCTTCATATTATTTATTTCAAAGTGTATTAATTAAAAACTTTTATTGTTATTAAATTTGTCATTACTATATTACATAACTAATTTTTGATATAAGAATTAATTAAAATAATTGTTAATCACATCAATACACTCAATAATAAAAATTATGTGGAAACAATAAATTTATGATGTCGCATGCTCTTAATGATAATAGAATGGAGCATAACTATTATTATTCTCTATGACGTGGTTCTCGCGTTTACTTGATATGTAAATGTGACTATTCTTTCAAACTCAATCAATTTATTGACCGCTTTCAATTACAATTGATTAGTCTATTTTATATTTATTTCTATTATATAAATAATTAATTTAATCATGGAGAACATGAGAAAAATTGGATAATAGTCAAATGGTTAAAACTATTATCCCACTTTAGGTGTGGATTTGATTTCCATCATCCCTCCCCTCCTATATGTACTTGATTATAAAAAACGGAGAACATGAATCAAAATATTACGGAACTAAGCTTCTAAATATAAAATAGAATTTTACTTTTCATCGTTCTTAACAAAAAAGGCACATCCGTGAATGAAAAATCAATCTTATAGTCAAACCGATTTAAAAGACAACACCTAATAGGAAATAGAGTAAAAGAGAAATGCATCCATACGTCAACCAATCATGCTCGGGCAGAAAGAGCATTAAAAAAAAAATTGCAAAAAAATCTCAAAGCCAATTATGAAGAAGAAGTAGACACTAAAAAAAAAAAAAACAAGAGATGCATTAATTTAAAATAAATTCTTGGAATATATTTTTTTATATATAGAATGCTCATTAGTTTTTTAGTATCCGTTGTACTTTGTTAGGCGATAATATCATTTAAGTATCATTTTTTTGGTTCAAAATATCTTAACCATATTTCACCAACAAATAAGTTTAAATTTAGTCATTCACAAACTTTCTTTTATGATCAAAATACATAAATGGCATTTCTTATAAATACAAATAATATAATAAAAATTGATTCCAACTTATAGATTTAATTTGAATTAAATTAATAAAATTATTTGGTTCACGTGCAACGCACGCTCACTTTACTAGTTTGGCTAAAAGTAGCTATTTTAGAAGTTTTTTTTGATGTGAATAGTATCTTCCCATGAACTTATTGTATACCGCCTCCCAATTAGTGCGAGGTGGAGGTAGAGATATAAGCCAAATTTTCACCCTGGTCCTTCAAAGTGTACGGAAAATAGCGCATCGTGAGCTGGTCCTCATTCAAATCTTGTAGAGGAAAAGTTTGAATGACGGAATAGAATTCCTTAAGGAAGTTGAGAGGATCTTCATTGGACATCCCATAAAACGACGGCAACGATAGAAGTGTATGGTTTTGAGCTCATAGTTTCGTGTTGCTTGTTTCAAAGCGATGGGAGATGATGCAGTCCCATGACAGGCTTGCGAACTCAAGCAACAAAAGGCTGGCATGCCTCCACATTATTTCCATTTCGATTGTCACCTACCCTTGATTCGTAATATATTTGTTCTTTCTTTGAGATGTGATCGTATTTCTCGCTACTATCGCAGAATCGTCCCCTTCCTTCCTCGTACATCTCACAACTTGATGAATGTCGTCCATGAAAGGCACAAGGCTCAATTTAGATTTCTACGTCTTTGCATAAACAACGCCTTAAAAACAGACGAACGCACTGTGGAATAAAGTAAAAATCAAAAAGCAAACAAAAAGAATCATAAACTAAAAATATGGAAAATAAATACAATAATTATTATACCTAAAGCCTTCTCCCAAGCAATGGCGTCAAAATTAATTTTAATCGTCAATCACCTAAAATAAATCTAGCGACGCTCATAAGAGCACGAGATCAATCATAAGGTAGCAAGTTGACCAAAATCATCATCGCGGAAGACTTAGCCGACAAATAATTAATATGTATCATAATTAAAAGAAAAGAAAATCCGAAACACTCGAACCAATTTTTAAGGTTTGTAAATAACTAAATTAATTATTAAAATAATATTTAAAACTAACACACGAGATCTAGATTGAAAAATGAATGATTAAAATGTCTAGGGATTAAAATTATTTTCCTCATATTACCAAGCATAAGGTCAAGGAATTGATAATGTAATTAAATAATTAAGAAAACAGATATAAACTAGCCCTAGATCTCGATAACTTTCATATTCACAGATTAAGTCTATCCATATCCATGGTCGGTCTTATTCACTAATTAAGCCTCACGTTGGAGATTTCACTACAAGGAGATATCATATTACAGAACTCAACAACCTTCCGTAAGGCCAAATTTATATAATACGCCGTATGGAATATCGCACCGATCCAATACATCCATATGAATGATGCTAACTGGGATATCCCGATTTTAAAAATCGAGAAGTCCTTATTGATTAATGGGCATCGGTATGAGGATTGCAAGAAAATTACCCTCGATCTTATGAAGGAGGGATTCATCTTACTCCTTGAGATGAGTCTTGAAGGATCTCTAAAGATTGCATTGGATATGACCGAAGCGATATGAAAAGCACGGTCACAACTAGAGAATCATTGAAAGGGATTTTCGATAATATGGCCAAATTATTCAAAATTCATTTTATCTCCAGACATGCTATTTTGAGGGATTAGAAGAAGAAAAAGAAAAGGATACAAACAAGCCCTATATTGCCTCGAGTTATATAATATTTGCCATATTGATGAATATATCAAGTTGTTCACCGAGTACCGATAGAAGTCCAAGGTGGGAGACAAAAGAGGCTTCGCAGCTATTCTTTGCGAAGATTCCGAGTCCCCAGAGAGAAATGCTTATCGGAATACAAGAGTGCAAATTGATTTAGATACAATGCTAGAAGAATGTCTTTCCTAAAGGCCAAGCTATCTCGAATGGTGCCACCAAAAGACTATACAGAATTATAAGAGTTATCATGAAGGCAACATTCAAAGAAGGAATAGATTCGCCACTTAATCAAGTTATCTTTGACAAGCGAATCTCAAGGATTCATGCCTTGGAGGGGTTATATGGAATTTGTATGCGGGAAAATTGGTATTAAATGTCTATCCTAGAATTTCATACAACTGGAAGATCGAGATTTTAACAGAGCGCCCGACCTTTCATCAAGATTTCAAAAGGACGGATTTGATGAAATGAGGAAATAGGCCTTATTCGATCACATACAAGATTTCATATACTCTTTCGAATACACACTATTCGTAAGTATTCTTCATAAAAGAATTTATTGATGTCCCAAGAATCTTTGAGGACTTTGCCATGGTAGTTCTACTAGAACTTATTGAGTCTCCAACAATAAAAGAGATCGACATGCAAATTCAAGATCAACCATCTTCAACAAAAGTCAAGTCTCGAGTTGAGCCAAGAGGATGTATTTTCAATAGGATAGAATGATAAGCATCGGTCATTGTGAAGAAAAAGGCCTAGTAAGATACGATTCGGCAAATAATCCCGGATGTTTTCAAAACACAAGGAGAGTTGAAATGTCCGTATGTGGAGAGAAGTTGAAGTAATATTTGACATCACTCAAAAGAATAATATTTTTCCTTGTGATGTTCTCGTATTTTCTCCAACAACCTATAGTTGGAAGGTATCAATGAAGCCTCAAAGATGGGTGAAATTGAGTGACTATTGCAGAATAGCAGGAAAATTACAGAGCAATTAATACCGGTATTAAAAATTTCTTGAGGATCATAAACCTTGGGAAAGATTACAAGATGGAATGGAGTTCACAGTGGGCGATAAAAGATACTGAGAATCGGATGACCACTAGCCCATTCTCCATATACATTTCGATTGGAATGTTATATCTTGAATAAAAGGCCGAGTATTTCGCCGCCTATATTGACTCGGGGGCCTATATATGTACTGCAAAGCTAGATGTTTTTCCTAAAGAAATTGGAGAAGATTTACCACTATTGCAGGAGAGATTTCTCTAAAAGGATTCTTATCCTTAATAAAAGAATTAAACAAGCGAAATCATGATCGGAGTCGTGGCGGTACCCGTTGTACAAAGTAAAGACGCCACCAATCTATTTCCATGATACAGAGCATATGTTTTTGCTAAGAAACAATTTCCTACAAACATTTAAGATATTCACATAAGAGAATGAGACAATAAGACTTATGTTCACAACATTATGTGATCATAAGATTATTGTCCGGAGAAATGGGGAAGCATTTTACAGAAAATGCCTATTCATTTTCACAAAGAAACGTGGTGATGAAGCCAAACTTCAAAATCCAAAAATGGCAGATAAAAGAAGATTTGGTGATGCATTATTATCCTTTCGACAATATGCTTCAAAGCAAAAAGATACAAAACGATGGGATAATAATTTGTATTCATTCGATTACAAGGAGAAGAACGAGTACCTCCGGAGGCTATTGCGGAAATTGATGATGAGCCTAATGGAGAATCCACGAGTGATGTCACCACGAAGAATAAATATCACTCGAGAATATCAAGTAGAAGATCCAAAGAAATTATAATGAAAATCCTTTGGCATGGTGGGACAAGAACGAGCTCAAAGCATCCTTAAAAGTTAAACCAGGAAAGGAGTACGAGTTCGTGAGATTCAAACCAATCCTTATGAACCAAGAGGATCGTGAGGATATGCGTAAGATACTTAAGGAACATCTTGACCTTAAGTTGATTTCACCAGAATTTCTCCATACAAACACTCTAGGATTCTTAGTCGAACCATGGAGAAATCAAAAGAGGAAAGCAAATACTTGTTATTAATTACAAGGGGATTAATAACATTTTAGAATTTGATGGATATTATATCCCAAGCAGAGAACATCCGCTTAATCGCATCAAAGGTGTCAAGATATTCTCAAAGTTCGATTCACAGATCTGGATTTTATCGATTAAGATGGATGAACAAAGTAAGAAGTTCAAAGCTTTTTCCAAACCACAAGGACATTATATTTGGAACGTGATGCCTATGGGATTGGCTAATGCACCCCGGATATATCGAGAGGAAAATGGATATTCTCTTCAAGGATTATTTCGATTTCATATTCGTATACATCGATGATATCTTAATTGCATCAAAGAACATGAAGGAGCATCTCAAACATTTGGAAATATTTTCAGATGTTTCTCACAAAGAAGGACTAGTGCTTTGAGAAAGAAGGCAAAGAATTGCTACAAGACAGTTGAATTCACCTGAATTGAAATCGACGAATCTGGAATCATCCTACAAAGCCATATTGTAGAAAAGATACAAGGGTTTCCAGATACGCTGAAAGACAAGAAACAACTTCAAAGTTTTCTCGGAGTTGTTAATTTTGCTGGAATGTTCATAAACAATCCGCACATTATAGGAAGGTGTTTAGTCCATTGCTAAAAAAGATGACATATTCAAATGGGAGGATGAACATCAAGAAGAGTAAAGCAGCTTTAGGAAATTTGCAAAAGCTTCCAAAACTTGCAATTCCACAAGATGAAGATAAACTCGGTGTTATATACAGATGCTTTAGTGACTATTGGTGGGCGGCAGTTCTTACAAAAGCCACACCAAACGGCGAAGTGCCATGTAGATATTGCGGCAGCTTTTTTAATTAATTGTGAAGCAAATCGATGGCATATAAACGAGAAAGATTTATTTGCAATCAGAAAGGCTTTAAAAATGGCCTTTATTTTTATTGGCTAAAACGTTTACTTTAAAAATTGATAATTCAAGTATCAAGGCTTTTCTGAAAAATAAAATTGAATCAAAACCGAAAAGGCTTTAGACTACTTAGATGGTAAGTCAATGCCAATATTATGATTATGATATTGTTATTATAGAATCTCATGAAAATGTTCTTGCAGATTTTCTAACAAGAAATGGAGGAATTGAAGTTGATTCCATCCTCACAACATCAACACACCTCGGTGATCATCTTGAGATGCTTCTCCGAGAATTTGACACTATAGCCATCAATGCCGATTTGGCGTAAAGTTACAAAAGAATGATCGGGACAAAGTAACCGATCGCATATGAGCTTGTGTTCGATCTCATTCTCATCCGAGATTGGCATTTCAAGACCATTCCTCCGGCCGCTAATAAGCAAAAATAGCGTTTAGAGCGCGGGGCTCCCCAACCCGTAGCAGAGGATTCAAGTGCCTATAGCACAGTCCTAAGTCGCGAAATGTTGGCTTAAGGAAAAGATGATACTCCGAGTCAAATCCCGAGTTATCATGTCAACCCAAAGACGTCGGGGTAAAGGATGAAGAGATCAATCTTAGGCCTATGACGTGAAACTCTAAGGTTAATACTAATGAGATTAAAGTTTTTTCTTGGCGGGAATATCAAACCAAATGGGAGAAACTTATTTCAAGACAAGTGATACATCCAGAAAGAACGAAATCGACATTTCTGGAAAATATCCGAGGGTGTGGATGTTACCAAACTCCAATCCACACGAGGTCAAGCGGTGGTATGAATTTGGAGCCTTGGCTTCAATCTATACTACCTCCCCTGCTTTCCCGGAGATAAAACTATTACCCAAATGGATCCAGGAAGCAGTATACGAGTGTTGGTCCAACAATGAGAGCCTAAAATGCGGCGATACTTTGGAACTATATTTCATTAGTGCAACTCCAGAACCCCTGGAAAAAGGGAATCATGAAGCCTTTCATTACATTCGGCTTCGAAGGCCAGACGAACGTGCTTTCAAAACAATCAAAAGCAAGTTCGAAGAAGTTACCTTGGTTATGTCTTTTACGAGGATCAAATTTCAACTAAAGAGCTTGGGGTTTATAGGTCTATCTTACGAGATGGACAAAGTTAAGTTTCCGTTCAAGTTCTATCGAATTCGGTGAATGGATCATTCTGTTAAACACCATGATAGGAAAAACAACAAGATTTTCGTAAGACCTATTTGAGAAAAAGATGAGTCTTTCTTGGGAAAACAAGTCAGCCGTCGGGAGTAAAGCTCACCGAAAATATCAGAACATGGCTTATATTGGCCACTGGAAAATCATATTTTCCTAGAATGTCGAAACAAAAAGAGCGAATTTGGTAAAGAATTTCGACCAAAGATTGGTCGAGACGTCCCCGAGATAGAGAATGAAAAATCACACAAGTCGCCAAGTATCCAATAATTCATGGACCACCAAAAAGTAGATTACCTAGATTTGGTGGTAACATGTGATATCCATTTACCCAAAAGACAAAAGGTGGGTCATAAGAATAAAGAGATTGACATCTAGTTGGTATGCCAATAATTCAAGCAAATGACGTAGGCAATGATGTCATAATATTCCTTCCATTAACTAAAGGACATAAAAAGAAAGTCATCGATAATGGAGCCTTATCAACAAACTTTGATACCTGGACAAAGGAGGGCCCAAACCATGTGATGTCTTGAGGAGGCTTCCACTTATTTCAGCAAGTGGGTGCAATAATAGAAGAAGATAGAGGCATCATTATCTCTATATAAACAAGAGCTTGAGAAGGCTAAAGGCATTGATCAACATCCCTTAGTCTTCCAAAAATAAAATTTCCTTTGTAAAAATAGTTGAGTGTTTTCAGAGTGTTTTTCAGTTTTTTTGTTTATGTGTAAGGGAGTGCCAGCCTCATACATGAGAGGCTAAACAAGTATTCTCCTCCCAAAAGGAGATTACTGATGTAATAAATTTCTCTTTAAGTTCTTAATAAATGAAGGCTTTTTGTTCAACATGTGTTCAACATGTTCTATTAGTTCATCCCTTTTAAAAATTATCTTATACGCTGGAGTAGGAAACGAACCAAGGTGTCTTTGAGCCATTCTTTGAAAGAGTCGATTAACTTGTAGACCATCTTTCCCGCAGGTGGGGTTGGACGAGACGTCACAAACGGCCCAGTGGGCGATGATTTATCGATCGGTGGCCTTGCAAACCATCTCACCCGGTGCGGTTTTTGGTCAAAGAGAGGTATGAATTATAAGGAATTTATTAATTTTATGGAAGCATGTTGGGCCGATATGGTCATAATGGACTATATCCATTTCTCATTAATAAACTTAAAGGCGAATTGAAGAATGTATACATGTTAGTGAAGTCTTTACGTAAGTATGCACTTTGTTTTATAGGTCGAAACCCGACATGATCCACTTAAAACCTCGAATAGAGACTGGATCTAAATAGGTGTAACAATGCCACGAATAAAACAGGTGAAAGAAAATGAAAGCTTTCACAACATGTGATACATTGCATAATAGGGTAATTTGGGACTATCATGGCAATCTTTATAATATGAGGGACTATTTATGTATATTTCTAAAACTATGGGACTAATAGTGCAAAATCTGAAACAAAGGGGACGACTTATGCAAAGTACGAGACTAAGGGTGTAATAGGTCCGATCCTGTGGACCGAGTATGCAATTTTCTCCTTAGAATTCTTCTCTAAGATTTGTATGTATGAACTTTATGGAGATGGCCCCTATATATAGTAATTGAATGGGAGCTCTTGCTATACTTGATTGAAGGACGCAATTTGATTGGTCGTTCATGATATGATTTAATCTTTGTCATTTCTAGAATATGTGATTTGAGTTACCAAAAACAATAGTATTCTCTTCAATAATTGGCAATATATCATCTTTATAGCCAAGTTATAGAGATTTGACATTTGGCAACTTTTGATTGGCCAAATTATATATTAAAAATATCGCTTAATTAGCTATTTACTTTAACAATTGAATTGAATAATTTCTAAAAATATGACAGAAAATTTGAATTAATATTTAGTATATTATATTCATGCGAGTCATTTAATTGGACATAAATTAATATGTCTACGTAAACCTTAAGATCAAGAATAAGTCTCACATCAAACCGTCTAACTGGATCTAATCCGTTAGATGGATCCAAATACCCTATCAGC
Source organism: Rehmannia glutinosa (assembly GCA_016081115.2). Taxonomy (NCBI): domain Eukaryota; kingdom Viridiplantae; phylum Streptophyta; class Magnoliopsida; order Lamiales; family Orobanchaceae; genus Rehmannia; species Rehmannia glutinosa. Next base: position 154,265 of record JABTTQ020002912.1, on the reverse strand, counting down.
GGTCAATCCGCACATTGATCGACATAACCTCTAACACAACAACAACAACATCCATCGGCCATTGCTAATATTTTTTCGGAAGGGCTACTAATACTTTTTGGTAGACTACTAATATTTTTCGAAAATATACTAAAATACCTTTAATAAAAAAAAAACATAATATTTTTCAATAAGATTATTAATATATTTTGGGGGAGTGCTAATACTTTTATGGGAAAAAATTTATAATTTTCATGAGAATTACTTAAAAAATTGCTCAAAGGGTTGCCGTATTTTTCCAAGTGGATTATTAGTACTTTTTCGAGGACTCCTAATAGTTTTCAAGGAAAAACTAATATTTTTAGGGTCGTCTAAATAGTATGTCACTGTCTAATATTTTTGTAGGGGACAATTAATACATTTTAGGTGGATTACTAATACTTACGAGGAAAAAATTAATACTTTTCATGGGAGCTACTAAAAATATTGTTCAAGAGGATTACTAATACTTTTCAGTTATACTACTAATACTTTTCAGGAAAAAAGTAATACTTTTAGCATCCCCTAATATTACAAAACGCCACCGGTCCAGAGATCCTATGACACCATCCCAGGATATTACAAAAATATCATCTGACATGAAATTACAATAAACCCCTGGATCGGGTTGGGACCGTCTCGATATAAAAGACCCATTTTACTGATCTAACTCAAGTTTTTGTCTAAGATTATAATTGATGTGATGTTTTTTTAGGAGAGATTGGTGATTGGGTATAAAAAAAAAAAAGAATTGGAGATAGAGTTGACTTTAGTTGGTTATGATGGAATTTGGTCTTGAGAAATGAGTGTTGACCCAATTTTGACCAAATAATTAAGTGGTTTCCATTAGTGTAAAATGGAATTAAATTATTTGTAAAAATTCTACTAAGAGAGTAGATGAGAATAGCATTTGGAATTTCTCAAAATCGATTCCGGTGAATGAGAAATTAATGCTAGAAGTTAGTCACTTAATACAAATAAATGGTATGGGAAATGAGAAATGTGAGGAAGGAGAAATGTTCCATCCCACATAGGAAAATGATAAAAAGTTTGCACATTTTATATATCCCAAGTTGACTTACATGGGTTTGCGCCTTGGGGCACCCAAGTTTTTAAAGGGGTGAGGACCTACATGCTTGTGGGTTTGGTTCAAAGCACACACGCGGGCCGCCGCCGCCGCCGGCTGGCCGCCCGGCCCGGCCGTGCTTGGGCTTGGGCTTCAAGGCCCTTATACTTTTTGAACCAAAAACCTTTAAAATAAATGTTTAATTAATTTTTGAATTAATTAAACGGATTTAATTAATTTTTGTAATTAATTAAACGGATTGCACCGAAACACGCGACGCGCGGCCCGTGCGCCGGTCGTGCCCCTGCCAACCTTCACGCACTGGCGCAAATAAGACGGGCAGCGCCGCGGCTCGTGGCGTTAGGTTGTGCACCGATGAACAGTGCATCGGTCTTCAAAATGTGTCTTTTTCGAGCCAAAAGACGTGATCTTTCCGCACGGGGCACTTGGTGCCTATATTACTCGACCCCTGGATGAAAAGACACACGAAATTCATCGATAATAATTGGTCATTTGCATCATTAGCATATTGACATTTCCCTTCTTCAAAGCTTGAAAGTTCAAACTCTTGATGTTCGATGTTGTTCCTGGTTTTGTTAGTCTTTGCGCTAACCTAACTATAAAAGTCGTTGTATCTTAGAGACGAGCGACAGACCGTAAGCACTCGGTATACGGGCGTTTTCGTCTTGAGACTCGAATATAATTCAGGCCTCGACTTAAGCCTAAACACTTATACACTCACCATTTTTCCGAAAATAGAAACCACACACCATTTACCCAACAATCGCAAAATGAAAAGTTTATGTTTCTGTTTCAAGACGATGGCTCCGGTTTCGGCCAAGGTTGCTGCTCCGCTCATGGCGAAACCTAGCGCCCGATCTTGCCGACTTCAAGCGATGGAAACAGAAGATGTGTTTACCTACCACCTTGGGTTGTCTCGTTTTCTCAAAGACGACCCCCTACCACCGCTGGAGATGAATAAGTTGACAATAACCGGAGAATTGTTGTGGATGCTTGGCATAACAAAGCGATTTTTTAAAGTGTCACAAATACGTGTTGAACGGGCTAGATGACACTCTCTACAACGCGTCTACAGTTCGTTCAAAACGTCCAAAGAGTTGTGGGACTCTTTGGAGAAGAAATATAAAAGAAGACGCGGCACACAAAAAATTTGTGGTCGGTAAATTTCTGGATTATAAAATGATTGACACCAAAACAAAGATTAGCCAAGTGAAAGAAATTCAGATCATACTTCACGACTTAGTGTCAATGGATGATTCTCGAGTAAGTCGTTCTAAGTGGCTGCGATTATCGAAAAATTGCCGCCTTCATGGAAAGATTTTAAGAACTACCTCAAGCACAAGCGGAAGGAATTGGGGCTTGAGGATTTGATAGTTCGACTTCGGATTGAGGAAGACAACCGGGATTCCGAATGGAAATTGGCAAATGTGGGGGTATGACCACACTTTGTGGAACACTAGTGGAGTTTCTGTTGCATTTTTAAATGTAACAGAAGGTGTTGCCAAAAGTGTTGTAAACACCCAAACCACATTTGCATTAAGTGTTGCCGAAAGTGTTGTAACACTAAAGGCGGAGAATCGTAACAAGCTAAGTCTGAAGTCTTACTAAAAATATGATAACACCAAAGGTTACATACCTTGTAAAAGGTGTTAATGGAATTGTTGGAACTAATGTATGAAATCTATTAGAACGAGATTCTAACTAGTTTAATGGAACAATGTTCTAACAATAAAATAAAGTGGTCGAGAGCATAAGAGTTCTGTTAATCTTGATAAAAACAAGGATACCGAAAGTTGGAAGGGAGCTTTACTTTTTAAGCAAACCACATAAAGGAGATTGTCTTGGAATGTGGGGTGCTTTGGAAAAAGTAGAAGCGCGAAGGAAATAAATTCAACATTTACGATATAAGTGATGGTACGATCATTAAATCAAGAAATGTTGTATTTATTATAAGTGTATTTTCTTGCAAAGGAAATGGTAAAGTCTAGATATATACGTCGGAGACACAATACCATTAGACAGTTGATTTTGAATGGGGTTATTTTGGTTGACTACGTGAAGTCAAAGGAAAACCTTGCGGATCCGCTACGAAAGGCATAAATCCGCATCAATTGTATAAACTGTTAAGGAATGGGTTTAAAATCCTCAACTTAAAGAATTTTCATAGCGGTAACCCAACCTTGTGAATTGGAGATCCCAAGACCTTGGTTCAATGGGACAACTAAGTTATGAATATTCACCAACACTTGAAAATGTGTTAGCTCATTCTCGATACATCCAAGTGTATGTAAACCCTTTGAATGTGGTGTGGTTAAGTTTAAGACTTTTAATGGTTCCTATACCGAAAGGTGGAGTATGGCAGATACTCTTGAATAGGAGATCACCTATATAAGTTGAGAAGTAATGGCCGCTTCAAAAGAAATACTTATGAATCTAAGATATGGTCCATGGTCGAAATGGACACAACGTGAGAACAACAAGTGTTAGAGTTGTTGTTGTGTCGATCTTGTTGTCTTGGTTTTACACGAACGGTGAGTAGTTCAAGACATCGCGTCAAAGCGGTAGTAAATCCGATAGTATTTTACTAAGGAAGGTTCAAAGCCACAAGCTACCTATCCTCGATGCAATAACGATTCGCCGAGACTTTCAAGCGAATCAAGATACGCGCATGCATTAATTTCATTCATGTGGGGATTGTTGGAATTTGGTCTTGAGAAATGGTTGTTGACCTGATTTTGACCAAATAATTAAGTGGTTCCATTATTGTAAAATGGAATTAAATTATTTGTAAAAAATTCTACTAAGAGAGTATATGAGAATAGCATTTGGAATTTCTCAAAATCGATTCCGGTGAATGAGAAATTAATGCTAGAAGTTAGTCACTTAATACAAATAAATGGTATGGGAAATGAGAAATGTGGGGAAGGAGAAATGTTCCATCCCACATAGGAAAATGATGAAAAGTTTTCACACTTTATATATCCCAAGTTGGACTTATGAGTTTGGGCCCTTGGGGACACCCAAGTTTTTAAAGGGTGAGGACCTATATGCTTGTGGGTTTGGTTCAAAGCACACACGCGCCGCCGCCGCCGCCAGCTTGGCTCGGCTGGCACGGCCACCCGACCGGTCCGAGTCGTGGGTCGAGAGTCGTTAGTCGTGGGCTTGGGCTTCAAGGCCCTTATTCTTTTTGGACCGAAACCTTTAAAGTAAATATTTAATTAATTTTTGAATTAATTAAATGGATTTAATTAATTTTTGTAATTAATTAAACGGATTGCACCCGAAACACGGGCGGGCGACGACGCCCGTGCATCGGTCGTAAATGCCCCATCAGACTGCTGAACCAACAAGACGGGTTGGCGCCGCGTCGCGCGTCAGTCGTGCGTCCTATCAACCTTCGCGCACCAAATAAGACGCGCAAAGCGTCGGCCAGATTCGTCGGTCGTGCATCGATGTACAAAAGTGCGTCTGTCGATCAAAATGTGTATTTTCGAGCCAAAAGACGTGATCTTTTCGCACGGGCACCTAGTGCTTATATTACTTCGACCCTGCAGATGAAAACACAAATGAAATTCATCGATAATAATTGGTCATATGCATCATTAGCATATTGACATTTTCCTTCTTCAAAGCTTGAAAGTTCAAACTCTAGATGTTCCCTATTGTTCCTAGTATTGCTAGTGCTTTTGCTAACCGAAATCGTAAAAGTCGTTGTATCTTAGAGACGAGCGCCGAACCGTAAGCACTCGGTATACGGGGCTTTTTCGTCTTGCGAGATCGAATGTAATTCGAGGCCTCGACTTAAGCCTAAACACTTATACACTCACCAATTTCCGAAATCGAAACCACACACCATTTATCCAACAGGTTATACGCATTTTTTTTTGGCGTTAAATAAATTATTTATCTTCAAATAGTGAGTAGCATTATATTAAGAAGTCCATCCCCCTTTTTTTTTTTTTGCCAGAATCAGTATTTTGCTTTATAAATTTGTATTAATTAGACAAGCTAATTTTAGAAATTAATAAAACTCATCAACCGTTATGGTAAATTATTATAAATATTACGTACTCAAATGCAAACATTGAGTACAAATAGTATGTATTTTCCTAGTACATATATATTGAGCTAGCAATACTAAATATTTGAAAAATATTTTTGTTTTTGGTACACATTCTATATTTTTTGGTAAACTTTTATAAGTATTATAGTTATATGTATAATACTTGGAGAATAATATTTGTTTTAATGATTATATTAAATTAATACAAAATTATTCAAAATTTATTTATAAATTTATTTTAAATATTATCTAAATGATAAAATCGAATAAACATATAATTATATTAGTTATCACTAAAATAAATATTTATTTTTAATTTATGTTATAATTATAAATTAATTAATGTAATGGTGAGTGAATAGTAAAAGAGTGCGTAAGTTTTTTAGCACTTGTCATAATGTCAAAATATTTTTTAGCCATTTCTTTCAAAAACATGTTTTTAGCCATTTGACTACGTAAAAACTCAATTTGCCCTTGAGTCAATTTAATTACACCAAGACACCGTCGTAGCTTCGTGCGTAGCTCTAACTCGATCATCGTAGCTCGTAACTCGATATTGTAGCTTGTAACTCGACATTGTTAGTTCATTAATTTAACATCAGTAGCTTGTACCTCGACATTGTAGCTAAGTAACTCAATATCGAGCTACAAAAGAATCTCGATATCGAGTTACACATAACTTGATGACGAGTAACGAACTTCGTATCTAGACGTTCTTTCTTCATCGTAAAATTGAATGAAAAAGTTTAATATCTATACAAATTTCTATCTAATAAATGAAATATCAAAGTGCTTCATACCATTTTCAAGATACCTGTAAGCGTATCATCAGTAAATATTTGTTTGAAATATTTTAAAAAATTTGAAAGAAAGAGTAAAAGGATATAGAAAGTGAAATAAGTGAAAGAGAAAGAAATAAATCAAATATCAAACAAACAATCTAAAAAAAGGTATGAATGTCTTTTGTTCTACCAAAATAGCTAAAAAACATTTGTTTTCAAAAGATTGCATTTTATTCATTATAGAAGTGGTCATTTTGACCCATTACCACATAGAAATGGTAGGGACGGACTACAAAAGCAGAGACGTACAATGGATAAGATAAGTGAATAGTAGATTTCAGAGAAAAAAATCCGTTTTGGTTTCCATTCAAATTTTGTCAGTCACCCGTCAAAAATTCCGAAATTTATTCAACAATAACATGAATTGGCTCAAGCCATTGTCTACAGTAACAGACATGAAGTGTCGTGAGTAACTACTCTAGGGGATGTATGCAATCAAATCTTCTATTCTATTTTCGTTTTTACCGGAATTTAACTTTCCAGAACATAACGACGCCTCATTTTGATTACTAAGTTTTTCATGTTGAATGGGAAAATTGTTTTGTTCTTAGCATACAAATTTTATAACAACCCTAATAATTTCTTTATACTCGCTCGTCGGCCATATACCGGAAATGTGTGCAAGTCATCACCGGCTGAAGGAGATTGTTGGTGTGACTTAAGATCTCATATATAACTTTCCAGAGTTTTAGAATAGTTATCATACAATACAACCTCCCTTCGGTATCTATACACACTTCAAAAAGTGCTTGTGTGTTTTGAAACATGGGTCGTTTCTCACTTAGCTAAAAAAAGTTGTAATATAATAAATAGAAGAGTTGTTTGTAAACTTACCAACTACAGGCCACGCAGCTAGGAAGAAGTATAACGAACGAGAGTTGTTGAAACTAGCATATTGGAAGATCAATCGGCCAAAATAACCATGAGCGGCTACGATATTATAAGTTTCTTCCTCTTGACCAAATCTGTAACCTTCATTAGCAGATTCATTTTCTGTGGTTTCCCTGATCAAACTAGAAGTTACCAAGGAGATGGGTAGAGTTTCTTAAATTCTTAAATCTTAAATAAGAATGAAATTCTATTTTCTCTTTTTTTCTTTTCTTCGTTCAAAAAGAATGTTAATACTTGCACATATTTTATTTGAAAGGTTAAATTGGTTGAAAGAACAACAAGTCGAAGTTGAAATAGACAAGATTTGGTTAAGATACAATACAAATAAATTGAATTCTATACCTTTTCATTTCTTTGTATTTTCATTTACGATACACGTAGTAATCATAGATATTTTGGGTTTTTTCTAAACAAAGCATGGATACTTCATTTTTAATCCAACCAAAGCCAACCATAAATTATTCTAATTGAAAATAGTACTATGAATTCCCCAAACAATGTATCTAATTACACTTCACGCTCCAATTTTTTGATGATTCTAGTTCTCTTTCTTGGGCGAAACAGGGGATATCTCGATTGGGGGAGAGGATTTTACTTGGAAAAGAAAATGTTTCATACTAACGGATTCGGTCCATAACCATGGGTTCCAATGCAAGAGATAGCACTTACCAATGAGGCCCTATCGATTAGTATTACAGAAACTATTGGAGATAAAATTCCTTCAGCATCTCAAGATAGCCAGCATTCATTATCATGATAAGGGGTTGTACATATCTTCCTTCGAATATGGAGATTGTGACACTTGTAGTCATCTTAGCTAGAATAGTACAAATTCTGTTATCAGAAATATTCCCTTAGCTGTGTACTGTGCTCTATAAATTCAGTGTACTCTGCAGCCATTTGATTTACTCAATCATTAATAGATTATTGGCTTCATATGCTGCATATTATGGATTCTTTAGCTTTTAGCTTTTCTAGCTTTTCTTGCTTTTCTATCATGGTATCAGAGCAGGTTTAATCCTGACTCTAGTATCCCTTCTTCCTTTTTCTTTTGTACGTTTTTAAATGGAGGACAAACTAAAAACTCCAGCCTCTAAAAGCAGCATTACATCTGCTGCACAAGGTGTTTTAATTTTTCCTCAAAATCAGCTTGTCTCAATCAAGCTTGATGAATCTAACTTCCTTATATGGAAACAACAGATTTATACAGCCATAAAAGGCTATGGTCTGGAGGGATTTATAGATGGAACCATGTCCTTACCAGCTCAGTTTATAGCTGAAGAAGGAACCACAGAAAAAATCCTAAATCCTGATTTCTTACTATGGCAAAGACAGGATCAAATCCTTGCTTCATGGATTCTTTCTTCCCTCACAGAAAGTATCCTTGTTATGATGGTTGGACTCAATACCTCTTTTGATATTTGGTCCAATATCATCAATAACTTTGCCAATCAGTCTCAAGCAAAATTGATGCAATACAAGCTGAAGCTACAGACCTTAAAAAAGGGTGATTTAAGTATGAGGGAGTACTTGAACAAAGTAAAAAATTGTTGTGATGTTCTAGCCTCCACAGGACATAAAATTTCTGAGACTGATCACATTCTCCATATTTTATCTGGCCTTGGTGTTGATTATAACCCCGTTATGGTCTTAGTTACCTCAAGAGTTGAACCTTGCACTTTATCTAATGTCCAGGCCTTATTGTTGAGTTTTGAGTCAAGATTAGGGGTATCTGTTTCTCTTGCTGCTAATATTAAAACAGAGGGTTCTCAGCACACTTTAAACACTATTACTCAGCACTTTTCTAGAAAGCCTTCTGGTTTTTCTTCTTCACCAAACAGAGGAAGAGGGGCATATAATTCAGAGGATCTAGAGGAATGAGAGGTAGAAAAGGTCGAGCTGGAAGATCTTCAAACAATAAGCTTATCTGTCAAGTGTGCCAAATTCCTTGGCACACAACTGACAAATGTTGGCATATGTATGACAGCACCTATGGCTCAACTGCACCTCCTCCTAACCAGCAACACATGCATAGAGCTCCATCCTTAAACATTGCTCAAGCACCTCCTTCAGTTACTTCTGAGTCAGTGGACACATGGTGGTATCCTGATACTGGTGCATCTAATCATGTTACCAGCAATTTTAACAATCTCAATTCAGCCTCAGAATATCAAGGTAACAACCAGCTGTTTATGGGTAATGGAGCAGGTGAGTCTATTAAACATGTTGGTAATTCTCTTCTTCATACTCCTTACAGTTCTAAGCCTTTTCTTCTCAAAAATTTACTGCATGTTCCAAATATTTCCAAGAACCTCATTAGTGTTTCTCAGTTTGCCACTGATAATAAAGTTTATTTTGAATTTCACCCTTTGTTTTGTCTTGTCAAGGATCAAGTCACTCAGGAAATCTTGCTCAAAGGGACACTTGAGGATGGCCTTTATCAATTCAAGCTTGCCTGCTCCACACCTTCTACACATTGCAATACTTCTCAGCCAAAATCAAGCTTCAGACCTCTGCATCATGCTTTTACCTCTTCTCTTAGGACCAAGAAGATTTCTGATCTAGATTTGTGGCATTACAGATTGGGACATGCTAGTTATGATATTGTTAAGAAATTTCTCAATGATTGTAATGTCAATTTTGAAATGAAATCAGAATCATCTTTATGTTCTTCTTGTCTTCTTGCTAAACACCATAGATTGCCCTTTACTGATTCTAATTCTATTTATACTGCTCCTCTTGCTCTTGTTCACACTGACTTATGGGGTCCTTCTCCCATTCCATCTGTTAATGGATACAGATATTATGTTTGTTTTGTTGATGAGTATAGCAAGTTCACTTGGATATATCTTCTCAAACTAAAAACTGACCTATACAATGCCTTTCTTCATTTCAAGGCACAAGCTGAAAATCAACTCAACACTAAGCTTAAAATTCTTCAAAGTGATGGGGGGACTGAGTTTAAGGGTCTTACTAAAATTCTGCAAGATAATGGCATCATACATCGAATTTCATGTCCTTATACTCCCCAACAAAATGGGACAGCTGAAAGAAAACATAGGCATATAGTAGAGGTTGGTTTGTCCCTACTTGCTCATTCTCAAGTTCCTTTAAAGCATTGGGATGATGCTTTTACCACTGCCACTTACTTAATCAACAGAACACCATCCAAGCTTCTTCATTACAAAACTCCTCTTGAAATATTATACACTCATAAACCTGATCCTTTCAAGCTTAAGGTTTTTGGTTGTTTGTGCTTCCCTTTCATTCGACCTTTCAACAAACACAAACTTGAATTCCGTTCTTGTTCTGGTGTTTTCATAGGATATAGCAATCAATTCAAAGGTTACAAAGTTCTCTTACCAAATGGCAAGATAATTGTTACAAGGCATGTTGTTTTCAATGAGCAAGTGTTTCCCTTTGCTGCAAAGATTACTGAGGGACCTGATTCTTCATCCAATACAGGTAATACCTTTTGTTCTCCTTCTATACCCTTTTCATCAGCACATTCAGCACCATCCAATACACCTGCACACAATTCACCTCAGCACATTTACACCCCTGCACCTTCCTCACATGCTGACAGTTCAACTTCCAAGCATACTGACTCCTCTGCTAGTTTTCAGACCATTCCTCTTTATGTTGAATTACCACCACTGTCTAATGATTCTCCCTGCTCTCTTGCTCAAAATGTCTTGGAATCACCTAGTTCTGAAATTGAACAGCCCTTGGCACCACCAGATAACCAACACCATATGGTTACTAGGTCCAAGGCAGGTATATATAAACCTAAGGTGTTTGTTGTTACTTCTTCTAATGACATTGAGCCTGCATCAGTGCATCAAGCCTTAACTGATCCTAAATGGATGAATGCAATGAAAGAAGAGTTCACAGCTTTACAGAGGAATCATACTTGGACACTCACACCTCTGCCTCAAGGGAAGAATGTAGTAGGGTGTAAATGGGTATACAAAGTCAAGAAACATGCTGATGGAAGTGTGGCTAAATACAAAGCCAGACTTGTGGCTCAAGGGTTCTCTCAGGCACCTGGTTTTGATTTTAAAGATACCTTTAGTCCAGTTGTTAAGCCAACCACCATCAGAGTTATTATTACTCTTGCTGTCACTTTCTCCTGGCCTATTAAACAGCTTGATGTCAATAATGCGTTCTTGAATGGAGACTTATCAGAGGATATTTATATGAGGCAGCCTACAGGTTTTGAGGTTCAATCATCTCAACCTCTTGTTTGTAAGTTGAATAAGGCCATTTATGGTCTTAAACAAGCTTCCAGGTCCTGGTTTCTCAAGGTTAAATCTGTTCTACAAAGTTTTGGTTTCAATTGCTCCCGAGCAGATAATTCTCTGTTTTATAATTTTCATGAAGGCTGCCACATTTTTGTTCTCATCTATGTTGATGACATGTTAGTCACAGGAGATAACTCATTCAAAATTCAGCAATTTGTGGATAAATTTGGCAGGGCCTTTTCTATTAAAGATCTTGGAGAATTACATCATTTCTTGGGCATTGAAGTTACTCCAACTTCTCAAGGTTTGCATTTGAGTCAAGGTTCTTATATCAGGGATTTGTTACAAAGGGCTAATATGCTTGATGCTAAAGGTTGTCCTACTCCAATGGTTGCTTCCTTGAAGTTATCCAAGTACAGTGGAGACTCTTTTGTTGATGGAACAGTGTATAGGAGCATTGTTGGAGCTTTGCAATATGTGACTATCACAAGGCCTGAAATTTCTTATAGTGTTAATAAGGTCAGTCAATATATGGCCAATCCTCTGGATACACATTGGAAAGCTGTAAAACGCATTTTGAGATATTTGGCTGGAAGTCAAGATGTTGGTCTCAATTTCACTGCTGCTCCTCATCTCAATCTCACTGCCTTTTCTGATTCAGATTGGGCTGCTGATGTTGATGATAGAAGATCAACTTCTGGTTTTTGTATCTATCTTGGCTCAAACCTTGTGTCTTGGAGCTCGAAGAAACAACACACCGTTTCCAAATCCAGTACAGAAGCTGAGTACCGGAGTCTTGCTCAAGCCACATCTGAAGTCACTTGGTTAACCTCCCTGCTTCATGAGTTGCAGATTAAATTCAGCAAAGTTCCAGTTGTTTGGGTTGATAACATGAGCACCATTTCCCTTGCATCCAATCCGGTTCTTCATGCTAGAACCAAACACATTGAGTTGGATATCCATTTTGTTAGAGAAAAGGTGGCTGATCAGCATATTCAAATTCATCATGTTCCTTCTTTGGACCAAGTTGCTGATATATTTACTAAACCATTGAGTCTGCAATCCTTCGCTCGTCTTCGGAATAAACTTCATGTTTCTTCCTTGAGCTCGCTCGAATTGAGGGGGAATATTGGAGATAAAATTCCTTCAGCATCTCAAGATAGCCAACATTCATTATCATGATAAGGGGTTGTACATATCTTCCTTCAAATATGGAGATTGTGACACTTGTAATCATCTTAGCTAGAATAGTACAAATTCTGTTATCAGAAATATTCCCTTAGCTGTGAACTCTTCTCTATAAATTCAGTGTACTCTGCAGCCATTGTATTCACTCAATCATTAATAGATTATTGGCTTCATATGCTGCATATTATGGATTCTTTAGCTTTTAGCTTTTCTAGCTTTTCTTGCTTTTCTATCAGAAACTAATACAATTAGATCCGCTCTTCATAGACAAACTTGGGATTTGCGATCCCAGGTAAGATCGGTTCAGGATCATGGATCCTTTCCTATCAGAAAACACTAACTTTGTCCTCATGAAATGAGTTATGACATCTATTTATATATTTCTTCTCCTCACGTCGACGGTATAGATTAATTCTATCTACAGTGCAAAGGTTCTCTAAAATTTTCTTTTTATATTTCTATATTAATATACGCAAAGAGACTTGTTTTACAGACTTTTCCCATGTAATACAAAATTCTATACCTATACAGAACTTTCAAGAACCTTATAATATTTTGTTTATTAGCTGCAATGCATTTATGGGCTCCATATACATATCTCTTGGACGTTTTAAGCTTAGCCAAATTAAAAATATAACTCATAAAATTGATATGTTGGGACCTAGAGTTGGTGGGCCGTAACAAAAGTGTGCAAAATGCGTGTACAAAACTAAGTGACAAATTGGTCTTCAATAGTAGCATGATTGTTTCTTATTTACCACTTGAAATTCTTTTATCCTATAACTCTTGGACTTCCAACATTGGAAATTCATCTTTTGTCTTTGTGATATATAAAGAATAATATTAAAATTAAAAAAATAATAATAGATAGTCTTTGCGCTTCACAACTGTGTTATTTCTATGATATTCCGTACAATCCACCCAAAACTAAATAAAATGATAGTGTCCTACCATTACAGAGAATTTGTATATAATTAAAACCATAATAAGATTTTCATTTCCATAAGCAGTTGAGACAAATATCAATGCAAACTGAAAAGAAAAAACAAGAGAAGACGATGAAATAAAATAGGAATTTTGATCTTTAATTCAGAATCGAAATGCTTACACTGAAATCGACTACCCAAAAATCCAAATATGATTGCTGGTAATTTTGAGATTGATTTAAACATCCAATTCGTGTGAATCGTCAAGTTCGCAACCAAACCAGGTTTCTACGCTGTAAGAACCAACGACCAAAACGGAGCTGGTGTAGTGCACCAAAAACCGCTAGAATAAATAACAGCTTAGACAACCAGCAATTACACTACTCCAGAAGGAAGGCGCAACACAAGTTGTCCCCGAAAACACTGCATGTCAAAAGCCTAAGTTAATGAAACAATTCCATAATCCACCGTAAGATTAGATGTAAAAACCTGCAATGGTACAGAATTTCCCCACACCTTTTTACATAGTAATAGCAAAAGTCGGCTAGAATGAAAGTCTGAACGATTTCTGATAAAAGAACCATTGAAGGCCAGAGTCCATAACCCAATGCCACAAGGAGATGACCGCGGTGTCCAAAACCTGAATCGAAAAATGTTTCAATAGTGATACCAATATACAAAACCTAATCCTTGCTCGTCTAAAAACTAGAGCTTCTAACAAAAAGGAAACTACAGTTTAATACTATGAATAATTACAAAAAGTATCCTGAGGCATGACTTAAATACAAAAAAATCCAATTATCTTCATAAATTATACAGACCCTTTAAGGCATTACAAACACCCACTTCAAGTTTGTATTTTTTAGTTAACAAATACCCTCCTATTAAGGCTGCAATTTGTAAAACGAAACAAATATCAAGGGGTTATTTGTAATTTAAAAAGATAGTTGGGTTTTCTTGTAAGTAGACCAAACCTCAAGGGCATTTTTGATAATTAACCTTAATACTATTTTATGAGCCTGGGTTTAAACAAGAGGATTTAATGCTTAACCTTCTGAACAAGATCCAAAAGAAAGAACTTTACACAACCCACATAATTTAACTACCATTCCTTGTGTCAATCAATTCTAATACCTATTCACATGATTTTTTCCCGTTCAAATATACATTCAGGAGGAGATCTGCATATTACTCTGACAAGCATATTCAATACAGAGTTAAAAAACATTACATGCCAGATCATAGAAGGAATGATCATCGACACATAACACCTAAATAATCATTATAACATGTAACCCCATAAAGCCCTTCATACTTGTGTTAATATCATCCTGAACTCCCATACAGGTGAGGATAATATGAAATATTCATGATCAGGTAATGGACGCAATTAAAAGAAGGGATAATTACAGAAACCCCCAGGGTTTGGGTTAATTACAAAAAGATCCGGAAATGTTTCAAAATTACAAAATAGCCTCTCGGGTTTGATTAAGTCTTAGCTTTAAAGGGTTCACTGTAATATTTCTATAAATGTCGGGAGGATTTTGAAATGTTTCCTCCTTACGAAGTGGGAAAATGTAAGACGGAAGGCAAAATTGCATTTTTGGTCCTTTAAGTTGGCCTAAATACACTTTTAGTCTTCTATGTTTTAGGAGTGGCGTTTGGCAACCACTAACTTTTAAAAAGTTGCACATTTGGACCTATTTTTCAATTTTGAGGATATCCTATTCCTAAAATACTTGAACTGACAAAATTAATGCTTATGTGGATAGACTTTTCGTGAGATGGTGCTTACTTAGCAACTTATGTGGCATAAAATTTGGAATATGATTTATTTTGTAACTAATAATAACATAAAATAGTTTACAAGTTTTTAAAAAATTCTTAATGATTAAGAATTTATATATATAATTAAAGAAAAATAAAAACACTTTAGGAATTTCATATTTAAAAAGAGAAACAATATTTAAAATTAGTCATGATATAATATAATAATTTACATCATATATATTATTAGTATTTTAATAAATCTAAATAATAATATTTAAAATTAATACATTTATATAAGTTTAAACTAAAAATTGAATAAATAGAGTATATAATCTAAAAAATAATTAAATGTATACATAAATGAATAAAACAACATAAAAATAACAATTAAGGAACTCGTCTCACCAATTCCCCGCCCTCCACCAAAAATAAGTACAAAATACCTATTATAGATAATCTATATGTGGGTATTATACATAGATATATATTAATATGTAGATAGTATAAGTAAATGCATTTCTTCATTTGAGTCCATTTGTCATTTTTATCTAAATAGAATATATATTATCATGGTTGTCTCATGAAATAAAATATTTTATCAATTTACCCCCTTCAATTTATTACATGTGATAAGATTAAAAAGTAAATATACATCTATTTATACCAATTAAACATTCAGAATTTGAATCCAAATACCCCACTTTTAATCCACATAATCATTAATTTTGCCATGTCAAGATTTTAGGAATATGATATCTCCAAAATTGAAAATAGGACCAAATGTGCAACTTCTTAAAAGTTAGTGGATGTCAAACGTCACCCCTAAAACATAGAGGACAAAAGGTGAAATTTGGCCAACTTAAAGGATCAAATATGTAATTTTGCCTAAGATGGAATCAAACCTCAAGAGGTTTTCTACAATTTTCATAACCTCTCGATTTTTTTTTTTTTTGCAAATAGCCCGAACCTCAGTTTTGTTTTGTTTTTTCTAATTATCCCTTAAAATAATTTGAGTTCATGTGTCAAACCTGGAGAACCCAGTGTGCGCAGCTCAGGAACCTCGCAACACCCAATGCAAATACATAATGAGCAGTAAAAGGCTCAACAATCTGCCACAAAAATAAAATATGTCATCATTTCATGCAATACAAATCTCCACACTTAAATCAAAATGTGAATTAGCATGTGTGGATAATTGTCATCACCAATTTAATCCAACCTTTGTGTTTTGCATGACGCGCAGTTGAGGTAGCACAGAAACAGCTTCAAGATAAACACAGAAAGCCCAGGCAATCCTGTTGATGATGTGATGTGACGTAGATGGGTGAATTAGTAAAGCTATAACAGCACAAGGGAGCACCTGCACAGACACTTTTTCAAATTTGATACCAAAAATAGGGAAAGACCAAAAGCATAAGAAACCGCTTAATAGTAGAAAATAGATGAAAAATGGAATCAGGTTTAGTAGATACTGAGAACAAATTAAGCCTTCTCATGTTTGGATGAGCACATCATTATTAGGCCATAAGTTGCTCAAAAAAGATAAAAGTTAAAGAAAACATTCAACAGTAGTGCTCCTCTTATACCGCTAAAGGTAGCACAAGCTTAACTATTTTTACCTCAAAGTAAAGCACTAACACCATAGTGAACTTCGTTGACATCAGATCATGAATAATAGAAAAAGCTGATAACAAAGTTACAAGAAAGGCAGCTCGAGGCTAAATGCACCAGAAATGGAACTTACAGACTTGAAGCTATAAAAAGGTCGAGATAAACAGATCGAACTGAAGGTAGAACTACAGGGATCAAGACCTACATCCTACGTTAGGTACAAGGAAATAGTGCGTACATGCATTAGGAGCTAAGGACTCCATCATAAGCACTAGAGCCAAAGTCAAAAGCACTTATTTACAAATTAATACTATGAAAAAATGAGACAAGAAGAACAGAAAACAACTAATATATGCATACATTAACAGAACAAACTCTCGGGACGCAAAAAGTTTAATCTCTGTTTTCGCATGATAATATTTGATAATCTATTAAAAAATGGTATCAACACATTGTAACTTATTCAATAAATTTCTCGTTTCTTGATTGGTGAAATGACAACTCAAGAATTAGATATTCTGGATTCTGAAGCATTTTCAGATGAACTCTATCCTCAAGTCCAAAACCAAAATCTTAAGTATAACAAACGACCATTTTGGGTAAAAGACTCACCACATAGTACAGAGGAATATTGTCTTTATCCTCCATGTAACTTGATTTCAAATTGAAACGAATCATATAAATAACCCACAGAGTAGTAGCTAGCGTAGCCATGTCAAGCAAAGTGTGTATGTCGTATTCCATGACAAAACTGCAATACAATCTAACAGCCAAAAAGATTGCTGTTAGCTCCTGGGATTTGAGTGAAAGCCCTGCCATGGAATTAATAAATGAAAATGGAGGAAATCAGCATAGGAAGTTGGATAGATGAAACATTCAGAATCTGAATTTATACCCAGATTGTTATGCTGCAGCAAGATTATATGCCTAGAGGAGTTCCAGAACACAACCCAAACAATTCAATGAACTTGTTTTTAGTTTCCCGTGAAACAAGACCTTATACACAATATGGCATAATTAGATATAAATTCATTAAAAGAACAAATTTAATATGTATCCTCACCGAGTTTACATAAGAAAACCTGTTAAATTTTCTTTAAAATGGAGTCATATGCTACATATATCGTCAAAATCCAATGTATGTAAGTATCACAATACAACTATTTTAGGATTAACAAACCGAGGAGTTTACTCTGTTCTCTGCACCCGACTTAATACAGGCAGCAAAATACAACATATATCTCATTCAACTAACCTACAGCATAATTCCTAGTTACAATGCATCACAACAGACTTGCCCACCCAGTATTTTCAGGCACATGAAGAACTAACACAGTTACAAAAACAAGGTAATAACTAATAAGCACATAACGCCTCCAAAACAATGAACCAATTTTCAATTCTAAAGACTATTACATACAGATGAAAATTGAAATAACGGGTCAACGTCTTCACACTGTGCAATGTAACAAGATAATACTATTGAAGAAAATAAAATATGAACTCTGGCCAACCAATTAGTTCTTTTTACAAGTACAATTGAACCTGAATAACATACTTTTTTTCCAGGAGGAACAAAAGTCACATAAAAATCCCATCTTTCAACAAGATAATTAAAAATTGAAAAAGGAAAAATCCAAAACAGCATAGCAACATTTCATAAAAAAAACTAACAAAAGAAATAAAACAAATCCATTAAGCCTTTCTCCTGTAAATCCCAACAATAAAAAACAAGATCTCCCCCAGAACCCTCCAATTCTCAAGAGTTGCAAGCTTTCTCATTCCTCGCTTAACAATAGAAAGAAAAGAACTAAATCCACAATTAACCTCCAAGACAGCAACTTTCAGAGGAAAGAAAAACAAAATTACCATATATAAAGACACACACACACACACTAAATCTATATCTTTTTTCGCTCACAGCACCAAACCCCCACACCCCCAAATCCCCAGTTGACAAAAGCCCCAAACTTCCTCATCCCCAAACCCGCACTTCTCAAAGATCCAAACTTCCTCATACCCCCTACCCATCACAACCAAATTGACTAACAATAATAGATATAAACATCAATTACAAAATATACAACGTCGTACCAGCACAAGTCTTCTCCTTCATTAACTTGTAAATCAGAACAGCAATTCCGATCGAGTGAACAGCCTCCGCTGCGACAAAAAGATTATCGTGATCGTGAACAATTGCGCGAAGGAGAACAAGAGCCGCCATGCCGCTAATCACAGCCAGAAACGCCTTCACCTTCGGCGGTTGCCGCCGCACCCATGTCGACACCGCTTGATCGGCCTCTTCGGTGCCCTCATAATTGTATGAGTATATCCCTTGTCCGAAATAGATATGAATTTAGTATAATTGAGTTTCCCTTCGTATTCAAGTTCTCTCCTTGTAGTGTGTGTGTATATATATATGTATATATATGTTGCGTAGGGATTTATAATTTACTTTCCGTGGGTTATCAGACTCAAAAGATGGACATAAGGGGGAATTTTGAGAAGAAAGGGTTATCGGAAAATATTTTAGGGAAAAAGGAGTTTTTTAGATTTGAGTAAATAAAATTAGTATAGGAGTCATTAGTCCAAACATGACAAATCAGTCATCAGAAGTTCTTCTATGGCATTTACCATATTTAAATATTTTTTTATTTTTGACCTTTCAAGAAAATATTTAAATATTTTTTCTAGTCCTTTTAATTGTACTTTTTTCTAAAAAGAAAATGGCAAATTTGGAGTATGACTTTCCAACTTGTATACTTTCAGTGTTTTTTTTTTTTTTTTTTTGAAGCGTATACTTTCATATTTTCATATTTTCAATTTCAATGTTAAAGAGTCTGAATGACTACAAATCCTTGTAATACTGTATACTTCGGCTAAATAATATAAATTATTGGGAGAGAGGGCCAACAAATCCTCCCAATATTGTAATTAATATGGTCGTGATGAGGTTTGGTGCTCACATTTATAAAGTAATCTTATTTAATACCAAGCATCTCATATAGTTGAGAGGTTGTGTTATACATATTCATATATTCACCACGTACTCAACAAGAATTGAAATATTGCTTATGTGGGTATAAACTATATGAATTTGCAAACTTTTTAAGTTTTTTTTTTCCTTTTTTAGGAAGGCCGATGGATAAGAAATCTATAAAGTCTAAAATAGAATTTAAAATAAAATTTTAAACCTAGATAGATCTAACTGATCCATAAAATAAGAAAATTACAACGAATACGTTGAACAAAACATGCATCAATGAAATCAATCTTGCTTCTACGACGAATCATCGGATAATAATTCATGTAAATCTTCCGAACAAAAGCTTAAAAAAACAAAAGTCTCCTATTTTTTTTTTTTTTGAAGAACAACTTTCATTAACTTAATTCAAGTCGACCAATATAGCTAAACTCAACCACAAAGGTACAAAAATGCAAACTATCAAAATAAACTAGAACACGGTGAAAAATCGAAGATGCTAAGCAATCACCACCACCCTATTACATTCACGAGGTATAAAAGAAACTTCAATACTATCATTTCCCACATTCAGCAAGGATTTAATATTCCAGAATGAAGCAGGTTTCATCCCCAAGTTGAGCCATTGATGCAGTGTATGAAGCCACCAAACTGATGCAGTCTGTCTCCACTTTTTTAATAGCAAACTGTTCGCCAAAAATATTTGGATCTCTATATTGCAAGTGTACAGTGTAGTTTATAGGATAATGGCAAACAAGGTCGTATTCCTCAGGAATTGAATACGAAACACTTAGAATATAATAACATCGTATTCTAATTTTATAGCAGCGGCCGAAAATCAAGAGTTTTTAATATCTAATCAAAAAATAAAAAGATAACAAATAAATTCGAACTCCACAAGTATTTTCAACAAATACGAAAGCAACCCTAAGCATATAATCTCAACATGCTTCTTCAATATTAAATTCAATCAATGTTTCAAAACCATTTCATGTGTTTCTATGGGTTCAATTCCTAAACTAGTTCATTTCCCCTCCCAGGTGCCGCATAAAAATAGTAGATTAATAATAATTGAGGTCTTCCGATGCATCACAACTATTATTAACTCCCAACAGATCTTTGAATTGAAATACTCCCCACAAACAGATGTAGTCTCCGATACATTATCCTGTTTATGTCAAAATCAATTTTCGCCTCGTTAGAACTCACCTCCCGGATCATGGACTAACAAGTGTTACATGTAAATTATTGATCAAATAATCGGCAATTAAAAATAAGCACTCGAATTCATAAAATAGAACACATAAATCAATTAAGAAAACAATCAATCAAGATTTAACATGAATCCACAATTTTGATTATGCCCTAGGATCCGAAAGATTAGCCAAACATTGATAACAAATTCATAGATAAATTTGGAATCAACATTGTGACATTGTTTAAGTACATACAAGAGATCTAAACTAAGAAAGAAAACCACTTCTTGTCGTCGATGGATCCTCCTTCCAAGCCTTCGAAGCTCTTGTGCTTAGTAGATGTGAAAGGTCTTGTGGTGTTCTTCGTAACCTAGCCCTCCTCTCTCAAAGACTTTTGATTTGTGTAATCTTGTGTATTTTGATGTATTTTCGGATGTAAGATGATGTATTTTCGTGCAAAGCCTTGGTCCCCCTATTATAGGTGCTTCGAGAGATCACTTATAGAGTTCTGATGGGAAAATGACTTAAAATCAGACGCAGATAGATCGCATAGGGGCAGACCGTGTAACTTGTTTATGTCTTTGTTTTCTCCCGAACACTTCACACGGTTGTGTAGCTTCACACTGGCACTCAAACGGTCGTGTCATCCCACACGGTCCGACCATGTGATTGGTTTTCGTCCATTTTCTTCATCTTCTTGATCTTGTCTTTGCACTCGTCGATCATGTCCGGTCCTTCCAACTGATATCTTTCCATTTAAGCTCTGTTTCCTGTAAAAAGTTACAAAAATACGCAATATCTGTAAGTCCAAGCGGCTACGATAATCTAGAGGGATGGTGAATAGATTATCTCTATTTTCTCGATTATGCCCTCTTTTTCGAATCAAACAAGCCAAGACAATAATGAAGGTACGGGAAGTAAATAACACGCATCGATTTATAGAGGTTCAACCCACCTAGGGCCTAATCCTCTACCACGCCAGTATCTCCGGGATGAATTTCAAAAAGAAAAAAAGATTTTATTAATTACCACAATTAATACAACATCACCTTATAATACCTCTTTGGAGATTACCACAATCTCCTCAAGATTACCACAATCTTCTACGGCACCTTGTGAAGATTACCACAATCTTCCACCTTGAAGAACACCAAATTCTTCAACACCTCAAAGAGCACCAAACTCTTTAATAAGAAGATTACCACAATCTTCTAACACCTAATACCTAAGATCACCCAAGGGTGTTCTTATCACAAGAACACTCACAATGATATCTTGTGTTGAATGATGAACCCAAATTCAAGATTACAACTCGATAATGAAATATACAAGTTTGAGTGCAAATGTAATCAAGAATAAAGCCTAGACCTCAAGATGTGAAAGTGTAAGATCTTGAGGCTATTACAACAAGAATATTGAAATAGAAGAACAAAAGTGTTTGTTTGAATGTATCTTGTTGTGTTGTATTATTTTCTCTTGTTGTGTTGCTTCAAATCTTCCTCTATTTATAGGAGAGGTCTTGGGTTTGATTTCCAGGCATAGACTCCTTCTTGGAGATTGATATCTAAAAAAATTGCAATTAAAATCAAGATTATAGTTTTATTACAAAATCAACCCCACAAATTAAAGAAAAGATGTCTGTTTGTCAATGGCTAGAATCTGATAAACATATAGGGCGACCGATCGAATAGAAATAAGACTTTGAAAATAATTGCACGAAATAACTCGGGGAGACCGGTCGACGTGCACTTTGGACCAAATGGGGTCTTTCAAAACCAATACAGAGAGTTCGACTCAAATCAACACTCCAGGCACCTGGCCAACCGCACCCTGGTTGTGACCGATTGACCTCCTCAAGATGTTCTCTATTTTCAAGTTTAAGACGCGTTCAGGTATGGGTTGCCCTCTAGGGCGACCGGCTGACCTCAAAACAGAGGAGTTGTCCAATTTTAGTCAAAAATAAACTTCAAGAAATACTCCGAAAAATAGTGAAAATATTTTAGATCGATTGGGAGTATTTGGACAACATTTTTAAACATTGTTTTGGTGTAAAAACACATTAACACAAAATCATCAAAAGTGTTGTCCAATTTTTGTCGAAAATAAACTTTAAGAAATACTCCGAAAAATTAGTAAAAACATTTTAAATCATTTACGAGTATTTGGGCAACTGTTAAAAACATTGTTTTGGTGTAAAAACAAAATCATCAAAATCATGATAAAAATATTTATCTAACAAACTCCCCCTTTTTGATGATTACAAACCAAAACAATTTAAAGATGTTGATTTTGAAAACAAAACAATTTTCCGGTTAAAAATGAACTATCTGTTGAGAGCGACAACATTCCATGCATAATAATCTCAAGGATGGGAGTAGAGATTTTCAAAAATATTATTGCAAAAGCTCCCCTATCAACATGCACAACAAGAGTAATATAGAAGCAATCAAACAAAAGCTAAAAGCTCAGCTTTTACAATGTGAACAAAAATATCCTGAGCTTAGAAGCTGCCCCTGTAAAAAACAATCATCAATAAAGAACAACAAGTCCATAATATATCCATTGGACTAGATTTTGTTCACAACTTTTGACTTAAACTAGCCACATCTTATATCTTCTTCCGTGAGCTTATTTTAGCTTCTTTGAGCTAAAGAGCTTATATCCTGTTTCTCCCCCTTTGGAATCATCAAAAAGAATGTTAGCACGATAAAAACATTATATATCCATATCTAAGTGCGCAATTTAACCGATTTATCGAGCTATTGAACATTAAGCTTAAAATTCCAAAAGCTAAGGAAAGAGTTGATCACATGACTTGTGAAAGCTTGTAAAAGCTCATTTGATTTGCAAAACATGATCTCTATAAATATATAAGACATTTGAAATCGAGAGAATCATGTAGGTGATGAATTTTTCTTTGAAATATTTTATCAAATACTTGGCGGGCCTATAATGAAAGAGACGATGTATAGAACCCTTGTAAAAGTAATTAAGCCCAATTTTTCATCACCAAAAGTAATTTTACAAATATTATCCAACAACAATCATCATGCCCAACACAAATATATAAGAATTTCAACAAAATATTAAAGATGAAGCACATTCTCAAGGGTTCAACCCAATTGAGACAAAGAAGAAGAATTCTTACCAATTAATCAGAGAGGTCGGGTATCATGGATGATATAACAATAGTATAAACTCAAAAATATATAATTTACAAGAAAGAAATCATTTTGAGTGAATTGTGTGTGAAATTTGCAATGGGGTGCGAAAATAGTGAAAAATGCATGAAAAAAGAGTCCGGGGCGTAATCAATTTTAACGAAATTTTGCTCCAGGTCGATTGGTCCAAGGGGGTCCGACCGGTCCAGGTAGTGTTCGACCGTCGCCCTCCCCTCTTCCGATCCCGGAGCCATTTTTCCGATTCTGTCCGAATTTTGATCCAAAAATCCGATTTTCCTCCCTAAGTTTTAAAACGTACAAAATGCAAACATAAACCTCATTCAATATACATTATGCCTAAACAAGCTCGAAATAAGGTAAAATACTCGGCAATTAATGGTTAAAAATAAATGTCCACGAGTTATCCTTGAGACGGAATTAAACCCATCTCAATTTTTCGTTTAAGAAACGCAATCCCTTAAAAGAAAACATAGAATCTCAATTTGTTTAGTTCGATTATGACGAACTATATTTTGAGAAATTATTATCACCGGACTTGCTATCTCGAAAAATATGAACGTTTTAAAACTTTGGATAAGCAAGCCATAAGGAGAAGTGCCTTTCAAATATTTGAAAAATTCTTTTAACGGCACTTTAATGAGATTCGTTGGGATTGTTTTTGAAGTCGAGCATATAGACATAAGGTATAAAAAATATCGAGTCTATGGGAATAATAAAGGTAGATAAACATACCTCAAATTTGTTTGTCAACCAATATGCCTTTTAGCATCTTTATCTAACTTGATGTTGGTTGTCATAGGAGTAGTGATGGTCCTTCCTTCTTCAATGCCGAACTTCTTCAAAAGTTCTTTTGTGTACTTTGATTGTGAAATATAAGTACCTTCTTGCATTGCTTAATTGAAGTCCAAGGAAGAAATTTAGCTCCCCCATCATGTTCATCTCAAATTCACCTTGCATTAACTTCTTCTTGACAATACCCTTGAGCTACTAACCTTGCCTTGTTTCGAACAATATTGCCTTGGTTATCAAGCTTGTTCCGAAATACCCAAAAAATTCCTGCAAAAGCTTAGCAAAATATGTTGCACAAGAGCATAGTAATAATATAGACACTATAACAAGTAACACATACTATGCTTCTTTTTAAAAAAATCATCAAAAGTTTAATAAAAACATGTAAGTTCAAATATGCTTATAGGAAGCCATATAAGGTCTCTTTTGAGATATGAAAATCCGAGAGCATATAGTTGAGACCTCATTTGTAAGAAGTATTTTAAAAAAGAGCTTAGACAAAGCAACCAAGAATAAAGACATGAAAATGTGCAGTAAAATGCATAATTTAAGAGGAGGATAAAAATCAAATGTTTTATCAAAACAAAATATAATCCTTTACAAGTCTATGATAAAACAAGCTTTATCGAATAGTGCCTTTCAAAAATCGAAAAATCCTCTTAATGGCACTTGTATGAGTTTCTTTGAAATTGCTTGAAAAATGAGCACATATGCATATGGAAAAACTATATCGAGTCTATGAGATGAATAACAAAGGTGAACGTACCTCGATAGTATATGAAAACTCTTGACACATTATGATGTAGATAGCCAATGATGAAGATATATATCCTACACAATTCTTAAAACAATCTTGCACAAAAACATAGATAAAAGTGTAGGTTAAAGCAATAAGAGATGTCACAAGTATACTATGCTTTATAAATCCATAAGAGATAATACACATACAAGTTCGGGAAATACATAAGAATTAGAAAAACAATATACAAGGTCTCTTTTTCAAAAGATTAAATAAAAAATTATTGAAGACCTTATTTTTTAAAAAATATTTTTGAAAATCATTTTAACAATTAAAGCAAAAATATAAGCACACATAATAATAATGAAACATTATGCACATTTAAAATAGAGAGATACGGTTTACCAATTTCGCCATTTCCACGGGTTGTTTCTTTCCTTTTATTGGTAGTATCTTCCTCTTGAGGAGTCACTTTGTTGATGATGGCTTCTCCAATTACTCCATTTCCAAGGATTATGTCCTTCCCATTATTGATAATGTCTTTCTCTTGGAAATTCATTGTGATATTGTCTTCTCCTTTGATCAAATGAAAAGGTCATTTGATGTCTTCTTGGCGGTATGAATTTTCTTTGATTGTTATTCCGCCGGGTACCTAATATGACATTGTTTTGTGGTACCCTCAAGTGTTTGGGTCCTTTGGGATTAGCTCTGAGACTTTTAGGTCTCCAATAATAATTAGAGTTATTTCTAGCCCGACAAGAATTAGTTGTGTGACCCTTTTTACCACAATAGAAGCAAGTAATAATTTTAGGAGCATAATGACCAACATGCATTGGGACTTGGTTCTTTTTCTTATCATCAATAACATTAGGTTTATAGCCAAGTCCAAGTTTCAAACTATCACAACTATGAACATCAACAATTTTGGTCATTTTATCGGTACACATTAATAAATCCTTTTTCATGCTATTAACATCCTCAACAAGAGTACTATTTTCCTTTTCAAGGTTTCTAACCTTATCAAGTGTGGTAGTATGAGCACAAGAAAATGATTCATAGGAAATAAATAAACTATCCTTATCATTTTTCAAAACATTGAATTCCTTTTTCAAATTTTTGTACTTAACAAACAAGCTTTGGAATTCATTTTGAAGCTCATCAAAATCATTTTTCAAATCACTATAATCATTTTGTAATTCATTATCATAAAAGTAGAGGGTTTAGAGCATACCTCATTTTCTTCTTCGATGCCCATAAGACATTGTTCGACTTCTTCATCGTCGGAAGTTGTAAGAAGCTCATCCCATGTTGTTGGATTTGATGTTGTATCCAATTGAGAAGTAGATGCTTTTGAATAGCTCCTTTCATTTGCATATACTTCTTCTAGTTTTCTCCATACTTCATGTGTCGATCGAATTCCTACAATATGATCATATTCCGAAGTGGTAAGTGAACAATAGAGAATATTAAGAGCTTTACCGTTTAAGGAGATGATTTTCTTCTCTTCATCATTGAGATCCTTGAGGACTTTGGAGGTGTGAGGTGTGTCTTTCATCGGAATATATTCTCCATTAATGATCGTGTTCCAAATATCAAACCCGCAACTTTGTAAAGAACATTCCATTATTTCTTTCCAAAAGCATAATATTTGGAGTCGAATAGTGGTGGCTTGTTAGTGGAGCAGTAGGTAAAGGTAGACTTCATTCGTAGCCATTGATAATCTAGAGTGGGGGTGAATAGATTGTCTCCATTTTCTCGATTATGCCCTCTTTTTCGAATCAAACAAGCCAAGACAAGAATGAAGGTGCGGGAAGTAAATAACACGCGTCGATTTATAGAGGTTCAACCCACCTAGGGCCTAATCCTCTACCACCCCAGTATCTCCAGGATGGATTTCAAAAAGAAAAAAAGATTTTATTAATTACCACAATTAATACAACATCACCTTACAACACCTCTTTGGAGATTACCACAATCTCCCTTGAAGATTACCACAATCTTCTACGGCACCTTGTGAAGATTACCACAATCTTCCACCTTGAAGAACACCAAATTCTTCAACACCTCAAAGAGCACCAAACTCTTCAAAAAGAAGATTACCACAATCTTCTAACACCTAACACCTAAGATCACCCAAGTGTGTTCTTACCACAAGAACACTCACAAGGATATCTTGTGTTGAATGATGAACCAAAATTCAAGATTACAACTCGATAATGAAATATACAAGTTTGAGTGCAAGTGTAATCAAGAATAAAGCCTAGACCTCAAGATGTGAAAGTGTAAGATCTTAGGCTATTACAACAAGAATATTGAAATAGAAGAATAAAAGTGTTTGCTTGAATGTATCTTGTTATGTTGTAGTTGTTAGTCCAAGTGGCAACGATAATCTAGAGGGGGTGAATATATTATCTCGGTTTTTCAGATTTTGCACTCTTTTTGAATAATCAAGCAAAGATGAAAGCTAAATGCGGAAAATAAACAACACACGATGATTCAAAGAGCTTCACCCCACCTAGGGACTACGTGCTCTACCACCCCAAAGATATCCGGATGGGTTTCAAAAAGAAAAAGAAATTTTATTAATTACCAAAAATTAATACAACACCTTGAGGATTACCACAACCCTCTTACAACACCTTCAAGGAGATTACCACAATCTTCCTTCACCACCTTTGAAGAGTACCACACTCTCCAAACACCTATCACCTAGATCACCCAAATGTATTCTTACCACAAGAATACTCGGAAGGATGTCTTGTGTTGAATGATGACCAAAATCAAGATTACAACTCAATAGTGAATGATACAATATGAGTACAAGTGTAATCAAGAATTGAAAGCCTAGACCTCAAATGTGTGCAAGTGAAAGTGCTTAGGCTAATACAACAAGATATATGAAAGTGTTTGCTTGTTTGCTCTTTGCTTGTGTAGTATGTTGTGTTTTGTTGCTTCAATGAAGCCTCTATTTATAGGAGAGGTCTTGGCTTTGATTTCCAGTCATAGGCTCCTCCTTGGAGAGTGATTTGCTTTGCAAAAGAAACCATTTAAAATCATCAATGTAGTCATTAGAAATCAATCCCACAAACTAGGGAAAAGTCATGCAAAATGCAACGATAGTTTCTTTGATAAAACAGGGTTCGACCGATCGTCGCGCGGAGATAAGTTTGAAATAGGTTTTCTGCGATTTTTACACAGGGGGGACCGGTCGGAGGGGGTTCGACCGGTCGCCCTTGATCTTGACCGGTTGGGGTTGTTCAAAATTCAAAATAGAGAAGACAAGATCTTCGGGAGGGCGCCTGTGCACGGCGCCCTCCATAATTTCTCCTACATCCCTTTTTCTCTGTTTCAAAACTCAAATCAGGTACGGGTTGCCCTATAGGGCAACCTTGGTCGAGCCTAAAACAAATGTGTTGTCCAATTTTTTATCGAAAATAAACTCCAAGAAATACTCAAAAATAGTAAAAACTTTTAAATCGATCGGAAGTATTTAGACAACATTTAGGGACATTGTTTTGGTTTAAAAACTCATTTGAACAAAATCATCAAAATCACGATAAAACATTTATCTAACAAACTCCCCTTTTGATGATTACAAACCAAAACAATTTTCATAAGGACGATTTTGAAAATAAAAATAATTTACCGATTTTACGAGTGAACTATCCGTTTAAAAACATTTTATAAAAAGCTCCCCCTATTGATAAGCACATCAACAAGAAATATTGCATAAGCATAAGCTAGAAGCACAAGCTATTACAAGCTTTTACAGGCTACACATAAACATCATGAGCTAATAAGCTCCCCCTATCAAAATACATATATAATCTATTGCAATTAAGTCCATAATACAAGCCATGGACTAGGTATACTTGGCTTTAGGAAGCCATAGCTTATAGTTTTTATTGCGAGCTTTTATTAGCTTCTTTGAGCTAACGAGCCAATTTCCTATTTCTCCCCCTTTGGAATCATCAAAAAGAATGTTAGAAAAAACATCATACAAGTATATCAAAGTGCGCCTAGAATACGATTTATCAACTATTGAAAGAAGAGGCTTAAAATCCGAAGAAATGGGAGAAATATATCATGAAAAAATCCGTAAGCTCGTTTTGTTTGCCAAGACATGATCTCAATAAGTATTTAAGACTTTTGAAAGCAAGAGAATCATGTAGAAGCTGAAATTTTCATTGTGACATTTCATCGAACACTTTGTGGGCGTAAAAATTAAAAGAAGTTGTATAGAGCCCTTGTAAATGAATCAAGCCAAAAATTTTCATCATCAAATCGTACCAAACATCATACAATATAACATAACAACTAAGCTCATCATGATCATAAGATAATTTCATCAAGAAATATACAAGAAAGCCACAAACTCAAGGGTTCAACCCAATTGAGCAAAGAAAGGAAAATTCTTACCATTCGATCGTTAAAGATGAGCGACGATGATGATAAACATGCTATACAAGGTCTAAGATATGAATTGAATGCATGAAAACAAATTGTGAGTGAAATATGTGTGAATTTGGCAAAGGGGACGAAAAATGGCAAAAAAAGGTAAAATGACTAAGGCGAGAGACGAAACGGTTTTTGATCCAAAACATAGCTAAGGGCGACCGATGTCGTGGTTGAGGGCGATCGGTCGACGTTGAGGGCGACCGGTTGCCCTCAACCCAATCAGCCCACCTGTCTTGCCCAAGTTTTCAAAATCCGAATTTTCAACCAAAAATTTGATTTTTCGCCCCTAAGTTTTAAAAACATGCAAAATGCAAACGCAAACCTCATTCAATATGCATTATGCCTAACCGAGCTCGTATGGATGCAAAAGTCTCGGAGATAGCGGTTTTGTAAAAATGTCCGCCAATTGATCTTGAGATGGTACAAAAGATATCTCAATTTTTCATTTAGAAACACAATCCCTTAGAAAATGATGTTGAATCTCAATATGTTTAGTACGGTCATGATGAACCGGGTTTTGAGCAATATTTATAGCGGATATATTATCACAAAAGATAGGAACATTTTCAAAAGAGCATTTGTAATCCGCTAAGGTTTATTTCATCCAAAGAAGTTGAGTACAACAAAAAGTCATGGAAATATATTCGGCTTTGGCCGTTGAAAGTGAAACACAATTTTGCTTCTTTGAAAACCAAGAAACTAGGCAATCGCTTAAAAATTGACATGATCCTAAGTACTTTTCCGATCATCAATATTTCCCGCGTAATCCGAATCACTATAACCTTTAAGAGAAAAATTTTCATTCTTTAGATAGAATAAACCATATTGAATAGTGCCTTTCAAATATCGAAAAATCCTTTTAACGGCACTCATATGAGATTCTTTGGGATTGCTTTGAAAACGAGCACATAGGCATACGGCATGAAGAATGTCCGGTCTACTAGCGGTTAAATAAAGTAAACTACCAATCATACCTCGATACTTTGATTCATCCACGGACTTGCCTTTTTCATCTTTGTCAATTTTGACATTAGTTGCCATAGGAGTAGATACGGTTCTTCCTTCTTGAATGCCGAAATTTTTCAAAAGTTCCTTTGTATATTTTGATTGCGAAATGTATATACCTTCTTGGCATTGTTTAATTTGAAGCCCAAGAAAGAAGTTGAGCTCCCCATCATACTCATCTCGAATTCTCCTTGCATTAACTTAGAAAATTTCTTGCACAAAGATTCATTAGTAGCACCAAAGATAATATCATCAACATAAATTTGCACAAGTAAACAATCTTGCCCTTTTTCAAAAACAAAGAGAGTAGTATCAACTTTACCTCTTGTAAAACCATTTTGCAAAAGAAAAGAGCTAAGTCTATCATACCATGCACGGGTGCTTCCTTTAAACCATACAAGGCCTTTTTAAGTTTATAAACGCGTCATTAGGCCTAGAAAATTTTCAAACCCCGGAGGTTGTTTTACATAGACTTCTTGAATAAAACCATTTAAGAAAGCGGATTTAACATCCATTTGGTAGAGTTTGAAATTTTTATAACAAGAATAGGCAAGTAAGATACGAATAGCTTCTAAACGTGCTACGGTGCAAAAGTTTCATCATAATCAATACATTCTTATTGACAATACCCTTGAGCTACTAACCTTGCCTTGTTTGAACAATGTTGCCTTGATCATCAAGCTTATTCCTAATACCCATTTTGTACCAATAATAGTTTGAGAAGGAGGACAAGGTACCAATTCCCATACATCATTTCTTTCAAATTGATTCAACTCCTCTTGCATCTCCAAAAACCAATCCTCATCCTCAATAGCCTCCTTAGCATTTTTAGGCTCTTTTTGAGATATAAGAGCTTTTTCGGCAAATTTTCTTCGGGTCATCACTTTATCAAGGGGATCACCAATAATAAGATATTTTGGGTGATCTCCTTTAAATTTTAATGCCACGGGAAGATCCGAAGTATCACACTTGTCTTCTCGAGGAACACTTGAAGTGGATGGTTGATCATTTGATGTAGTAGGTTGATCATTTTGAGCATCATTTTGAACAATGGGTTCAATAACATCTTCTTCATCACTATCATCATTGGGTATTCTTTCAACACCCGAGGCTTCATTGAATTTTACATGAATAGATTCTTCAACAACCATGCTAGTCTTATTGTAAACCCGATATGCTTTGCTCTTGGTTGAATACCCCATAAATATTCCTTCATCGGCCTTAGGATCAAGTTTGTCCAATTGATCCTTAGTGTTCAAAATAAAACACTTACATCAAAATATTTTGAAATAACTAATATTTGGAGTTCTTCCTTTCCAAAGCTCATATGGAGTTTTATTCATTTTAGGACGAATATAAACTCGATTAATGACATAGCAAGCGGTGCTTACGGCTTCGCCCAAAAATATTTTGAAAGTGAAAATTCATTTAGCATGGATCGACTCATCTCTTGTAATGTCCGATTTTTCCTTTCGTCTACTCCACTTTGTTGAGGTGTCCTTGGAGCCGAAAAATTATGTGCATATCCCTTGGTTTCACAAAAGACTCTAAATTCACCATCAAATTCTCCACCTCGATCACTTGAATAGACTTAATAGTATCTTCCTTTTCATTCTCAATAAGTCTACACAACTTAACAAACTCTTTAACGGCATCGCTTTTATTAGTAAGAAAGAGAGCCCAAGTATATCTAGAAAAATCATCGACAATAACGAAAGTGTAATGTTTTCCACTTAGACTAGTTGTACCAATATCCCCATACAAATCAAGGTGAAGCAATTATAGGGGTTTGGTTGTGGAAATTTCATTTTTGGGCTTGAAACTACTCTTAACTAGTTTGTTCTTTGGACAAGTGTCACATAAGCCAAGATTTTCAAAATTCAATTTGGGCAGTCCTTTCACAGTTGGTTTTTGTAAATATTTTTCAAATTCTTGTATCCAACATGTCCAAGTTGCCTATGCCATAAACTAGTTAAATCATTATTGGAGACTAAACAAGAAACATTTTGACTAACCAAATCACTTGTACAAATTTTGTAAAGATTGTCTTTTCTATTTGCTTCACAAATAATTTTACCATTTTTAAGTATAAGGCATTTTCTTTATTGAAAGAAACATCATAATTTGAATCACAAAGTTAGCTAACACTTATCAATTAAACTTAAGCCCTTCTACTAAAAGAACATTACTAAGAGAGAAAGAAGAGTTACCAATTTCTCCATTTCCAAGAATTCTTCATTTGCCATTGCGAACATGACCATACCCTCTTCTTGGAGCTTGATGTTGGTAAAAAGTTCTCTCCTCCCGGTCATATGGCGTGAACATCCGCCGTCCACGAGCCATTTTGAATCTTCCATTGTTGTTATAGCCTCTATTACCTACAAAAGAATTTCTTTTAGGTACCCTATAATTTTGGGGTCCATGGGGGTTAGTCTTGAGACCTTTGGGTCTCCAAACATGACTAGAGCTATTTCTCAATTTGCAATTATTAGCATAATGTCCAACTTTGCCACAATAAAAACAAGTAGGAGTATAAGAGCTACTAGCATGTACGAAAGTCGGACCTTGGTTATTTTTCTTAAAGATATTTTGAAATGGTTTATAACCAAGTCCTAATTTGGAATGCTCATCTCTTTGTGCATCTAAAATTTTTGTAACTTTATCCGTGCTTATGTTAAAACGATGCACATCTTTTTTCAAACATTCAAGATCTTTGGTGAGCGATTCTTTTTCGGTTCCAAGAGTATGAACTTGAGTAAGAGTAATAGCATGAGCTTTATCAAGAGATTCATAAGAAGTAAATAATTTATCCTTTTCAATTTTAAGCTCTTTATGCTCCTTTTTCAAAGTCTTGTATTTAACAATCAAATTTTGAAATTCAATTTGCAATTCATCAAAATCACATTGCAATTCATCAACTAAGGAGGAGGTAGAAGAGTTAGAGCGTACCTCATTATTTTCATCGTCTATGTCCATAAGATCATGTTCGGTTTCTCTTTCCTCATCGTTTGTTTCAAGTAATTCATCCCAAGTTTTGACCTCTAGCCTTTAGAGCCTTCTTTTTTGAAAAATGCTTCTTTTTCTTTTGTTCCTCCTCATCGAGTTTTGGGCAATCGGCAATTAAGTGCCCGGTTTTCCGCATTTAAAGCAAGCATTATCTCTCGGTTTTCTTGCCTTATTTTTATTCACAAATTTTGCAAATTTTCGAACAAGTGCGGCCGTCTCCTCATCATCATCATCATTATCATAGTATGCATTATTAGAAAAAGAAGCAAGACCTTTAGGAATATTTTGCATACCCGATTGATTGATGATTGGTTTGGAATTTTTCCTCTCCTTGAGATAGACTTCATAGATGAGGAGGTTCCCGATGAGCTCATCAAATTTGAGTGTCTCAAGATTTTGTGCCTCCGTGATTGCCGTCACCTTTTCGGACCATGAGCCGGGAAGAGCATTCAATACCTTAGTCACCTTGTCTTCTTCGGAGATGACTTTACCAAGGGCCACAAGAGGATTGACAATGTTGTCAAGCCTTTCCACCATCTTAGAGATGCTTTTGCCATCATACATGTTAGAGTTTTCGAAATCTTTAACAAGCATGGTCTTTCTTGCTTGCTTGACCTTCTTTGTCCCTTCATATATAGTCTCCAATTTTTCCCAAACCTCATGTGCCGACCTTATGCCTCTTATGCGATTGTACTCGGTGGTGGTAAGAGAACAATGCAAAATATTTAAGGCTTTATTGTTTAAGAGAAAAGCCTTTTTGTCGTTTTCATCGAACTCCTTGAAAGGCTTAGGAGCCGAGGTGCCATCCTCCAATTTCTTGGTTGGTTGATCAACTCCTTCAACAACCACATTCCAAATGTCGAACCCGCACCCTTGTAGGAAGCACTCCATACGGTCTTTCCAAAATGCATAGTTGTTGGCGTCGAATAGTGGTGGCTTGTTGGTGGAGGCGCCGGTGGTGAGATGAGCATCATTCATAGCCATGGATCTTTCCTCTTTACTCGGAACGAGCTAGCCAAAGAGTTTGGCTCTGATACCACTTGTTAGTCCAAGTGGCTACGATAATCTAGAGGGGGGTGAATAGATTATCTCGGTTTTTCAGATTTTGCCCTCTTTTTCGAATAATCAAGCAAAGATGAAAGCTAAATGCGGAAAATAAACAACACACGATGATTTAAAGAGCTTCACCCCACCTAGAGACTACGTGCTCTACCACCCCAGTATATCCGGGATGGGTTTCAAAAAAGAAAAAGAAATTTTATTAATTACCAAAAATTAATACAACACCTTGAGGATTACCACAACCCTCTTACAACACCTTCAAGGAGATTACCACAATCTTCCTTCACCACCTTTGAAGAGTACCACACTCTCCAAACACCTATCACCTAGATCACCCAAGTGTATTCTTACCACAAGAATACTCACAAGGATGTCTTGTGTTGAATGATGACCAAAATCAAGATTACAACTCAATAGTGAATGATACAATATGAGTACAAGTGTAATCAAGAATTGAAAGCCTAGACCTCAAATGTGTGCAAGTGAAAGTGCTTAGGCTAATACAACAAGATATATGAAAGTGTTTGCTTGTTTGCTCTTTGCTTGTGTAGTATGTTGTGTCTTGTTGCTTGAATGAAGCCTCTATTTATAGGAGAGGTCTTGGCTTTGATTTCCATACATAGGCTCCTCCTTGGGGAGTGATTTGCTGCAAAAGAAACCATTTAAAATCATCAATATAGCTGTTAGAAATCAATCCCACAAATTAGGGAAAAGCTGTCTGAAAATGCAACGGATAGTTTGCTGATAAAACAGGGGTTCGACCGGTCGCGCAGAGATAAGTTTGAAATAGGTTTTCTGCGATTTTTACACAGGGGGACCGGTCGGAGGGGGGTTCGACCGGTCGCCCTTGATCTTGACCGGTTGGGGTTGTTCAAAATTCGAAACAGAGAAGACAACATCTTCAGGAGGGCGCCCAGGTACCGGTCGCCCAGGGGTCGACCACCCTGTGGCCGCCTCCATAATTTCTCCTACGTCCCTTTTTCTGTTTCAAAACTCAACTCAGGCACGGGTTGCCCTATAGGGCGACCGGTCGAGCCTGAAACAAATGTCTTGTCTAATTTTTTATCGAAAATAAACTCCAAGAAATACTCTAAAAAATAGTAAAAACTTTTTAAATCGATCGGAAGTATTTAGACAACATTTAGGGACATTGTTTTGGTTTAAAAACTCATTTGAACAAAATCATCAAAATCATGATAAAAACATTTATCTAACAGTAGTATTCTCTCTTGTTATGTTGCTTCAAATCTTCCTCTATTTATAGGAGAGGTCTTGGGTTTGATTTCCAGACATAGGCTCCTTCTTGGAGATTGATATCTAAAAATAATTGCAATTAAAATCAAGATTATAGATTTTAGAAATCAACCCCACAAATTAAGGAAAAGCTCTCGATGTCAATCGCTAGAATCTACTGATAAACATATAGGGCGACCGATCGAATAGAAATAAGAGTTTGAAAATAATTGCACGAAATAACTCAGGGAGACCGATCGACATGGGGTCCGACCGGTCGACATGCACTGGACCGGTTGGGGTCTTTCAAAAACCAATACAGAGAGTCTGACTCAAACTGAACACTCCAGGCACCGGTCGACCACACCGGTCGATCACCTGGTTGACCAGTCGACCACACCGCGGTTGTGGATGGTTGACCTCCTCAAAGATGTTCTCTGTTTTCAAGTTTAAGACGCATTCAGGTAGGGGTTGCCTCTAGGGCGACCGGTTGACCTCAAAACAGAGGAGTTGTCCGATTTTAGTTAAAAATAAACTTCAAGAAATACTCAAAAAAATTAGTAAAAACATTTTAGATCGATCGGAAGTATTTGGACAACATTTAGAAATGTTGTTTTGGTGTAAAAACACATTAACACAAAATCATCAAAAGTGTTGTCCAATATTTGTCGAAAATAAATTTTAAGAAATACTCCGAAAAATTAGTAAAAACATTTTAATTCATTTAGGAGTATTTGGACAACTTTTAAAAACATTGTTTTGGTGTAAAAACAAAATCATCAAAATCATGATAAAACATTTATCTAACAAAGATTATCATGTCCTTCTAAAGGAAACCAAGTAAAATTCATTACATATGCGTGCAAGTGCATCAATTCAATATCATTTTAAGCCTCTAAGTGCACATATATTTTACACGTATCAAAATCTCCCAAACTTAAACCATTGCTCATCCTCGAGCAAACTTTAGAAAAATAAAATCAAGGGGTACAAAGAACACACCAGAACACTATAAACATTCAATCTCATTTGACTCCATATCTAAGTGAACCATGCAATTCACTATCAAGAAGTCATCAATCACAAGTTCGGCATAAAATACTCTCTCGGGTACTTGACATCGCGACTCACAAGTAAGTAGTGCATCACTCAACTCTCAAAGTGTATGGTAAGTGTTTGCGCTCAAAATCAATTCAGTGAATGTAGAACTACCATAGGCTTGCAAATCGTCTAACATCTTTACCATTTTTTTGTGCACAATTTAAGAATCAAAAAGGACTTTCATTTGGTTGTAATGTAGGCTCTTTGATAAGTGTAGGGAAAATTTTGATTAAATGACTTGACTTGAGCAAATAGATTTTTTTAAGTACACGGACTTGCAATTCACCAACCCAATTTTATTATAATACTCATCTTTCAAGATATCCTCTTTTTCAACTCAACTCACCATTTTTCTTCGTTTTCATTCTTAGGTTTTTTTTTTTTTTTTTTTTTTTAGCCTCAAGCTCTCAATTTTTTTCAAAATTTCCAAATATATTTCTTTTCTTATCTTTCTTTTGCTCGATTTTTCTTTCTTTTTCAGAGATTTTTCTTTCATTTTTGAGCTTCATTATTCTTTCATTTACCTAAGCACTGATCACCCTCATTCTTTTGCCAACTTTCTCTCTTTTTCACAATTTCACCACATCTCCCCGAACTAATCATCTTCTATAAGCTCAAGTAATTTTGGGATAAAAACATAATTTCAAGTTTAAAAATCAAAATATGGCTAACAATAAAAAGTTAAGGCTCAAAGTGGCTAACTAGGGAATCATGATTTCATTGGTAGGTTTTTTAGGCTAAGTAGGCTAAACAAAGATGGCCTTAAATCATTTTAAAAATTCACGCGCACATGGCTTCAATGAAGATACCAAAACAAATTCTAGAATTCTAACATTCATGAATGACACACTTAAGAAAAATAAGACCGCATAAGATAAAAGCGATTATAGGCACAAAAGCTCACATGCTTATTTTTCACAACATGCTCAAATACCCAATTTTCTTAATAAATGTCAAACAAGTAAAGATATCTCGTCAACAATTCATCACCTTATTCACAAAAATATTTCATCTCCTAAAATCAAATGCTCATAGTGAAATCATACGGAAGCTTTTCGTACATTTTTCAAAATCTACTCCTAACACACACAAAAGCAATTAAACGTGCTAAAACGATAAACATGCTAAAATAAAAACAACAAAAAATCAAAAAATTTAAGAAAAAATTTTAATGCAAGTTTTTATGCTCTACATGCAATCCTAAATGCAATGCAAAATGCAACAATACTAATTTATACATTCTTGACAACCTCCCCAAACTTAAAATATGATTCGTCCCGTACATATGATGAAATTATCAAAAGAAAAAGGAATGCCTAAAACGTACTTACTGAATCACTATGGTGGTGGAGGTGGAGGGTAGTGGCCCTGTGAGATGTGTCACTTATCCAAACGAGACATCATCTCGTACATGTATTGCTACTGCTGGGTGATAGCATCAAACCTTTGTGAATATTCAGTGTGCTACTCACAACTGTCGCCAATAACTGATAAGTATCATCTACTAACTTGCTCGATCCCGGCATATTCCTGTCTTGCATAGGCTCATCTTGCCCTTCTTGAGCATCAGTCCCTTGATCACTTCTCATCAACCAATTACTCCTATTTCTGATAGAAGTAGCTCCCGGGTTCGGGAGCCTAACTCGAGTTCTATCCGCATGATTCAACCAATAATTGCGCCCATTAAATTAAATCATTTTCATAGCGGACAAAACAATCATATCAATTAGTTTTGGCCCATCGCCTCCACGCACCCTCAAAGATAACATTGAAGTGCTCATATAGGAGTAATAAGCCCCCAATATAAATTCCTCCCTATCTTGTTTTCTCACTCTATCAAATTCCCGAGACATTTGGCACAACCTCCATCCCCGACGCCATACACCAAATAATGAACAACTCATCTATTCTTAAGGCCCATTTGCTATCCTCCTTCGCAAACACCGTTTCCGCTAAAGCTCTTTGTGCATAGCAAAATACGGGTTCAGAATGCTAGATGCCTTTGATGTACCCAACGTATAAATTTGTTTACCTATTATCTCCTCCCAAATCTATCTTTATTAAAATCTTCATGTTCCTTCACCCCATAAGCCGGAGTTCTATATATCGCATTCGAATCATCAATTGATAACTCCCTACTCATTGGCAAACCGAACATAATCCCCATCAAAGTTTATTTTTGGACTACTAATTCAAAGCTACTTAAAAATTCAATAGTATAAATCGAATATGTAGCCCAATGCCCATTCAACAATTAATGCCAATCTATATGACCACACATAACACGAAAATCTTCCAACAAATCCAAATTAGCGAGAGTAGGTTCATCGGGATATCTTGTATTAGTTCATTGTCCAAAATAGAGTACCTCCCATCAAGCCCCATGTGTTTCATCTGGCATGATGACATTAGAGGCCTCCGGTTCATCAGCCGCATACTCCGGTTGGGACTCGGGTTCGGGCTCCAATGTTAGCTCCCTTCTTCTTCTTGTATTCGTTCTAGTTCCTCTTTCTCCTCTAGAATCCATGAAAACCAAGTTTTTGAAGTATTAAAATCTGAAATTTGGAAATTAAAATTCCCAAACTTGGAGGAGAACTTGTAAGAGTTGAGAAATTGAAGGATTTTGGTAATGGGTTTCTTGAGAAGGTAAAGAATTTGTGTTTTACGGTAAGATTTGAAGTGAATTTGGAAGAGATTTGGATAAGGGTTTGAGTGTTTTGGGAGAGAATTTTCGAGTTGTAGGGTTTTGGTAAGAGAAAGTGGGACAGAAATTGAATGTTGGAGGTTAAAAAGGGGTAAAAATCTGTCTGGTCATGTTGCACGGTCAGTGCGATCCCGCACGGTCGGACCGTGTCGCACTGCGCATCGGCTTTGTCCGCTACTGTCCCACTCCATACGGTCGTGTGGTGTCACATGGCCTGGCTGTGTGATGAGTCTCTGTTCGTTAAGCCGCAAGGTCCGTATGATGTGGTTCACACGACCGTGTGACATATTTTTGCACTTTTTTTTCGAAACCCAGAGTTTGTCGTGATGCCTTCTACACAACAATTCACAAAA
Organism: Rehmannia glutinosa; assembly: GCA_016081115.2. NCBI lineage: Eukaryota > Viridiplantae > Streptophyta > Magnoliopsida > Lamiales > Orobanchaceae > Rehmannia > Rehmannia glutinosa. The sequence goes on along the minus strand of JABTTQ020002912.1, from coordinate 113,814 downwards.
CCAAACAAAACTAAAAATGGAATTAAAATTAATTAAATCAAAAGCGATAAAAAATAAATGAAAATAGGAAATAATTTTGATTGCCTCCTATAAAGCGCTAAGTTTTACGTCTTCAGCCAGATTTCAGATTTCTACTTTTTCATTGTCATTGAACTTGGTCAGTTGAAATCTTTCAACCCTCGTATTCGGTATCATCCATCGATGAATGGCATTGCACCGTTCTCTCGGATTTAATTTAATGTCGCTTGAAATTTGCCTTTTTGATATTGGCCTCCCACTACTTTAACGATCCGGGCTACTTGTGTTTCTAGATATTTGAATCTTACATTTATATTCGTGTTCAACTGAGTGACTTGTTCCTTAATCATGTCTATTTTTGCTTCATCTTTGTTCGCTTTTACTCTAGTTTCTCCGATAAACAAGGATAGCATCTCTTCTACATATGTTTTCTTGTCACTTGACTCCACTTTGCCTTGATTACCCACATTAAATCCCTGAGGTGGTGCAAAATATTTTTGTTATTAGCATATGAAAAATTCTCATGGTTTCACAACCTCGGATGATAGTAATTGGGTGTCTGATTATTTCTATAGTTATTGTTGGAAGTTATTTTGTTGTCCCACAAAGTTTGCCTCTTCTTCAACAACTACAGGATCTCTTGGAGTCACTTGCAGCATCGCATTCAGTTTCATATTTAGCACGGATACTTGTTCTCAGTGAGCATGGAAACTTTCTCATCCTCGAACCTCGCCACACGCGTCGGACAATGGATCTCTCGAATGGACACTGGTAACTATTATTGCCATCTTCTCTAACTTGACTCTTTGGGAAATTTATTGTTTAGATATTGATGAATGCCATGTAAAACTTAAACTAGAAAGTTGGCACCCCATTTTCCTTATAATTTGTATTGTAATAGATAGGGGTTTGAATGAGCCGAGTCAAGTCGCTTATGCTGGATATACAAGAAGTCAATCAAGACTAAAGTGAAGACTCATTTGTAGAGCGACTAAGTATGGCAAGGAAGAAATGTCAAGAACTCGATCAAGGAGTATCGGTGTGAAACAATTGTGTGAAGAGTCGACCAAGTCAACTCAAGCCAAGTCTCGAGTTGAACTTGATAGATGAGTCATCCATTGATTAGAAGCTAACTCAAAGTCACCTGGGAATAAAAGATCTAGATCAAGTCAAGACAAACGAACGAGATCCGTTGATGAAAGTCAAGAATGTTACTCAGAATAGTAACCTGTTAAAGTTGTCAGAGATAAAATTTTAGTTCCAGTTGTGTGCAAAAGGCACAAACCAATGGGAAGCACTGCACCATATGTCAGATACGCTGCAATGCTGCAAGACATTAAATACGAGGAATGTCAACATCAAGGACTTCAACAAGACAAGCCAACGAACACAAGTGACTTTCGAAAATCAGCCAATCTCTTCAACGGGCAGATTTTTAAAAGTTCACTATAAGAGGCTGAGGAATCTCATTGAGAAAAGGTAACCTGAACCATGAACGAGCAAACAATATTCAAACTGTAACCTGCAAAATATTCTCAAGTTATTCAAGCAAAATCCTCAAGCCTAAATCTCGAAGGAAATCGATCCAACACCAAGCTGTGAAGGAAAGACAACTTCAAACTATTGAAGAGGAAACTTTTGAAGAATCAAAAAGGGGTCTACTTTCCTAGGAGTATTGTAGGAAGGTTCAAGGTCGAACCAATCTCAAGTTATTGGAGGGCTTCGTGATCAAATCCAAGAAGGCTTGAGAAAGTGAGCTGAAGTAGCAAGCCACTTCCCTGTGAAGAAGCTGAGTCGGACGAGAAACCAGCTGTGTGACCAAGGCATCTCTAGACTGAGTCCAAGGAGCAAGTCAGCTGCGTGATCAAGACTTGTCTCTAGACTGATAACCACTTTGTAAACTGATCATTACTTAGTGGATTCCTCCAGGAGTTGGAGAAGAGAGGAGTAGAAGAATTACCCCATCTTCGAACCTCTATAAAATTTACTTGTGTCATTTACATTTCAGGATATTTACATTCCTGCACACATATTTTATATTTGCTGATAATTTGCTATCCAACTGATAACTTACTAAGTGCTAAAATCAAGTGTTAAAACAAAGTTAAATCAAATTCAAGGGTGTTAAGTCTTTCGATGAAAAACTTATCACAACCAAGTTAAGGTTTAGACTAAATAGCTGAGTTATTCTATCAACAGCTCTATCGAGTCTGTTGAGTGGCTAACTCTGCTGATTAACTAACTTAGCTGTCCCTCAAGGACTTAGATGTGTATTAACTCTGTAGTAATTTTAAAAGGACTAAAATCGAAAAGTTGGTAAGTTTATTCAACCCCCTTCTAAACCTTACTTACACCCTTGGGACCTACAAGTGGTATCGAGCGGTTGGTTCATTGAGCCTTCCGCACTGGTTACTGAACTAGATATCCAATCTTTCAAAGAAACTTTTAACACTTTCTCTTTCAAAAATAATCTCTTTTATTCAGCAAAGTTATTATCATGGAAGCAAATTTGACACGCATTCCCATGTTCACTATTGAGGAATTTGATGATCGGAAAATTTGTATGCGAGCTCATCTATCTGCTTTACATGATAAAATGTGGATAGTGATAGAGGATGGGCCATGCAAATACTAAAAGTGAACACAACAGTATTTAAGAGCAAAGCCTACAATCTGAAGAAGAAGGCTGCTGCTGAGAGACAAGACCAACCCTAGTTGAGAAACCAAGGACCGAGTGGACAAACGAGGATAGAAAAAGATACAACTTGGACAATGTAGCCAAGGACATACTTTACAAAACCTTGGACAAAGCAATGTTCAACAAAGTCAAATCATGCCAAACTGCAAAACAAATCTGGGATAAATTAACTTTAATTTGTGAAGGGTCCGAGCAAATTAAAGAAAACAAATTGTATGTTGTTCAATGTCAGAAATTTGAAAATTTTAAAATGTTTGCAGTGAATCCTTGGATCAGTTGGATGCTAGATTCACCGAAATCACAAATGAACTATCGACCTTGGGGAAAGAATATACACGAGAAGAAATGTGTATGAAGATTCTCGAGAAGCCTCCCACTGAATGAATGGGAAATGAAGGTCATGGCCCCGAGACATTCAATGAACCTCACAACAACAACCAATCATGAGCTATTCTCGGACTTCAAACCCTATGAGTTTGAGCCGAGAAAGAAAAGATCAAGAGGAGACAATCAGTACCCAAAACAGCTTGCACTTATAGTCAAGGATGGGAAGAGAGCCGAGGTCAAGGAAGCCGTTGACCAGGAGGAGATTGCCCTGATGGTTAAAGATTCAACAAGTTCTTCAACAAGAACTATACAAGAAACAAGGGTGAATCTTCCAGAGACATTCATCTCCCTCCAAGTCAAGGGAAGATAGGCCACCCAAGAGAGCCGAGCATCAAAAGGTTGAATATCGAAATTCAAGGATCGAAAGAAATAACCAAAGAGCCGAGAACTTGTGTTGGAACTGCAGACAACCAGACACTTCGCTATTGATTTGCCCATATCCATGGTCAATAAATATAAGAATGAAGAAGAAAAAAAGTCTTGAGAGAAAGAAGACAGAAAAGAAAAAGGCTATGTTGGCTCGCTTTGATCGGCCGAGACAAAAGTCTAAAGAAGCGGCCAGACTTCGAGAAAGTAGTGAAGCTCACTACTCAAGTGATTCTCAAGAAGAAGCAATGATCCGTCTAATGGCTAAAGAACAAGATCAACTGGACCAAGAAGATGAGGTACACTCTAACTCATCTCACTCGGATTCTAGTGATTGTGACACACACACTTCATCACCCACTGATCTTTATGATTCATTAGGCAAAATGATGAAAGACTTTGAGCACATTAAATCCTCACACACACTATTAAATGAGGAAAACAAACAAAAATAAAAGCCAAAACTCACAAATTGACTAAGGAGTTGAGTACTGAGTCACATAGGCGATGAGAACAAAGAGTTGAAGGTCGAAAATGCTAAACTAATAAAGAGAGATAGCTACTATAGAAAAGAGGGAAAATGATCTCAAAAATGTGATTGCATCATTTACAAAGGCATCTAAATCATTGAATGACCTTATTATAAGCCAAAAGGAGTGTGGAGATAAGACAGGCATATGCTTCAATTCATTTGTGCACAAATCAAGCTCCTAGAGTGATTTTGGAAAAAGGATCTTCAAGTAATGAAGCATCTCAAAAATCCAAGACACCAAATACTGCACCCACATTCATTCCAAATCACGATCACAAATAAACTGGCCTTGGATATAAAGGAAAAGGAAAACAGCCAGTTGAGTATGCTGAGAGGACAATGAGAAGAAATCCAAAGAGCTCCTAAGCAAACACCAAATAGGAAGTACTCTGAAAAAAATAAACAGAGCTACCAAAAATCCCGAAATTTTATCAAAGAAACACATATGATGGGAATGGTAGAAACTACCTAAGCCAAGTTGATTGGAATAATGTGAAATATCAAAGAAAGACCTATGGAATACAAGCCTAAATGGCAAAGACCTAGAACTCAACAAAGGTCATTCCAAAGGCAAAAGCGCTATCATCAGCACACATATGCACCCAGACACTACACTCAGAAACATCACAACTACCCAAAGAAGGCAATTGCTAAAACACACACACACACACATGTATACGAGACAAAAGAGACAATTTGTATGAACCTAAAGCTCTCAAGCAATTTGCCAAAGTGAGTTATGATTATGGCACGAGATAGATGGCAACCTCTTAGAGTCAAGTCATTTGGCTATAGGTTGGTTGGATCATCTTATAGCACTAACCCCTCGGACCCGGACAAAGCATGGGTACCTAAAAACTAATTTCCTTGATTACGGTTCAAGGAACATCCGAGTGTCAAGGAACCTGGTACATGGATAGTGGCCATTCCGACATATGACAGAAACAAGAAAAATCACAAAATTCAAGGAGATTAGAGGTGCCAAAGTCATATTTGGAGGAAATGAAGCTCCGGGGAATTAAGAGGCACTTTGGATCCATCAAGAAAAATGGATTAGAAATCACGATGTTGCATATGTCAAGGCCTCAACTTCAACCTTAAGCATCACCAACTCTATGACAAGGGCTACAATGTTGGATTCAATATGCGAGTGTGCCAAATTAAAGATATCTTGAATCAAATGAAATAGTGCTACAAGGATCAAGACAAAAGAACATGTATGTTGTATAATTGGTCTCTTGCCACACCAAGCACATGTTTGTTAGCAAAAAGAGCACACCGAATCAAGTTCTTTGTGGCACGAGAAGCCGAGTCATCCGAACTTCAAGACAATCAACAAGCTTGCAAGGAGTCATCTTGTGGAGGATTTCCGGACTCGATGTACAAGAAGGAAAGTGTTTGTGATGCATGCCGATGGGGAAAAGATCAAATCATCATTCAACGAAAGCCTAGTCTTTTCTTCAACAAGAATATTACATTTGTTGCATATGGATTTATTTGGTCCTGTTGAACCAACCAACATAAGTGGAAAGAAATACACTTTAGTGGTGGTGGATGATTATTCAAGATATACATGGACAATCTTTATGTGCAAAAGAAAAGGAACCATGCGAAAACTACCTCGGTGATGAAAAGAGTTCTAAATGAAAAGAGCTCAAACCATTATAAAGATAAGATCGATAGAGGGATTAACTTTGTCAATGGGATAATAACTCGATTCTCTGTTGAAAATGGTATTACTCATGAGTTATCTGCAGCAAGAACTCCACAACAGAACGGAGTAGCCGAAAGAAGGAATAGAACTCTCAAGGAAGCTACCAGGACCATGTTAGCTTCAAGCCGGATCGCTAAAAGATTTTGGGTTGAAGCCATCAACACTGCATGCTATACTCAAAATAGATGCATGATAAATAGACAGCTGACAAAGACTCCCCATGAAATCTGGATAGGGAGAAACCCAAATGTTGGGTACTTCAGAATATTTGGATGTAAATGCTTCATCCACAACAATGGCAAGGACAACCTAAAGGCTTTTGATGCTAAAGCTGATGAAGGTGTCTTTTTGGGATACTCAGCTGAAAGCAAAACCTATAGAGTATTGAACAAGAGGACTATGGTCACCAAAGAATCTATTCATGTGGTTTTTGATGAGCCCAATGTGAATGGAGAAGACATTGAAGAGTTAGTTGATAAGCTGAATCAGCCAACTATGCAGAAGAGTCCTTATGTTGAAGCTGAAGCAGGAGTAATCAATCAAGATGAAGAAGAGATAGTTGAATCTCAAAGACAGCTGGAAAATCTGCAGCTGAATGATGATGAAAGACCTGCTCAAAACAACACAAACAAAGACGGCTAAACCCAACCGACTTGCTTCAACCTCGATGTGAGATGGCCGAGAGACCATCCACCGAGCTAGTCATTGGAGATGTGAGAGATGGTGTAAGAAACCAGATCCGAGCTCAAGAAAAAGCAATGTTCACTTGTTTTATTTCCCAAATAGAGCCAAAAGATGTGTCCCAGGCATTGGATGACACACATTGGATTCAAGCCATGCAGGAAGAGTTGAATCAGTTTGAAAGGAACAAGGTATAGGAATTGGTGCAGAGACCAACCCATCAGAATGTTATTGGAATAAAATGGGTTTTCGAAATAAGATGAATGAGGAAGGATCTGTGGTAAGAAACAAAGCAAGATTGGTAGCCAAAGAGTATTACCAAGAAGAGGGAATAGATTTTGATGAAACATTTGCTCTCGTTGCTAGATTAGAAGCAATAAGGATGTTTCTTGCCTATCTTGCACACAAGAAACTTCATTGTATATCAAATGGATGTGAAAAGTGCATTTTTAAATGGATTGTTGGAAGAAGAAGTCTATGTTGAGCAACCTCCAGGCTTTGAGCAAGAGACCATTGGAGATAAGGTGTACAAGCTAAAGAAAGCTTTATATGGATTGAAACAAGCACCTAGAGCATGGTATGACACATTGTCTCAATTTCACGATGACAATGGATTCACCAAAGGCAAAGTGGACAGAACACTCTTGAGAATTCAAGATGGAGAGAGTATACTACTTGTTCAAATATATGTGGATGATATCAATTTTTGGATCCGCAAACAAAGAGTTGTGTGATAAGTTCTCAAACCTCATGCAAGGCAAATTTGAAATGAGCATGATGGGAGATACGACCTTCTTCCTAGGACTTCAAGTTAAACAAGTGAAGGATGGAACCTTCATAAGTCAAACAAAGTACACCAGAGATTTAATGAAGAAATTTGGTATGGAAGAGAAGTCTTCTGTGAAAATACCAATGAATACATCATTCAAGATGGACATGGATGCAGATGGTAAAGCCTTAGATCAAACAAGATACTGAGCACTTACTCGGATCTCTCGCTTCTATTTATCGCCACAGCGTGCTAGACATCACCTTTGCAAGTAGGTGTATGTGCAAGATTTCAATCGCACCAACGGAGAGCCATATGACTCCAGCTAAGAGAATCCTAAGATATTTGAAGGGATGCCAAGAAGTTGGCTTATGGTATCCAAAGGAAGGTGGATTCAAGTTTATTGGTTATTCGGACTCACGACTATCTTTGGATGTAGAGTTGACAGGAAGAGTACCTCAGGTACATGTCAAATTCTTGGAAACAGATTAATTTCCTGGTTTAGCAAGAAGCAAAACTCAATAGCCACATCCACGGCTAAAGCAGAGTACATAGTCAAAGCGGGGCAAAAGTTGTGCCCAAGTTTTATGGATGAGACAAAGAATCGAGAGACTATGAAATTGAAGAAAAAGAGATTCCAATTATGTGTGATAACACAAGTGCTATTGCAATCACTCAGAATCTTGTGTTGCATTCAAGAACAAAGCACATTGATGTCAGATATCATTTTATAAGAGATCATGTTGAAAAGAAATACATCACTTTGGAATATATCTTAACTGATAAATAGTTAGCTGACATATTCACCAAGCCCTTATGTGAATCAAGATTTGAAGAGCTTAAGCACGAGCTAGGGTTAATTGAGCTGAGTTGACACTCAGAAGACTCAATAAGAAGAGATGGAACGTGAAAAGATGAAAATAGAACAAATCTCATGAATCAACCAAGTAAATCAGCCATATCGGAAACTCAGTTGTATCGAGTTAGCTGATAGCTGAGTCACTAAATGAAAGGAGAGAAGAAGAGTTGAGTTATTTGTGGAGTAAGCTGAGTCATTTATGAGCTAAGTGACAAAAACACGATCGTTTTTCTTGGCGGGAATGTTTTTAAGGATGACATCGGCGTAATAATGACGGCACAATCAAAAGTTGCACAATAAGCATATGATTGGATATAAATGTTGCCGCATTAAATGCGAGCAATTAAATGCTAATCGGATGCTAAATGAGTCGTTGATCTCGATCAAAATTCAAAACCGAAAACACGCCCTTTCATAACCCTTATATACTTTTTTCTTTCGCTTTTCTCTCACACACCTAAAACTGTTCATCTTCAAACATACGAAAGCAAGTTCTTTTCTCTCAAAAATCCTACGAGTTCACAAGCACGTTCATCAAGATTTAATCGGTAGAAACTTCTAAACATAGCACCAAAGATTAATTTCGTCAAGTTATCGAAGCAAATCCACTCCGACTCGGATTTTTTGAATGAATGGTGAAGCGAGGGTTACGATGAAACCCTAGTAAAGAAGATAGTTGATATCTTTGGAAAAGTCCGGTCTCGAGGCCTTTTCTTACTTTGGAGTACTCGCACACCTACCTTAATGGAAGAGGTGGCGCAGCTCTCATGTGAATGCCGAGGTGCGGATCGAAGGTATCAAGTCCTCCGTCCACCACAAAGACATCATGATTACTCTTGCTAAAACCGGAGTGTGCTACGAAGGTAGTCTACACACGGTGAGAAGAAGTTCTTTGAAGGACGACCATCACAAGTTGATGGATGTCGTCTCAAAATATGTGGACATGAGGTTTTGAAGTTTCAACTCAGTAGGTCCCAAGAAGTGTGAGTAAGGTTTAGAAGGGGGTTGAATAAACCTTACCAACTTTTCGATTTTAGTCCTTTTAAAATAATACGAGTTAATTTCACAAACTATGTCCTTGAGGGACAACTAAGTTAGTTAACCAAATAGAGTTAGCCACTCAACATACTCGATTGAGCCGTTGATAGAATAACTCACCGCTTAATCTAATACTTAACTTGGTTGTGATGAGATTTTCAAATGAAAAGACTTAACACTTGGTTTTAGCACTTTGTTAATTATCGGTTGGATAGCAAATTACCAAAGAGATATAAAGTGATATGCGAGAAATAAAAATGCTGAAATGTAAATGACACAATAATTTTTATAGAGGTTCGAAGATGGGGTAATTCTTCTACTTCTCTCTTCTCCAACTCCCGGAGGAATCCACTAAGTATTGATCGGAGTACGAAGTGGTTATCATCCGTATACAAGTCTTGATCACACACGTGACTTGATCCTTTGGGACTCGATCGAGATGCCTTGGTCACACACCGGCTTCTCGTCCGACTCACTTTCTTCACAGGGGTGTCTTGCTACTTGACTCACTTGCTCAAGCTTCTTGGATTTGATCACGAAGCCCTCAAATTGGTTCGACCTTGAACCTTTCTACAATCCTCCTTGGAATGTAAACCCCTTTTGATTCTTCAAAAGTTTCCTCTTCAATAGTTTGAAGTCGTCTTTCCTTCACATCTTAGTGTTGGATCGATTTCCTTCGAGATTTAGGCTCAAGATTTGCTTGAGTAATTTGAGAATATATTGCGAGTTACTGATTCTTAATAATTGCTTGAATGCTCGTGGTATGCAAGGTAACCTTTTCTCAAAGTGATTCCTCGGCCTTTTATAGTGAACTTTCAAAAATCAGCCTTGAAGAGATAGGCTGATTTTCAAAAGTCACTTGTGTTCGTTGGCTTGTCTTGTTGCATTCCTTGATGTTGACATTTCCTCGTATTAAATGAATGTCCAAATTTTTCGTGTTCGACACAAGGTGCAATCTTCCCATTGGTTTATTCTTTTTGCACGCTTTTGGGGTCGAGTACTTTAAGACATGGCAAAGATGGAAGTATTACTTGTTTAGGTAATATTATTGACTTTTGTGCAACAAATTCTTTTCGATTAACTCCTCTTTTTGCCTTTTCCCCCAGGTGACTTGAGTCTACTCCAATGATTGAAAGACTCATTTGTCACTTCAACTTGACTTGGCTTGGTTTCTTTGGTTGGCTTGATGACTCTTTTATACAGTTGTATCACATCCGATCCTTGATCGAGTCCTTGACATCTCTTCCTTGCCACACTCACCGCTTCACATCGTAGTCTTCATCCTAGTCTTGATTGACTTCTTGTATATCCAAGCATAGTCGACTTAACTCAAATTATGCAGCCCTATCTATTACAATACAAATTACAAGGAAAAATGGGATGCCAACTTTCTAGTCTAAGTTTTATATGGCATTCATCAAAATCTAGATAATAAATTTCCCAACAATTTCCCCCTTTTTGATGATGCCAAAACTTAAATCATACAAACAAAATGTAAGCATCAAAGATACATACAGACAATGCAGTAACAGAGAATGTATGCTTAGAATCAATCTTTTTATTGATCATAACATTCTTGTCATTTACACAAATTGTTTACAATGTGTATCGAGCAAACATAGCATTTTATATCTACGCAAAAGTATAGAAATTCTGATTTCTTATTCAACGTCTGAAGACTTACATATATATGCATTTACAATATTAAAATACATGAAGGGTGGATGAACACTTCATCGCCTTCACGCTCTCATTCTTTCTTCTTTAGCTCTGCTTCTTTCTCGCTCTCTTTCTCTTTTTTTCATCTTGTTGCTTTCTTTTTCTCGTATGCTCTTTTTGCAAAGATCGTCTCTTCTCTTTCTTTCTTGTCTTTCTTCCCACAACCGATCTTGTCTTTTATTTTTTTCTTCAATTCTTTTGACATACTCAAAGATTCTTCCTAGCCACTTCCATATTGGCCACTTCGTCATACCCGGCCCCCAATAGATCCCTCTTTTCTTTCTTGGATCTATGTATTCAATGTTTTTGGGTAGAGGTCTAAGTCTAAAACCTCTTCCTCCACTGCTTCTTCCTCTTCCTCTGGGTGTGTATTGTACGGGAGCCTTCCTTTTATTAGCTGACTTGCTGCTTGTAGTCTCCCGATCGTAGGTAGTCTGCTTTTGCTTCATCGCCTTCTTCGCACAAATTAAGACCTTTTTTTCCAATACAAGTCCCAGGCTTGGACCATGGACATGTTCTCAAAGTATCCTTCGGTTCGAGCATTTTGAATTCATCAATCGATCTATGCTCATTTTCGACGCGTCGAAATGGCATTTGTATCTTTTCCTGCCGGAATGCCTCCAAATTGTTTTAACATCTCTTCAACATGGGCATCCGTTCTTTTGTCGAAATCCTCCATCTCTCGCTTCTACAATCTTTTTATTATGAGACATGGGCACAAAAGAGTGATAAAGCGGCGAGTTACAGAAGTTTGCTTTGATGATGTCGGCCGTGACGTGACCTTGCCGAGGGGTTTCAACAATCATCAATGTCAAATCCTTTGACATTTCCCCCTCAATAGCTTTTCCTTCTCCTTCCTCTTCTCAACAACAGATCTTTCTTCTCTGCCAACTTTCCTTTTCCTTCTCACCAACCATCCGCTTAAGCATATTCTCGGTATTCCTCTTCCCCTTTTTAGCTTCATCAAAGGAGAGAGGAACCCGGGAACATACTAGCAAGCATGAATTCGGTCTGGCGATAGCTGAATTTTGCTTGGAGTCTGCGAGGAGTATCTTTGTTCGAATTCTAATTGGGTGGCTTTGGACTCGGCTGCCACCGCCATTTCAGCCATAAGAAAGTTGAATTTGGCATTCATGTTTTCCTCGACACGCGAAGTTCTTTGCGATGAAATTCACGCAAAGAACTCCATTTCGATTGTATGGGAGGCATGCAATCTCTCCATATAGTTTGCATCATCGCCTTCATGTCGGCATTGTCGGCCTCCATACCAAAGATTCTCATTATATAGTGCCTTGAAGTAGCGAACCCGCTCGAGATGCATGGCACTTTGCTATTAAGACCATTCCCTTATCCCGACCACCACCCTCTCAAGTCTGCTATGAGAGTGGCATCTCTGTTGTCCGGGCGCATGTCGAGAGAGGCTTGGTGCCGTTCAATCTTCTCAATCTCTTCACAGATTTTCTTGACGATTTCACGCATCTCAACCGTCGACTTGAGTCACCGCCACTCTGCATCGAAATTGAAATCAACTGCACAATCGAATCGGTAGGGATTATAGGGTCTTCTTGGAAGGTGTAGAGCCTCTGTTCTCTTGCGAGTCTCTTCTTCAAGCGTGGGCGACTCATGAGAAAAAGGAAATACTTCTTTATAGGCATCGTCTCACACTTGAGATATAGTGCGCGAGGTGGTCTCTGCCTCCTAAGCTCGGGAGCTTGTCGATTGGTCGTGATTCACTGGGCCTTTGATGGTATTGACCCATCCTGGTGAGCCTCGATGTCTTAACGACTTCTTCGATCTCAGCTGATTTATCCATTTGAGTTTGTTGTTCCTCGGCCGTATCAGTAGCTTCATCGGAAGATGATGAGACTTGAGGGATTGGCTCATCATCAAAATTGAGCGTTTGTCGGCGACTTTGAAGTCGGCTTGCTCGTGCCTTAGTAGAACATCCTCACCGAGTCTTTTTGATCTGCAACGGGAGGACTCGGCTTCATCTTGACCGGATCCTTAAAAGATATGTCAGGGTTGTCTTGGGAATCATGAAGGGCACTTATCTCCTTCTCAGAATCGTCAATGTGAACAGAAGGGATGTTCTGTGTTTCTGTCTCTTTACCTAGGGAAGTCTCAACCTCCCTCAGGCCTTCATTACCTCCTGCAGTCCCAACTGCAGTAAGCCCATGGACATTCCCTTCGACAGACGCGGTTGTCTTAGGGTCTTATACGGTGGCATCCATAGGAGTCTCAACTCCGTGGATTGCACTTTCATTGCCCAGAGTGTTAACTCCCGGGGCAGATCCATCATGTGCCTTGATTGCATCAGCAGCATCCTCAGCCTGCAAAGCTGTTGGCACTTCAGCTGAGACAGACTCAACTGTCCGAGCTTCGTCAGTGGCAACTTGCTGTTGTTCATTTTCTTTTTCCTTCTCCACTTCGCCTCCTTTCTTCATGATGGAGTCATCTGCAGCATCCTTCGACCAAGCTGCAGTGGAGTGAGTTTCCCCTCAGCTGGCGCACCAGCTGAGTGATTTAGGGTGTGGTCACTCTGCTCCAGACTCCCGGCTTTGTCAAATGAGTGTTCAGCCGTGGGGGCAGGTGGTAAGACACCTTCAACAGGGTTGGCTCAACTCAACTTGGTGCCCAAGTTCCCGGTGTCATCGCCAATTCCCTTAGATCCGTCCTCTGAGTGAACTGGGAAAGTGGTTACAGCAATAACTGTGGCAATCTGTTGCACCACTCCCAACGGATCAATTTCCAGCTGTGATTTGGAAGACTCTCCTGGTCCTTCCATCAGCTGTTGCTCATGCATCATTTTGGATTCCAGCATGGCTTGCTGCATATCTAATTTCTCCTTTGCAACAACCGGATCCATGTCCTCATCACTATCTGAAAGAGCATCGATGTGAGGATAAGTGTGATTCTTGTTCGATGAAGAGGATAAATGCTAGCCTTTTCTATAGCCTCTGTTTCCTCAGCTGCTCTAGCCTTTTCGTTTTCCTTCCGAATTTGCAGCATATTGATGCAATTATCCTCATCAAGGGCTTGCAATACATATCAACTTCAAGAAACCTGAAAAGTTCCTCTTCCTCATCAATAAACTCTAGGTGATCAAACTGCTCCCTAGAGTGACTCAGCTTCCACTTCCTCCACTCTCTCAGATGGTTCTGGATGTCTGGATACAAGGGAGAGTACATAAATAGCTCATCATCGTCATTCTCCTCTTGTTGGCCTTCTTTCTCAGGAATAGAAGGTAGCAAATTTTGTTGTTCTTCACCTTCAGTAGCATTGGGGGCCGGTGGAGACACAGTCCTATCAACAGGAGATCCTGTTGTCTCCGTTGCTTCTTATTCCTCAGTTGTTCTGTCCACAACTGGGTCTTCGATTTGCCTCTACTGATCAGCCTCAGCAGACTTGGCTGTTTCATCAATGATTTCTGGAGGCTGCACTTCTTCAGCAGTCTCAGAGACTTTTTCTAGCTGAGTGGCAGACTCAGCTGTCTTCTCAAGCTCTGAGAGCTTGGTGATTCTTCTTTTTCTTTTTGTCCTTACCAGAGGAAGTTCTGTTCGGATACTTCTTTCTCAAAGATCCTTGGCGGCGGGGTCGCATCATCTTTCTTTGATTGAGGAGCTGCCTTTCTTGGCTTGCGATCCTCTTCTTTTTGATGGTTGGAGAAGGTATTTGAGGTTCCTTCTCGGCTCGGCTGCAGCCGGAGACACGGCTGCGCAGGGGCAGGTGACTCGGCTGCAGGGACAGGTGTGTTTTTCTTCTTCGCTACAGGGGCAACTATCTTCTTTGCAGCTGCATGGGCAGCTTTCTTCTTGGGAGGGGAAGTAACAGTTGTTTCTTCAGGATCAGCTGATTCCCCTTCGCTGGTATCCGCCCTCTTGGCATAAGCTCTCTTCTGGGCTCCTGAGAGATTGGCCTGGAACATCTTCTTGTTGACATGGAATGACTTTCCATGTCAAAGGGGAACACCCTTCACCTCCATCAAATGGCCAATTACAAGGCCATAGCCCTGATATCCTCCAAATGACCCATCATCCTTGAAGGACTTATTTGCAACATTCTGGTAGAGTCCGCTTTGTAGGCGAATTACTCCGCCGCTTGATCTTCTTTTCCTCCATGATCGCATCCATGACGATCAGCTTGGTTTTGGACAACTGATTGAAGCTTCCAAACTTCATGTCTACACATTTGGCAACGATATCCAACAGTTTGTGATAATCATCCTTGGCTTCTTCTTGTCGGTGTGTAGACAACTTTTGCAAAGACACTCGAGTTTGGCCACTTCCTTCCATGCAATGCACCAAATTGACGCTCGGCTTATATCTCCAATGCCCTCTCGAAAACAATAAACAGTGCTCCACAAGGTCCTTAGCAGTGATTAGAATTTCCTTGCGGTTGACGGAGGACTTAATCCCTTCGTCCTGCACTTCAGCGTTTACGTAGAACTGGGCGACCTCCTCTACGTATGTCATTTGGTATTCCAATGTGAGAAAGGGTTTCAGCCTGTATTTCTCAATCTTATCAGCTATCTTCATCATAAGGGTCTCATCGGAACCCTGTTTTATCATCCCTTCAAAATCCACAATTGATCCGGTGTGGATTTGCTTTGGGAGTTTAGTAAAATCATGTGCTGGTGCCATTTCAGTGATTTTTACCGAATGAAACTTGACGAACTTGCTTTGAAGACTGGTAGGGTTTTGAGAGAAAAGATACTTGCTTTCTTTGCTTTGGAAAGATGAATAGTTTAAGTGAGAGAAAACTGAACGAAAGAGTATATAAGGGGTATGAAAGGACGTGTTTTTGGTTTTTGAAATATTGATCAAGATCAACGGCTCAGATTTAGCACGTCTCATTTGCATTTAATTGCTCGCATTTAATGCGGCAGCATTTATATCCAATCATATGCTTGTTGTGCAGCATTTGATTGTACCCATCATTATTACGCTGACGTCATCCTTAAAAACATTCTCGCTCATTAAAAACGACTGCGTTTTTGTCACTTAGCTCATAAATGACTCAGCTTAGTCCTTAACTGACTCAACTCTTCTTCTCTTTATTCATATAGTGACTCAGCTGTCAGCTAACTCGATACATCTGACTTTCCGATATGGCTGATTCACTTGGTTGATTTAAAAGATTTTCTCTGTTTTCATCTTTTCATGTTTCATCTCTCCTCATTGAGTCTTCTGAGTGTCAACTCAGCTCAATTAACCCTAGCTCATGCTTAAGCTCTTCAAATCTTGATTCACATAAGGGCTTTGTGAATATGTCAGCTAGCTGTTTATCAGTTGAGATGTATTCCAAGGTGATGTCTTTCTTTTCAGCATGATCTCTTATAAAATGATATCTGACATCGATGTGCTTTGTTCTTGAATGCAACACAGGATTCTGAGTGATTGCAATAGCACTTGTGTTATCACATATAATTGGAATCTCTTTTTCTTCAACATCATAATCTCCCAGCTGTTGTCTCATCCATAAGACTTGGGCACAACAGTTGCCGCAGCTATGTACTCTGCTTCAGCTGTGGATGTGGCTATTGAGTTTTGCTTCTTGCTAAACCAGGAAACCAATATGTTTCCAAGCATTTGACATGTACCAAGTACTCTTCCCGTCAACCCTACATCCAAAGATAGTCGGATTCTCGAATAACCAATAAGCTTGAATCCACCTTCCTTTGGATACCATAAGCCGACTTCCCCGGCATCCCTTCGTATATCTTAGGATTCTCTTAGTCATGATCATATGGCTTTCTTTTGGAGCGATTGAAATCTTGCACATACTCCTACCGCAAAGGTGATGTCCGCTGCGCATGTTGTTAAATAGAGCAAGATCCAATTAGTGCTCTATATCCGGTTTGATCCACAAGCTTACCATCCGCATCCATATCCATCTTGACGATGTATTCATTGGTATTTTCACGTAAGACTTCTCTTCCATACCAAATTTCTTCATTAAGTCTCTCGGTATACTTTGTTTGACTTATGAAGGTTCCATCCTTCAGATTGTTTAACTTGAAGTCCTAGAAAGAATGTCAGCTCTCCCATCATGCTCATTTCAAATTTGCCTTGCATGAGGTTTGAGAACTTATCACACAGCTCTTTGTTTGTGGATCCAAAAATGATATCATCCACATATATTTGAACAAGCAGTATACTCTCTCTATCTTGAATTCTGAAGAGTGTTCTGTCCACTTTGCCTTTGGTGAATCCATTATCTGTCAGAAATTGAGATAATGTATCATACCATGCTCTAGGTGCTGTTTCAATCCATATAGAGCTTTCTTGAGCTTGTACACCTTATCTCTAAGAGTCTTCTGCTCAAAACCTGGAGGTTGCTCAACATAGACTTCTTCTTCCAACAATCCATTTAAGAATGCACTTTTCACATCCATTTGATATACAATAAAGTTCTTGTGTGCAGCATAGGCAAGAAACATCCTTATTGCTTCTAATCTTGCAACAGGAGCAAATGTTTCATCAAAATCTATTCCTTCTTCTTGGCAATACCCTTTGGCTACCAATCTTACTTTGCTTCTTACCACGAACCTTCCTCATTCATCTTGTTTACGAACACCCATTTTGTGCCAAGAACATTTTGATGGGTTGGTCTTTGCACCAATTCCCATACTTTGTTTCTTTCAAACCGATTCATTCTTCTTGCATGACTTGAATCCAATGTGTGTCATCCATTGCTTGGGACACATCTTTTGGCTCTATTTGGGAAATAAAACAAGTGAGCATTGCTTCTTCTTTGAGCTCGGATCCGGTTCTTACACCATCTCTTACATCTCCAATAACTAGCTCGGTGGATGGTCTCTCGGCCATCTCACATTAGGATGGAGTAAATCACCGGGTTCACTCGTCTTGCGATTGTGTTGTCTTGAGCAGCTCTTTTCATTATCATTCAATTGCAGATTCTCCAAATGTCTTTGAGACTCGGCCATCTCATCTTCATCTTGGTTGATTGCTCCAAACTTGACTTCAATATAGGGACCCTTCGCATAGTTGGTGATTCACTTATCGCCTAACTCTTCAATGTCTTCTCCATTTACATTAGGTTCATCAAAAACCACATGGATAGACTCTTCTCGTGACCATTGTCCTCTTGTTCAAGACTTATAGGCTTTGCTTTCACCGAGTATCCCAAAAAGATACATTCATCGGCTTTAGCATCAAAAGCCTTTAGATTATCCTTGCCATTGTTGTGGATGAAGCATTTACATCCAAATATTCTAAAATATGCAACATTTGGCTTTCTCCTGTCCAAATTTCATAGGAGTCTTTGTCACCGCCTATTGATCATGCATCTATTTTGAGTATAGCATGCGGTATTGATGGCTTCACCAAAATCTTTTTGGCAATCCAAATTTTTAGCTAACATGGTTCTTGCATCTTCCTTGAGAATTCTATTCCTTCTTTTTACTCCATTGTCTTTGTGGAGTCCTTGCTCAGATAATTCATGAACAATACCGTTTTCAACACAATCTCGAGTTATTATCCCATTGACAAACTCGGTTCCTCTATCGAGCCTTATCTTTATAATGGTTTGACTTTTCTCATTTTGAACTCTTTTCATCACCGAGGTAACTTCGCAAAGTTTCCTTCTTTTTACACATGAAGATTGTGTTAGTCCAAGTGGCTACGATAATCTGAGAGGGGGTGAATAGATTATCCCGATTTTTCGCAAATCACCCTCTTTTTCGAATCAACAAGCAAATGACAAGAATGTAAATGCGGAAATTAAATAACACTCGTTGATTTAAAGAGGTTCAACCCACCTAGGGCCTAATCCTCTACCACCCCTGGTATCTTCGGGATGGATTTCAAAAAGGAAAAGATTTTATTAATTACCACAATTAATACAACACCTTGAGGATCACCACAATCCTCTTTCAACACCTTCAAGGAGATTACCACAATCTTCCTTCACCACCTTTGAAGAGTACCACACTCTTCAAACACCTATCACCTAGATCACCCAAGTGTATTCTTACCACAAGAATACTCACAAGGATGTCTTGTGTTGAATGATGGACAAAATTCAAGATTACAACTCTATGAAACCAATACAAAGATTGAGTGCAAGTGTAATCAAGAATCAAAAAGCCTAGACCTCAAAGATGTGCAAGTGAAAGTACTTAGGCTATTACAACAAGAATGTAAAAATGAAAGCTTGAACAATTTGCGATTTCTTGTTGTGTATTTTGCTTGTATGTGTTGTGTCTTGTGTCTTCAATTTATCCTCTATTTATAGGAAGCTTCATCAACATAGGCTCCCAACATAGGCTCCTCTATCTTCACTTTTGTCTACAAAAAGAAGATCACAAGATGTAGAAATATTGTACAAAATTGAAAAGCAAATCTTCTTTGTCACAGAGTTACAACGGTTGGAATTTTGTCAAAAAATAACATAGGGCGACCGGTTGCCTGTTGAAGATTTCGACCATTTTAAAAAAAAAAATAGTGCGATCCGGTAGGGGTTGTAGGGGGTGCGACGGTCGGAGGGGGGTCGGCCGGTCGCCCGAGGTGCGACCGGTCGGCCTCCCCGACCGGTCCCCTCCTCTTTTTTCAAGCCTGCATGTTCTGCTTTGAGTTATCTTATCTTGAGTGTACCGGTCGACCATTTTGGGCGACCTGGTCGACCTCCCTTTGAAATGTTGTCCGATTTTTTCAAAAATAAACTTCAAGAAATACTCCAAAAATTAGTAAAAACATTTTAAATCATTTGGGAGTATTTAGACAACATTTATAAACATAGTTTTGGTGTAAAAACCAATTTAAACAAAACCATCAAAAGTGTTGTCCAATTTTTATCAAATTAAAAACTCTAATAAATATTCCAAAAATTAGTAAAAATATTTTAAATCATTTAGGAGTATTTGGACAACATATAAAAACATTGTTTTAGTATAAAAGCTTATTAAAACAAAATCATCAAAATCTTGATAAAAACATTTATCTAACAAACTCCCCCTTTTTGATGATTACAAACCAAAACAATTTTAGAAAGTCGATTTTAAAACAAAACAAATTTTCCGGTCTTTAAAACAATAATCAATTACAAGCAAGATACATCATAAGTACAAACACACAAGGATATGAGCAAAGATTTTTCAAAATCATTTTTGCACAAGCTCCCCTATCAACATGCATATAAAGAACAAGTATACAAGCAACAACTAAAAGCTAAAAGCTTAGCTTTCACAACTTAAGCTTGAATTCCATGAGCTTATAAGCTCCCCCTGTCACAAAACATCATTAGTCAAGCATAAAAGTCCACAATACATCAAATGGACTAAGCAATATTCACGACTTGGGCTTTTAGGAGCCCTAGCTTATAGCTTTTCTTGCGAGCTTATTTTCGCTTATTTGAGCGTATGAGCGTTTTCATGTTTCTCCCCTTTGGAATAATAAAAAATAATGTTAGCACGATAAAAACATCATATATACATATCAAAGTGCGCAAATTTATCGATTTATCGAGCTTTTTGAAAATTGAAGCTTAAATTCCAAATAAAAGGGAAAAGTTGATCAATTGACTTGCAAAAGCTCATTTGATTGATAAAACATGATCTCTATATACTTATAAGACTTTTCAAATCGAGAGAATCATGTAGGTGATGAATTTTTCATTGAAACATTTCGTCGAACACTTGGCGTGCGTGGAATAAAACTAGATGAATATAACGCCTTTGGGATTTGTTTAAGCCAAAAATTTTCATTACCAATTCAGTTCAAACAACATTCAATACATCATAAATATTAAACTCATCACATTCATATGAAACTAGCATCAAGAATTTTGCAAATAAGTCAAATTCCAAGGGTTCAACCCAATTGAGCAAATGGAGTAGAATTCTTACCATTTATTCGGTAAAGATGAGCAATGATGATGATAATCGAGCTTAATGAAGTCCAAAATATAAAACATATGCAAGAAAACAAATTTGAAGTGAAGTTTGTGTGATTTTGGCAAAGGGGACGAAAAATGGCCAAAATAAGTTAAAATGAAGAATGCTTTGAAGACAGAACGGTTTTAATCCATTTTTATGCTTAGGGCGACCGGTCGAGGTTGAGGGCGACCGGTCGACGTTGAGGGCGACCGGTTGCCCTCAACCCTTTCAGCCCACTGTCTGTCAGTTTTTCCAAAATCCGAATTTTCAACCAAAAATCCGATTTTTCGCCCCTAAGTTTTAAAAACGTGCAAAATGCAAACGTAAGCCTTATTCAATATGCATTATGCCTAACCGAGCTCGTATCAATGCAAAAGTCTCGGAAGATAGCGGTTTTGTAAAAATGTCCGCTAATTGATCTTGAGATGGTACAAAAGATATCTCAATTTTTCGTTTTGAAACACAATCCCTTAGAAAATGATGTCGAATCTCAATATGTTTAGTACGGTTATGATGAACCGGGTTTTGAGCAATGTTTATAGCGGATATATTATCACAAAAGATAGGAACACTTTCAAAAGAACATTTATAATCCGCTAAGGTTTGTTTCATCCAAAAAGTTGTGTACAACAAAATGCCGCGAAATATATTCGGCCGGCCGTTGAAAGTGAAACACAATTTTGTTTCTTTGAAAACCAAGATACTAGGCAATCGCCTAAAAATTGACATGATCCTAAGTACTTTTCCTATCATCAATATTTCCGCATAATCCGAATCACTATAACCTTTAAGAGAAAAATTTTCATTCTTTGGATAGAATAAACCATATTGAATAGTGCCTTTCAAAATCGAAAAATCCTTTTAACGACACTCATATGAGATTCTTTGGGATTACTTTGAAAACGAGCACATAGGCATACGGCATGAAGAATGTCCGGTCTATTTGCGAGTTAAATAAAGTAAACTACCAATCATACCTCGATATTTGGATTCATCAACCGACTTGCCTTTTTCATCTTTGTCAATTTTGACGTTTGTTGCCATTGGGTAGAGACGGTTCTTCCTTCTTCAATGCTAAATTTCTTCAAAAGCTCCTTTGTATATTTTGATTGAGAAATATAAATTCCTTCTTGGCATTGCTTAATTTGAAGTCCAAGGAAAAAGTTGAGCTCCCGCATCATGCTCATTTCAAATTCACCTTGCATTAACTTAGAAAATTTCTTGCACAAGGATTCATTAGTAGCACCAAAAATAATATCATCAACATAAATTTGCACTAATAAGCAATCTTGCCCTTTTTCAAAAACAAAGAGAGTAGTGTCAACTTTACCTCTTGTAAAACCATTTTGCAAAAGAAAATAGCTAAGTCTATCATACCATGCACGGGTGCTTGTTTCAAACCATACAATGCCTTTTTAAGTCTATAAACATCATTAGGCCTAGAAAAATTTTCAAACCCGGAGGTTGTTTTACATAGACTTCTTCTTGAATAATACCATTTAAAAATGCGGATTTTACATCCATTTGGTAAAGCTTGAAATTTTTAAAACAAGAATAGGCAAGTAAAATACGAATAGCTTCTAAACGTGCTACGGTGCAAATGTTTCATCATAATCAATACCTTCTTCTTGACAATAACCTTGAGCTACTAACCTTGCTTTGTTTCGAACAATATTACCTTGGTCATCGAGCTTGTTCCGAATACCCATTTTGTACCAATAATGGTTTGAGATGGAGGACAAGGTACTAATTCCCATACATCATTCCTTTCAAATTGATTCAACTCCTCTTGCATTTCTAAAAACCAATCCTCATCTTCAATCGCTTCCTTAGCATTTTTAGGCTCTTTCGATATATAAGAGCTTTTTCGCAAATTTTCCTCGATTCATTACTTTATCAAGGGGATCACCAATAATAAGATCTTTTGGGTGATCTCCCTTAAATTTCAATGCTACGGGAAGATTCAAGTATCACCTTTATCTTCTTGAGGAACACTTGAGCTTGAAGGTTGATCATTTTGAGTTTCATCTTGAACAATGGGTTCAATAATATCCTCTTCATCACTTTCATCATTGGGTATCCTTTCAACACCCGAAGCTTCATTGAATTTGACATGGATGGATTCTTCAACAACTTCACACTAGTCTTATTGTAAACCCGATATGCTTTGCTCTTGATTGAATATCCCATAAAAATTCCTTCATCGGCTTTAGGATCAAGTTTGTCTAATTGATCCTTAGTATTCAAAATAAAACATTTACATCCAAATATTTTGAAATAACTAATATTAGGAGTTCTTCCTTTCCAAAGCTCATATGGAGTTTTATTCATTTTAGACGAATATAAACTCGATTAATGACATAGCAAGCGGTACTTACGGCTTCGGCCCAAAAATATTTTGGAAGTGAAAATTCATTTAGCATGGACCGACTCATTTCTTGAAGTGTCCGATTCTTCCTTTCGGCTACTCCATTTTGTTGAGGTGTCCTTGGAGCCGAAAAGTTATGACTATATCCCTTGGTTTCACAAAAGACTCTAAATTCGCCGTCAAATTCTCCACCTCGATCACTTCGAATAGACTTAATAGTATCTTCCTTTTCATTTTCAATGAGTCTACACAACTTAACAAACTCATTAACGGCATCGCTTTTATTAGTAAGAAATAGAGCCCAAGTATATCTAGAAAAATCATCAACTATAACAAAGGTGTAATGTTTTCCACTTAGACTTGCCGTACCAATATCCCCATACAAATCAAGATGAAGCATTTGTAGGGGTTTGGTAGTGGAAATTTCATTTTTAGGCTTAAAACTACTCTTAACTAATTTGTTCTTTTGGCAAGTGTCACATAAGCCAAGATTTTTAAAATTCAATTTGGGTAGTCCTTTTACATGTTGGTTTTTGTAAATAGTTTGCAAATTTTTGTATCCAACATGTCCAAGTCGCCTATGCCATAAACTAGTTAAATCATTATTGGCGACAAGACAAGAAACATTTTGACTAACCAAATCACTTGCACAAATTTTGTAAAGATTGCCTTTTCTAATTGCTTCACAAATAATTTTACCATTTTTGGAAATAAGGCATTTTTCTTTATTAAAAACAACATTATAATTTGAGTCACAAAGTTGGCTAACACATATCAAATTGAACTTAAGCCCTTCTACTAAAAGAACATTACTAAGAGAGAAAGAAGAGTTGCCAATTTCTCCATTTCCAAGAATTCTTCCTTTGCCATTGCCGAACATGACCATACCCTCTTCTTGGAGCTTGATGTTGGTAAAAATTCTCTCTTTCCGGTCATATGGCGTGAGCATCCGCTGTCCACGAGCCATTTTGAATCTTCCATTGTTGTTATAGCCCCTATAACCTACAAAGGAATTATTTTTAGGTACCCTATAATTTTGGGGTCCATGGGGGTTAGCCTTGAGACCTTTAGGTCTCCAATAATAGCTAAAATTATTCTTCAATTTACAATTGCTAGCATAGTGTCCATTCTTACCATAATAAAAACAAGTAATAATACGAGGACTACTAGCACGTACAAAGGTTGGACCTCGGTTTTTTTTAAAGCATTTTGAAAAGGTTTATAACCAAGTCCTAATTTAGAATGCTCATTTCTTTGTGCATCTAAAATTTTTGTGACTTTATCCGTACTTAAATTGAATCGATGCACATCCTTTTTCAAATTTTCAATATCATTTGTGAGCGTTTGTTTTTCGGTTTCAAGAGTACGAACCATAGTAAGAGTAATAGCATGAGCCTTATCAAGAGAGTCATAAGAAGTAAATAATTTATCTTTTTCTAGTTTAAGCTCTTTATGCTCCTTTTTCAAATTCTTGTATTTAATAAACAAATTTTGAAACTCATTTTGCAATTCATCAAAATCACATTGTAATTCATCAATTAGGGAAGAAGATGAAGCATTAGAGCGTACCTCGGTATTTTCATCGTCTATAGCCATAAGACCATGTTCGGATTCTCCTTCCTCGTCGGTTGTTTCAAGTAATTCATCCCAAGTTTTGACGTCCGCATTTAACGCCTTCTTTTTCGGAAAAGGCTTTTTCTTCTTTTGTTCCTCTTCCGCTAATTTTGGGCAATCGGCTATGTAGTGCCCGGATTTTCCGCATTTGAAGCAAGAATTGTCTCTTGGCTTTCTTGCTTTATTTTTGTTTAAAAATTTTGCAAATTTTCTAACAAGAGTCCGTTTCTTCATCATCCTCATCACTAGCATAATAAACATTATTAGAAGAAGATGTTAAGCCTTTAATAATATTTTGCGTGCCGGTTTAGAGGTGGATGGTTGAGAATTTTTCCTCTCCTTGAGATATACTTCATAGATGAGGAGATTCCCAATGAGCTCATCAAACTTGAGTGTCTCAAGATTTTGAGCTTCCATGATTGCCGTCACCTTTTTCGGACCATGAGCCGGAAGAGGCGATTAAGACTTTGGTCACTTTATCTTCTTCGGAGATGACCTTTCCAAGAGCCACAAGAGGATTGACAATGTTGTCAAGCCTTTCCACCATTTTTGAAATGCTTTCACCATCATGCATATTGAAATTTTCAAAGTCTTTCACAAGCATTGTTTTTCTTGCTTGCTTCACTTTCTTTGTGCCCTCATAGATGGTTTCTAATTTTTCCCAAACTTCATGTGCCGACCGTATGCCTCTTATGCGATTATATTCGGTGGCGGTAAGAGAGAGCAATGTAAAATATTTAAAGCCTTACCGTTTAGAGAGAAAGCCTTCTTGTCATTTTCATCATACTCCTTGAATGGCTTGGGAGTCGTGGTACCATCCTTCAATTTTGTTGTTGGTTGAGCAACTCCTTCAATGACCACATTCCAAATATCAAATCCGCATCCTTGTAGAAAGCACTCCATGCGGTCTTTCCAAAATGCGTAGTTGTTGGCATCGAATAGTAGTGGCTTGTTGGTGGAGCGTCGGTGGTGAGATAAGCTTCATTCGTAGCCATGGATCTTTCCTCTTTACTCGAACGAGTTAGCCAAAGAGTTTGGCTCGATACCACTTGTTAGTCCAAGTGGCTACGATAATCTAGAGGGGGTGAATAGATTATCCCGATTTTCAAAATCACCCTCTTTTTTCGAATCAACAAGCAAATGACAAGAATGTAAATGCGGAAATTAAATAACACTCGTTGATTTAAAGAGGTTCAACCCACATAGGGCCTAATCCTCTACCACCCCAAGTATCTCCGGTTGGATTTCAAAAAGGAAAAAGATTTTATTAATTACCACAATTAATACAACACCTTGAGGATCACCACAATCCTCTTTAAACACCTTCAAGGAGATTACCACAATCTTCCTTCACCACCTTTGAAGAGTACCACACTCTTCAAACACCTATCACCTAGATCACTCAAGTGTATTCTTACCACAAGAATACTCACAAGGATGCCTTGTGTTGAATGATGGACAAAATTCAAGATTACAACTCTATGAAACCAATACAAAGATTGAGTGGAAGTGTAATCGAGAATCAAAAAGCCTAGACCTCAAAGATGTGCAAGTGAAAGTACTTAGGCTATTACAACAAGAATGTAAAAATGAAAGCTTGAACAATTTGCGATTTCTTGTTGTGTATTTTGCTTGTATGTGTTGTGTCTTGTGTCTTCAATTTATCCTCTATTTATAGGAAGCTTCATCAACATAGGCTCCCAACATAGGCTCCTCTATCTTCACTTTTGTCTACAAAAAGAAGATCACAAGATGTAGAAATATTGTACAAAATTGAAAAGCAAATCTTGCTGTCACAAATTGCAACGGTTGGAATTTTGCTGTCAAAAAATAACATAGAGGCGACCGGTTGCCCTGTTGAAGATTTCGACCGTTTTAAAAAAATAGTGCAATCCAGGTAGGGGTTGCGGGGGTCGACCGGCCGCCCGGGTGCGCGACTGTCGGCCCCCCCTGACCGTCCCCTCCTCTTTTTTCAAGTCCGCATGTTCTGTTTCGAGTTATCTTATCTTGGTGCTTGCCGACCATTTTGGGCGACCGGTCGACCTCCCCTTTGAAATGTTGTCCGATTTTTTTCAAAAATAAACTTCAAGAAATACTCCAAAAAATTAGTAAAAACATTTTAAATCATTTGGGAGTATTTAGACAACATTTATAAACATAATTTTGGTGTAAAAACCAATTTAAACAAAACCATCAAAAGTGTTGTCCAATTTTTATCAAATTAAAAACTCTAATAAATATTCCAAAAATTAGTAAAAACATTTTAAATCATTTAGCAAAATTTGGACAACATATAAAAACATTGTTTTGGTATAAAAACTTATTAAAACAAAATCATCAAAATCTTGATAAAAACATTTATCTAACAGTTGTCCATGTATATCTTGGGTAATCATCCACCGCCACTAGGGTGTATTTCTTTCCACTTATGCTAGATGGCTCAACTTTGGACCAAATAAGTCCATATGCAACAGTATGCAATATCCTTGTTGAAGATGGATCGACTTCTCTTTAAATGATGATTTGATCTTTTTCCCATCCGACATGCATCACAAACACTTTCTTTCTTGTACACTGAGTCAGGCAGACCTTCCACAAGATGACTCCTTGCAAGCTTGTTAATTGTTTTGAAATTCAAATGACTCAGCTTCTTATGCCACAGCCAAATTGATTCCGTTGTACTCTTTGCTAGCAGACAAGTGCTTGGTGTGGTAGTCGACCAATCTACCACATACATGTTCTTTTGTCTGGATCCTTGAAACACTACTTCATTTGATTCAGTGTCTTTGATTTGGCACACTCCCATATTGAATCCAACATCATATCCCTTGTCACAGAGTTGGTGATGTTTAGTAGGTTGAAGTTGAGACCTTCAACATATGCAACATCTGTGATTTCTAATCCATTTTTCTTGATGGATCCAATGCCTCTTATTTCCCCTGGAGCTTCATTTCCTCCAAAATTTTACTTTTGCGCCTCTAATCTCCTTGAGTTTTAACAGATTTTTCTTGTTTCCTGTCATGTGTCTGGAACAGCCACTATCCATGTACCAGGTTCCTTGGCACTCAGCTGTTCCTTGAACCTGCAATCAAGAAAATCAGTTTTTAGGTACCCATACTTTCCTGGGTCCTGAGGGGTTAGTACTGTAAGATGATCCAACCAACCTATAGCCAAATGATCTGACTTTAAGCGGTTGCCATCTATCTGTGCCATAATCATAACTCACTTTCGCAAATTGCTTGGGGGTTTTAGGTTCATACAACTGTCTCTTTCGTCTGTATGCCTGTGTGTGTGTTTTAGCAATTGCCTTCTTTGGGTAATTGTGATATTTCTGAGTGTAGTGCTTGGGTGCATATGTGTGCTGATGATAGCTCTTTTGCCTTTGGAATGACCTTTGCTGAGGTCTAGGTCTTTGCCATTTAGGATTGTATTCCATGGATCTTTGCTGGTGTTTCACATTATTCCAATCAGCTTGGCTTGGGTAATTTCTACCATTCCCATCATATGTGTTCCTTTGATAGAACTTCTGGGGCTTCTGGTAGCTCTGTTTCTTCTTCACAGTACTTCTGTTTGGAGTTTGCCGAGAAACTCTGTTTGATTTCTTCTCACCGCCCTCTCAAAGATACTCAATGGATGTTTTCCTTTTCCTTTATATCCAAGGCCGTTTGTTTGTGATTGTGCTTTAGAGTGAATGTGGGTGCAACATTTGGTGTCTTGGGTTTTTGAGATGATTCATTACTTGAAGATCCTTTTTCCAAGATCACTCGGGATTTTGATGTGCACAAAAATTGAAATCCTGAATCCTATGTCCATCTTGTCTCCACACTCTTTTTGGCGTCATAATAAGGTCGTCTAATGATTTAGATGTCTTTGTGAATGAAGCAATCACATTTTTGAGATCATTTTCCCTCTTTTCTATAGCAGCTATCTTTGCTATTAGTTTAGCATTCTCGACCTTGACTCTTTGTTCTCATCACTATATGACTTAGAGTACTCGGCTCCTTAGTCACCAATTTGTGAGTTTTGCTTTTGAAATGGGCCGTTTTCCTCATTTAATAGTGTGTGTGAGGATTTCATGTGCTCAAAATCTTTCATCATTTTGCCTAATGAATCATAAAGATCGAGTGGGTGATGAAGTGTGTGTGTCACAATCACTATCACTAGAGTCCGAGTGATATGAGTTAGAGTGTACCTCATCTTCTTGGTTAGGTTGATCTTGTTCTTTAGCCATTAGACGGATCATTGCTTCTTCTTCGAGTCACTCGAGTAGTCACCTTCACTACTCTCTCGAGTCTCTTTGTATCTTTTGACTTAGTTTGTCTCGGCGATCTCTGCGCCCAACATGGCTTTTTTCTTTTCTTGTCTTCTTTCTCTCAAGACTCTTCTTTCTTCTTCATTCTTGTATTTATTGACTACGGGATATGGACAAATCAATGGCATAGTAACTTGGTTGTCTACGTTCCAAAGACGGAGTTCTCGGCTCTTTGATCGCTCTTTCCATTCTTGGATTATCGGCTCTCACGTATTCAACCTTTTGATGCTCGGCTCTCTTGGGTGGCCTTTCTTCCTTGACTTGGAGGAGTCAATGTCTCTGAAGGATTCACCCTTGTTTCTTTTATAGTTCTTGTTGAAGAACTTGTTGAATCTTTTAACCATTCAGGCAATTTCCTCCTGGTCAACGGCTTCCTTGACCTCGACTCTTTTCCCATCCTTCACTATAAGTGCGGCTATTTTGGGTACAATTGTTTCCTCTTGATCCTTTCTTCTCACTCAAATTCATAAACTTTGAGGTCCGAGAATAGTTCATGATTAGATGTTTTTGATAGGTCCATAGAGTGCCTTAGAGCCATGGTCTTCATTTCCCACTCACCGGAGACTCCTTAGAATCTTTATACACATCTCCTTCGTGTGTATTCCTTTCCAAATCTTTGAGAGCTCATTTGTAATTTTAGTGAATCTAGCATCCAGCTTGATCCATTGTCTCACCTGCAAGCATTTTAAAGTTTTCAAATTTTTGAACAACAACAGATAATTTGTTTTCTTTAATTTGTTTTGATCCTTAACAAATTAAAGTTAGTTTATCCCGATTTCCTTTGTGTTTTGCATGATTTGACTTTATTGAACATTGCTTTGTCCGAGTCTTGTAGAGAATATCCTTGGCCACGTTGTCCAAGTTGTATCTTTTTGTCATCATTGATCCATTCACCCTTGGTTTTTCAATTAAGGTTGGTCTTGCTTGACTCGGCTTCTTTCTCCTTCAAATTACAGATGTTCTCCTTGCAAATTGTGTTCACTTTCAATATTTGCAGTGGCCCATCCTCTATAACTAGCCACATTTCATCATGTAAAGCGAGATAGATGAGCCTCGCATACGAATTTTCCAATCATCAAATTCCTCAATAGTGAACATAAGAATACGTGTCAAATTTGCTTCCATTATAATAACTTTGCCGAATAAAATATATGATTTTGAAATGGCAAGTGTTAAAAAAAAAAACTTCTTCGAAAGATTAGAGATCTAGTTCAAGAACTGTCGGAAGCCTAAATGAACCAACCGCTCCGATACCACTTGTAGGTCCCAAGGGGTGTGAGTAAGGTTTAGAAGAGGGGTTGAATAAACCTTACCAACTTTTTGATTTTAGTCCTTTTAAAATAATACGAGTTAATTTCACAACTATGTCCTTGAGGGCCAGCTAAGTTAGTTAACCAAATAGAGAGTTAGTCACTCACTCACTGACTTGATTGAGTTGATAGAATAACTCACCGCTTAGTCTAATACTTAACTTAACTTGGCTGATGAGATTTTTAGTGGAAGACTTAACACCATTGAATTTGGTTTAAGTTTGTTTTAACACTTGGTTTTAGCACTTTGCTAATTATCGCTTGATAGCAAATTATCAAATGTGAGATATAAAGTGATATGCAAAAATAAAAATGTTGAAATGTAAATGACACAATAATTTTTATAGAGGTTCAAGATGGGGTAATTCTTCTACTCCTCTCTTCTCCAACTCCCCGGAGGAATCCACTAAGTATTGATCGAGTACAAAGTGGTTATCAATCCGGATACAAGTCTTGATCACACAAAATGACTTGATCCTTTGGGACTCACCGAGATGCCTTTGGTCACACAAACGGCTTCTCGTCGACTCGCTTCTTCACAAGGCGCTTTTGCTACTTCACTCACTTGCTCAAGCTTCTTGGATTTGATCACGAAGCCCTCCAATAACTTGAGACTGGTTCGACCTTGAACTTTTCTACAATCCTCCTTGGAATGTAAACCCCTTTGATTCTTCAAAAGTTTCCTCTTCAACAGTTTGAAGTCATCTTTCCTTCACGACTTAGTGTTGGATCGATTTTCTTCGAGATTTAGGCTTGAGGATTTTGCTTGAATAACTTGAGAATATATTGCAGTTACGTTCTTAATAATTGCTTGAATGCTCGTGTATGCAAGGTAACCTTTTCTCAATGTGATTCCTCACTTTTATAGTGAACTTTCAAAAATCCGCCCGTTGAAGAGATAGGCTGATTTTCAAAAGTCACTTGTGTTCGTTAGCTTGTCTTGTTGCGATCCTTGATGTTGACATTTCCTCGTATTAATTGAATGTCTAGATTTCCAGGTTCTGACACAAGGTGCAGTGCTTACCATTGGTTTATTCTTTTTGCACGCTTTTGGGACTGAGCACTTTAAGACATGGCAAAGATGGAAGTATTACTTGTTTAGGTAATATTCTTGACTTTTGTGCAACGGATTCTTTTCGCTTAACTCCTCTTTGCGATTTGCCTTTTCCCCCAGGTGACTTGAGTGCCTCCAATGATTGAAAGACTCATCCGTAACTTCAACTTGACTTGGCTTGGCTTCTTTGGTTGACTTGACTCTTCATACAGCTGTATCACAACTGATACTCCTTCAGTCGAGTCCTTGACATCTCTTCCTTGCCACACTCAGCTGCTTCACATCATAGTCTTCATCCTAGTCTTCGATTGACTTCTTGTATATCCAGCATAGCCGATTTAACTCATGCTTATGCAACCCTATCTATTACAATACAAATTACAAGGAAAATGGGGTGCCAACTTTCTAGTCTAAGTTTTATATGGAATTCATCAAAATCTAAACAATAAATTTCCCAACACAACCAGCTATCAAAGACTAAGCTGATCATCATGGCTGCGATCATTCAAGGAAAGAAAGTTAACTGGGTTGAGTTCGTGTACAGCAGACTCTGCCAGAACGTTGTGAATAAATCTTTCAAGGAAGATGGATCCTTTGGAGGATCACTTGGCTATGGCCTAGTTATTGGGCATTTGATGGAAGTGAAGGGCATTCCCCTTCAACATGGAAAACCCTTCCATGTAAACAATAAGATGTTCAGGGCTAACCTTTCAGGAGCCCAGAAGAGAGCCCATGCGAAGAGGGCGGATACAAGTGAGGGGGAATCAGCTGACCCCGAGGACACAGTTGTTTCCTCCCCTCCCAAGAAGAAAGCTACAAAGAAGAAGGCTGCCCCTGCAGCAAAGTCAATGGACGCCACGCCGCCCTCGCCCCTGCCTGAGTCACACTGCCCGAGCACTGTGTCTCCCGCCTACACCAAGTAGAGAAGGAAGCCCAAATACCTTCTCCCGGCCATAAGAAAGAACAGATCGCCAAGCCTAGAAAGGCAGCTCCATCTAAGAAAGATGCTCCGGCCCGCCGCCAAACCCGAAAAAGAGGAATCGAACTTAAACTCCTTTAGTTAAAACCAAGAGAAGGAAGAGAATCTACAAGTCGTCGAGCTTGAAAAGACAATTAGTCTGCTACTCACCGAGAAAACTTCTAAGATCGCGACATTGAGGAAGATGCTCTCCGAAATAATCGATGAAACCGCCAACTCTCTGAAGGCGTTACGCAGAGGCCCCCGAAGACACGATTGTGGAGAGGATCGCTGAGGATAAAAAGCGGTAACAGACGATCAAATCTCGATTGAAAAGGTTGTCTCCCCACCGCCTCCGTGATGCTCTTTCTAAGGTGAAGAGCGAAGAAAGCATGCTACCTTCCATTCCAAAAAAGGAATGACAAGAACAAGATGACGATGATGATGTCATCATTTATTCTCCAATATACCCGGACATCCAGCGCCATCTATGCAAATGGAGGGCGTGGAAGCCGAGTCACTCAAGGGTGCAATTTGAACACCTTGAGTTCATAGAAGAGGAGGAGGAATTGTTTGAATTTCTCAAGATCACCAAGGTGATTCGGACCATGATGAAGAAAATTGCTTAAATTTCTTACAAATCTTCAAGGAGAATGAACAAGCCAAAGCGGTGAAGAAGCGAGAAGCTCATGAGAAAGGCCAAGATATGCCTTCTTCGAACTCGAACATACGCATCCTCGCTTAGATGTGTTGTCCGACACCGATAAAGACTTGATCCCATGGTCGCAATGAAAAAGTCCGATATGCGAAAGCTCTAAGGAATCCAAAGCTAATGCATGAGCAAAGCGATTGACGGAAGGACCAGGAGAGTCTTTAAAATCTCTCCTCGAGATAGACCCGTTGGGAGTGGTACAGTAGATTGCCACAGTTATTGCTGCGACCACGTCCCCAGTACACTTAAAAGATGGGTCGAAGGGACTTGGCAATGAGACTGGGAATTTGGGCACCCAAGTTGAGCCAACCCCTACTGAAGGTGTTTTACCACCGCCCCACGGAGCACTCAACGGAAGCAAATGAGTCCGGAGAAGAGTGACCCACCATCATCCACACTCACCGGTGTGCCACCGAGGGGAAAACTCACTCCACTGCAGCAAGGTCGGAAGATGATGCAGATGACTCCACATTGCAGAAAGGAGGCGAAGTGGAAAAGGAAAGAGAATCACAACAGAATGCCACTGATGAAGTTCGGACAGTTGATCTGTCCCAGCTGAAGTGCCAACTGCCTTGCAGGCTGAGGATGTTGCTGGTGCAGTTGAGGCACAGGTTGGAAAAGCCCCAGGAGTTAACACTCTGGGCACTGAAAGTGCAATCCAAGGGGTTGAGACTCCTTCGGATGCCACTGTCCAAGACCCTAAGACAAACAGTGCATCTGTCGAAGGGAATGTAGAAGGCCTTTCTGCAGTTGAGACTCCTAAAGGTATTGAAAGCCCGAGGGAGGTTGAGACTTCCCTGGGTAAAGAGAAAGAAATGCAGAACATCCCTCTAGTTCACATTGAAGAATCTGAGAAGGAGATTAGTGCACTTCATGATTCCCAAGACAACCCTGATATATCATTTCTGGGATCTGAAGATGAAGTTGAGTCCACCCCTACTGCACAACAACAGGACCCAGCTGAGGATGTTCTTCCGCAGACGAGCCAGTCGAGTTTCAAAGCTGCTCGTCAAACATTCAAATTTGATGATGAACCAAGCCCCCAGGTTTCATCATCATCCGATGACGCTGATGATACAATTGAGGACCATCTACTCAAATGGAAAAACCTACGAGGCCGAGGAAGGCATTAAGATAATGAGGTTCGATCCACCGGCAAAAACAATCAATCGCCCCACCGCAACAACTTCAACTACACAAAGCTACCGAGTCAGCGAAGACCACCTCGCACACAATATCTCACGTGCGAGATGATGCATTTGAGGATGTATTTCCCTTTTTCTCTCGAGTTGCTGTGCTAGAAGAAGAGACTCATGAGAGAACAAAGTGCTGCTTGTCCAAGAAGAACCCATAATTCCTCTTGACTCAATTGTGCCCGGTGATTTCAACTTTGATGCGAGTGGCGGCGGTGACTCAAGTCGGGGCAAAGAGACGCGTGAAATCTTCAAGAAAATCTGTGAAGCGATTGAGAAGATTGAACGGCACCAAGCCTCTCTCGACATGCGTGCCTGGATAACGAGAGATGACACTCTCACAAACAGACTTAAGAGGAGTGGTGGTCGGGGATAAGGGAATGGTCTCAACAAAGAGTGTCATGCGTCTCGAGCAAGTTCTCTACTTCAAGGCACTATATATAATGAATAATGGTCTGGAGGCCGACATTGCTAACATGAAGCGGAGGATGGATGCACTATATGGAGAGATTGCATGCCTCTCATACAACTGAAATGGAGTTACTGCGTGAATTTCATCGAAAAGAAATTTTGCGTGTTGAACAAAACATGAATACGAAGTTCAGCCTTCTTATGGCTGAAATGAAACTGGTGGCAGCTGAATCGAAGGCCACTCACTCAGAATTTCGAACCGCACATGCCGTAGCAGACTCTAAGCAGAACTCAGCTCTCAGCCGACTGGATTTTATGCTCGCAGGAATGTTCCCTGGGGTTCCTCTCTCCTTCGATGATGCCAAAAAGGGGGAAGATGAATACCTGAGGAAATTGAAAGAAGAAACATCTAAGAAGCAAAAGGATGAAATAGTTGTTGAGAAGGAAAAGAAAAAAAAAAACTGAGGGGAAAAGGTCAAAGGTTTGACCGATGATTGCTTTGAAACCCCTCAGCAAGGTCATGTGACAACGATCTATAATCAGCAAACTTACAGTGACACTGTCGATCCAACACTCTGTTGTGCCTATGTTAGAGAAGAGAAAAATTGTAGAAGCAGGGATGGAGGAGTTCGACAAGAGAACGGATGCCCGCATTGAAGAAATGTTGAAACAGTTTGGTGGCATTCCTAAAATGAAAAAGATCAAGATGTCATTCCGTGTGACGAAACGAGCCAAGATCGGTTGAAGAATTTCAAACTCTCGAATCCGAAGGCTATTTCAAGAACATGCCGTTAGCTCAAGCCTGGGATCATCTTTGATCGAGAGAAGTCTCGAGTTATGTGAAGAAGGCGATGGGCGTGACTACCAAAGACCATTCACCGGTAAAGCAAGACTCATGTACATACACCCAAAGAGGAAAAGGAAGAAATGGTGGAGGAAGAGGTTTTCGACCTAGACCTTTGCCCAAAAAATCGAAATACGTAGATCCGGACAAGAAAGGAACGATCTACTGGGCTGGGTATGATGCAGTAGCCAATCTGGAAGTGGCTAGAAAGAATGCTGAATATGTGAAGAGAATTGAAGAGGAGAACAAATGACAAGATCAGCTATGGCAAGAGAGGCAAGAAAGGAAGCGAAAAGACGATGCTGCGAAGAGAGCTTATGAAAAGAAGAAACCAGCTGAAGAAGAAAAGAAAAGAAAGAGAGATGATGATGACAGAGCTGAAGAGGAAAGAAGGAGGCAGCGAAGGCGATGAAGAGTTGCTGTGAACCCTTCATGTATTTTACTTTTGTAAGTCATATGTACACTCTATAAAGTGTTTTTGAATCATCTCACTTTGTATCTGTATCCTGGCATAGATATGTGTAGTTTGCTAGATATGAGTATGCTCTGATACACCTTGTAAACAGCTGTGTAAAGGACAAGAATGATATGATCAATAAAATGATCTATTCCACACATACATTCTTTGTTTCTGCATTGCCTGTATGTATCTGTGTTATTTACATTTTAATGTTTTTAAGTTTTGGCATCATCAAAAAGGGGGAAATTGTTGGGAAATTTATTGTTTAGATTTTGATGAATGCCATGTAAAACTTAAGCTAGAAAGTTGGCACCCCATTTTCCTTGTAATTTGTATTGTAATAGATAGGGCTGAATGAGCTGAGTCAAGTCAGCTATGCCTGGATATACAAGAAGTCAACTGAAGACTAAAGTGAAGACTCCACAGTGCAAAATTGAGTATGGCGAGGAAGAAATGTCAAGAACTCGATGAAGGAGTATCACCGTGAAAAACAATTGTGCGAAGAGTCACCAAGTCAACTCAAGAAGCCAAGTCTCAAGTAGAAGTGACGATGATGAGTCATCCATTGATTGGAAGCTAACTCAAAGTCACCTGGGAATAAAAGAGTGCGAAGAGATTCGTTGATGAAAGTTAAGAATGTTACTCAAAATAGTAACATGTTAAAGTTGTCAGAGATAAAGTGTTAGTTCCAGTTGTGTGCAAAAGGCACAAACCAATGGGAAGCACTGCACCAAATATCGACTGTACGCAATGCGGCAAGACATTAAATACGAGGAAATGTCAACATCAAGGATCGCAACAAGACAAGCCAACGAACACAAAGTGACTTTTGAAAATCACCTATCTCTTCAACGGACAGATTTTTAAAAGTTCACTATAAAAGGCCGAGGAATCTCATTTAGAAAAGGTAACATGAACCACGAACGAGCAAGCAATATTCAAATCAGTAACCTACAATATATTCTCAAGTTATTCAAGCAAAATCCTCAAGCCTAAATCTCGAAGGAAATCGATCCAACACCAAGCTGTGAAGGAAAGACAACTTAAAACTGTTGATGAGGAAACATTTGAGAATCAAAAAGGGGTCTACTTTCTAAGAAGGATTGTAGGAAGGTTCAAGATCGAACCAATCTCAAGTTATTGGAGGGCTTCGTGATCAAATCCAAGAAGCTTGAGAAAGTGAGTTGAAGTAGCAAGGCAGTTGCCCTGTGAAGAACCTGAGTCGGACGAGAAGCCAGCTGTGTGACCAAGGCATCTCTAGACTGAGTCCAAGGAGAAAGTCAGCTGCGTGATCAAGACTTGTCTCTAGACTGATAACCACTTTGTAAATTGATCATTACTTAGTGGATTCCTCCAGGAGTTGGAGAAGAGATGAGTAGAAGAATTACCCCATCTTCGAACCTCTATAAAAGTTACTTGTGTCATTTACATTTCAAAGATATTTACATTCCTGCACACATATTTTATATCTGCTGATAATTTGCTATCCAACTGATAAATTACTAAGTGCTAAAATCAAGTGTTAAAATAAAGTTAAATCAAATTCAAGGGTGTTAAGTCTTCCGCATTTGAAAAACTTATCACAACCAGTTAAGGTTTAGACTAAACAAACGTGAGTTATTCTATCAACAAATCTATCGAGTGCGTTGAGTGGCTAACTCTGGGCGATTAACTAACTTATCCTGTCCCTCAAGGACTTAGCCGTATTAACTCGTAATAATTTTAAAAGGACTAAAATCAAAAAGTTGGTAAGGTTTATTCAACCCCCTTCTAAACCTTACTTACACCCCTTGTGACCTACAAGCTCTAGTGCCTCCTCTGGATATTTTCCTAATGCATCCCCGATGCAACATCTATAATGGTTCTCGTGTTGCTACTTAAACCATTATAGAAATATCTTGAACCTGTTGATAATCGGAATATCCATGTTGAGGGCACTTCCTTAGTAATTCTCTCAATCTATCACATGCCTCATAATGGCTCAATCTAACGCCTAAATCGGGCGATTTAAGATTTTAGTTGCGAAAGTGTTTTACTAGGGAAATATTTGGCTAAGAACCGACTTAGTTCAAATTGATGCATGCGGGTGGTGTTAAAGAACATAACCGTCCCTTGGTCTTATCATGCGAGAGAGAATGTAAAAGGCAACATCTAATAATGTCTTCGAAACATCATTCATTTTGATGACGCATTTCTAGAAATTGCGCTAGATGCGCGTTTGGATCATCGATCTTCTCCCAAACCGATTATGTGAAACCATCTAGATCAATGCAAGTTTAAGTTCAAAGTTCTTTGCATTGATCGGCGAGACGGGCCATACCCCCATAAGTTCGACTAACTTTCGGTTGGAAGTAGTCCCTAACTGTTGTTCTCGTGGGCCTTTCCACATACGGTCCTGTCCATCCGCCCCAAGTGGGTGTTCCTCATTATTTCTATTATCCCCGATATTATGATTATTCCCATCCGCCATTGCTTTAGATCTTTTTCTTAGTTGCTTCACTATCTTCTCTATTAATAAGTCAACGGGTATTGGTGGGCGATTTGGAACGCATGATCAATGATTTATCTGCACTCAACAAAAATAATGTTAGAACCAAATCAATTAAATAATTTACAAAAATAAAAAAAAAAAAAATGAAAAAAAAATTAATTTACAAAAATTTAAAAATAAAAATAAAAATATATATTTACAAAAGCTTCAATTAAGATTGAACTACTTATTACTATATCTAAGTAGAATCTTTCAATCCCTGGTAATGGCGTCAAAACTTGTTCGCCAAAAATATTTGGATCTCTATACTGCAAGTGTACAGTGTAGTTTATAGGATAATGACAAGCAAGGTCATATTCGTCAGGGATCGAATACGAAACACTTAGGTTATAATAACACCGTATTCCAATTTTATTGAAGCGACCGAAAATCAAGAGTTTTTAATATCTAATTGAAAAATAAAAATAAAACAAATAAATTCGAACTCCACAAGTATTTTTAACAAATACAAAAGCAACCCTAGACACATAATCTCAACACGCTTCTTCAATATTAAATCCAATCAATGTTTCAAAACCATTTCATGTGTTTATATGAGTTCAATTCCTAAACTAGTTTATTCACCCTCTTGAGTGGTGCATAAATAGTAGATTAATAATAATTGAGGTATCCCGATGCACCACAACTATTATTAACTCCCAACAGATCTTTGAATTGAAATACTCTACACAAACAGATATAGTCTCCCGATACATTATCATGTTTATGTCTAAATTCGATTTTAGTCTCGTTAGAACTCACCTCCCGGATTATGGACTAACAAGTATGACTTGTAAATTATTGATCAGTTTATCGGCAATTAAAAATAAGCACTCGAATTCATAAAATAG
The DNA here is from genome assembly GCA_016081115.2 of Rehmannia glutinosa. NCBI lineage: Eukaryota > Viridiplantae > Streptophyta > Magnoliopsida > Lamiales > Orobanchaceae > Rehmannia > Rehmannia glutinosa. Next base: position 74,521 of record JABTTQ020002912.1, on the reverse strand, counting down.
AACACATAAATCAATTAAGAAAATAATCAATAAAGATTTAACATGAATCCACAATTTTGATTATGCCCTAGGATCTGAAAGATAAGCCAAATATTGATAACAAATTCATAGACAAACTTGGAATCTACATTATGACATCGTTTAAGTACAGACAAGAGATTCAAACTAAGAAAGAAAATCTCTTCTTGTCAGGATGGATCCTCCTTCCAAGCCTTCGGAGCTCTTGTGCTTCCATAGATGTGAAAGGCCTTGTGGTGTTCTTCGTAACCTATCCCTCCTCTCTTAGAAGACCTTTTTGATTTGTGTAATCTTGTGTATTTTGATGTGTTTTCAGTTGTAAGATGATGTATTTCCGTGCAAAGCCTTGGTCCCCCTTATATAGGTGCTTGGAGAGATCACTTGTAGAGTTCTGACGGGAAAAGGACTAAAAATCAGACGCAGACAGATCGCATGGGCCGTGTGGTTTCACATGGCCATCCCCACACGGTCGTGTGGATCCACACGGGCAGACCGTGTAACTTGTTTTTGTCTATGTTTTCTCCCAAACACTTCACATGGTTGTGTAGCTTCACACGGGTACTCACACGGTCGTGTCATCCCATATGATCTGACCGTGTGACTGGTTTTCATTCGTTTTCTTTGTTTTTTCGATCTTCTCTTTGCCCTTGTCGATCATGTCTGGGCCTTCCAATTGATATCATTCCATTTAAACTCTGTTTCCTGTAAAAGGTTACAAGAATACGCAGTAAAATACACTAAATATGCGTGCAAATGCATCAATTCTATATCATTTTAAGCATCTAAATGCACGTATATTATACACGTATCACAAACCCTGTCCTCCTAACAAATTTGAGACCTTCGCTAAGGGCGATAACTTTGTAACAAGGATATTAATATTCCCTCGCAGCTTTCTTTGACATACTTGTGCATACGCATCCGTAGGAATCTCGTATAACCGCCCACTCCAATCGAGTCGAATCTCGAAGCATGGTAGCATTTTTATTGAGTTTCAGCTCTCCCGCTATGGACATCTCCACGCAACTCGTCGATTAGCTGGTGAAGCTTTTTCCTAGATATGAATTCTTTCCCAGCAGCGTAGATAAGCATCAAGCATACAACCCGCCAACTCGATTGTTTCATCAACACGACGCCATTTGTTATTGAAAAGAATATTGTTCCTTGGAAACCATAGAGCCCACGGGAGCATTACAAAAACTTCTAATTCACTGGGTGATAAGGAATTATTAGCACTGACACAAAAATCTGAGAATGGCATGCTCTTCAATTTATAAAGTAAAAGCCCAAAAGCACTCCTATCCCATATGTGTCTTGATTCTTTACAATCTCTTAGCGCGTGCTCAATGGTCTCCTGACGAAATCCGCATCAGCTACAACAAGAGGAGCAATTGATGCCTCTCTTTACAACTTCCGTGGCACAGGGAAGGATTCCATTGAATGCTCTCCATGCAAAGATTTTTATTTTGCTAGGGATCCTTAAATTCCACAGCCTATGCCACCACTCCAACGTTTCATTCTTGCAGGAAGTCCCCACTGAAATAGCCTTGTGAAGGGCAACCTTATAGCCCGAATGTACAGAATAGACTCCATTTTTCTCAAAGTGCCAAATGAGTTTGTCAGGGTTATGTGAACGATCGAGTGGAATATTAAGAATAATCTCAATATCTTGCGCTGCCAAAAATGATTGTTCACAGAGTTAATCTTCCATCGACGATTATAAATTAAATCGATTATTAAATCCGCCACGAACCTGGGGACAGGTTACATGTACTGGGTTATGGGTTTAAAAGTGAAAGACCTTAGAAGCCAAGGATCATCATATATTCCAACCTGACGTCCTTCCACCTATTGGGGACAAACAAAATCACCTATGAGGAAAAGTTATTCAAAAAAGAGAGACTAAAAAGAAAACAACTTCCCTCATCCTCATCCTCCATAAGCATGAGGGAAGAAATGGAGGAATATGGAAAATGAGAAAATGACTAAGGCGATGATTGATTGTCCTCTCATTCCGTCCACTTTCATTTTTTGAGTGAATAGTGGTGAGAATTTTTTAAAAGTGAAAGTTAGATGTGTAGAGAAAAATTAATGATTAAGTTGATGTGATGGAGAATCTTTTAGAGATGTTTATTATTTGTGGAAATTTTTGTGAAAATAATAATGTAAAATATAATACAAGAAAATTAAATAACAATAAAAAATTGAATCTAAAATAGGCAATATGGTCTCATTTTATTCCTTTTGTTATCAAGATTAAGAGATAAGTTAAAAAAAATTAAACTACTGAAATTCTTTACATTAATGAGGAGGAGGAAATAAATAGGATGGTTGGGTATTGGGAAATGTGAGAGATGAAGAGAAAAATGAGTTGATTTTTGAGAGAAATGAAGTTTTCTTTATAACAAGAAATAATTTTTTCACAAACAATCGCATATCCCATGAGATTTTTCTTTCAAAGATGAAAATTTTGGAAATGAGATGACAAGCAATCAAAGCCTGGGCGCGATTGGATATGTTTTCATTTTACTAGAGAATAGTGGTGGAAAAAAAATTTGGAAGAAAAAAAGATGAATTTTGAGAGTGTGATTGGATGTGAGATGAAAAAGTAATGATGGAAGTTGATTTGTTTTTAAAAATAGTAAAATAATGATTGATATGATTGATAGTTAAAAATATGTGAGTGAGTGAATAGTGAAATTTGTTGGAGAATGTGTAATAATGATATTTGTTTGTGAAAAAAATGTGTAGATGTGATTGATAAGAGAAAAAGTGAGAAAAAATGAAAGTGAAAGAATAATATATTTTCTGAAAATTTTCATAAACAAACGCATGTTTGGTCGTAATTTTTTTCAAATGAATCAAAATGGAATCTCCTTCACATCCAATCGCGCCTAAGATTTTTAATCCACACTCTTGGATATTAATCCAACAAGTCTTAAAATAAATTAAAAAATAATGATGTGTGATTCAACCATTCATAATTCCATTTTATCATTATCGATTTTAAAAGTTATTTTTCTTCTCTTAACCCCTAGCCGTTTTTTGTTCCTCTTGTCTTATCCCCTTTTTTCTTCCCTCAATGGAGATGTGGGAAGTAAAATTCAATTCATTTAGTCTCTTACAATAAATAAATGTCACAAATAGTGGCTTTTATATATCCCTAATAGGTGATTTTTATTTATCTCTACCAATTTGCTTTTATTTTCAATAAATTTGTTTGTCCCATATTTGAGATTTTGTTCAAAAGGTTCATGTGGCCTATTATATGTTAGATCAAATTATTTGGTACGTGTTTTGTTCGTCTCCGTTGCGATGTTCTGATTCTGCAAATTAGTTAGATATGTTTAAGTTTTAAATTTTTGTTTTAGATCTATATATGTTTATGATCATGTAAAACTTGCAACTGTTTAGTTATAATTAGTTGTTAATTCCTTCCTATTATTGAATAAATTTATTTTGATTCTAATAAAAATCCATTTTATTAGTAAATATGAAGTTGCTTACATGCAACTTGATACACTGGATTTATCATTTTGGTATGGCAATTTCGACCCGTCCCGCCCCGTGACCTGCGGCGGGGCGGGTTGGGGTATCACTCCCGCCCGTCCCTACCCCGCTCGTCTATATTTTCTAATATATTTAATATATATTTTGCATATATAATATATATTATAATATAATTTTTATCTTCTAATATTTTATCTAGAGTTGTCAATTCCAATTCGGTTCCAACTAAGCCTTGATTTTCTAATGGGTCGATCTATTTTTCAAGGCCCAAAAAAAGTCGGGCCTCAAAAGCCCGGCCCGTCGAGCTAGCTCGGGAAGCCCGACTTTTTCAAAGGCATTTTTAGTTTATAGGCCGGGTTGGGTTCCCCATTTTTGCGGCCCGGGGTACTATTTGGCCCGGCTCGGCCCGAAATAATAGTTTTTGTAAATAATATTTTATAGATATATTAAAAATAAATATTTTATTTATTTTTTATATTTAATTTTATTTAATGTGGGGGCCCGTGCCCCTGGCCGAGTCCGGATATCTAGATACCTGCCCCGCCCCACCCTATTGCCATCTCTAACTAGATTCACGGTTCATCCTTATTAATTTGCCATGATTATTTGACCTCGATGTCCTCTATTATGTCACGATTATATTATGTCACGATTAGTTCAGTTGGTTGTTAATAAGTTTGAAAGCTCGACAGCCCCTCTTAGAATAATTGGTTCTATTTCATGAAATAGCACAACTAATTATTTTGAAACAATTCAACAAAGTCGAATTTGTTAAGGTGAAAACTTTTAAACTATAGTTGTAACCATTGTTCTAAAAGACCCGCCGACGATTCCCCGCCACGCCTAGCTGCCATCTTAACTTCGCGATACTCATATAGTACTTCATCCTTAATTGAAAAATACTGCCTCCGCATGATTATTTGAATACTCGTATTTTTCAAATAAAACGCTTAATACTCGTATTATTGTTATCCGTTAATACTTGGCAATAAAACTTCATTTTAATATTTTTATAATATTTAAATAAATAAAAAAATCATTAAAAAATTATTTATAAGTATAATTACAATATTAGAAAATAATAAATAATAATATTAATAATAAATAAGTGTATTAATAATTTAAAGTAAATTAATAAAGTACAAAATTAATTTTAATATAATCTAAACATAAGTATGAATCACAATCTATGTAAATATACTGTTGAAATAAGCCGTATTATTACTCCCGAATAATTATTTTATATTCGTATTAAACCCGTTCTATGGTTCTTTTAAATATTTCCATATTTTTTGCCGATTTTTCCCTTTCAAAAAATATTCATAATATACTGCACGACTAAATAACGAACTTTTCCCGCCGTATTTAACTAACGCGCTAGGCCCCTTGTCCGCTTATGTTATTTTTCCAATTAGATCCCGCCTAACGCCGCTCAGGTCCCGCCTAACTACGCCCAGACTCCGCCTAGGCGCTAGACCTCAGTCTACCGCCCAATTAGCGCCTAGCGATTTTTATAACACTGGTTGTAACAAGATTCAACCTAACATGTGACTCAAAAAAAGAAAAAGAAAAAGATTCAACCTAACATACATAAAGAGGGTTATTTCTCTGCAATTACACATTTTATCTAACAAAATTATGATACATGTCCAATAATCAGCACGTTCTCAAATTGCATCAGGATGGAAATATTTGGATTAAGGAGAGATTTGTTTTGAAAAAAAGATACAAATAATTCAATATAAAATGAAATTGAATTCCGATTTCCACCTTAATGACTCGGAAAATTGTTCAAAATAAGAGCTCACTATTTTGAAATCCATTTTGTACGTGATCGCCAAACAAATTTAATAAATTTCTTATTATGGACTTAAAATCCTTAATTTCATATCCATTATTTAATATAATGAAACATCAAACAATTCTTTTCCAAATTAATTTTGACTTACATATCAAAAACATTTCAGTGGACTTTCTTCTACAACCACCATCAAAAGTGAGAAAGCAAAAACATACATGAGACGGCCCCATGGATGATATCTATGAGACGGATCTTATATATAATTAGAATTCCAACCTAAATCCAATCCCATAAAAAAATCTATATTTCTTCGTGTTTTGTAAGACCCGTTTTATAAATTTAAGTTTCATGAGATGGTCTCATGTAATGCCAGCTCGAATGTTACTATCATTCCAAGTGGACTTTAAAGTGTAGGAGTCCAAGTTAGATTTAAATGACTTTTAGAAAGAAAAAAGAATCGGTTTTCTAAAAGTCTATTATGGAGAAGTGCAAATTTGTGACTTTTACGATTGCTTATGAAATTTTTTTATTTTCGTTCAGCTAGAGAATTTTGTTTACCAACACTCATGAATGATTATGAAAATTTTCGTAAATACACTTTTCACTCACTTTCACATTTTTTTCTCTTATCAATCACTTCTACTAGTTAAAGGAAAAACGAACTAGTTACAAAGTATTATATACCCGTAAAAATGAAGAAAATCTTAAAAGATATAAAGACACCAAAAAAGAAGTAAAAAGAGCAATATGTGAAGCAAAAACATAGGCATGTGAAGATTTCTATAAAAAAAACTAGATACTAAGGAATGAGAGAAAGATATATATAAAATAGCAAAATTTAGAGAAAAACAAACAAGAGATTTAACCCAAATTAAATGCATAAAAGATGAGAATGATAATATTTTAGTGAAAGACGAGGATATAAAAGATCGATGGAAGATGTATTTCAACAATCTTTTTAACGAACCGAAGAGGAATAAAGTCATATTAGGGGAACTTGGTCAATCTGAACATAATAGAAACCGTACCTTTTATTGTAGGATTCAACTTCATTAAACAAAAAAAAGCACTAAACAAAATGAAAACTGGCAAAGCAGTTGGCCTAGATGATATACCAATTGAAGCATGGAAATGTCTAGGTGGAGTTGGAATTGCATGGCTTACTAAATTATTTAATGTTATCCTAAAAACTAAAAAAAGGCCTAATGAATGGAGAAAAAGTATATTGATACCTATATATAAAAACAAAGGAATATACAAAATTGTGCAAATTACAGGGGAATTAAACTAATAAGTCATATAATGAAACTATGGGAAAGAGTTATAGAGGCAAGAATAAGAAATGAAACTAGTATATTAGATAATCAGTTTGTCTTCATGCCAGGAAGGTCCACAATTGAAGCTATACACTTAATTAGACGATTATGTGAACAATACAACGAGAGAAAACAAGATTTACATATGATTTTTATTGGCCTTGAAAAGGCATACGATAGAGTCAACCAGGATAATGTGGCGCGTATTAGAAAAAAGAGGAATAAAAATAGCTTACATAGATGTCATAAAAGATATGTATAATGATATAACAACATGTATCGACACCAACAGAATATCTAGTGAATTCCCAAACACTATAGGTTTACATCGTGATCCGCTTTAAGCCCTTACCTTTTATCCTAATAATTGATGAAATCACTAAACACCTACAAAAATCCATCCCCGAATGTATGCTATTTGCGGACGATATAGTTTTAATTGATGAATTAAGGGAAATAGTAAATGCAAGATTGGAAGTTTGGAGAGAAGCACTCGAATCAAAAGGTTTTACTATAAGTAGGGCTAAAACAGAATACATGGAATGCCACTTTAGTAAAAACAATAGGAACAATGAGACAAAAGTTAAAATTGATGGACATGAAGTGAGTATAACAAAGAGTTTTAAATATTTAGGATCTATAATTGAAGAGAACGGAGAAATCAATAAAGATGTTACACATAGGATCCAGCCGGGTTAAAATAAATGGAGGAGTGCATCTTCTATCCTTTGTTACCGTAAATACCATTAAAATTGAAAGGAAAATTTTATAAAACGGCTAAATATGAACATGAACAAAAAATGAGGGTAGCAGAGATGAGAATGGTAACATGGATGTGCGGACACATTAGATTAGATAGAATAAGAAATGAACACATTAGAAACAAAGTGGGAGTAGCACCAATAGATGAGAAAATTAGAGAAACACGAGTAAGATAGTTTGGACATGTTTATAGGAGACCTTTAGATGCACCTGTGCGACGTTTAGAAGGTAGGGAATCACTCACACAAATCAAAAGAGACAGAGGTAGGCCTAAAAAGACTTGAAAAGAAGCTATTAAACAAGACATGTCATATCTAGAAATTATTAAAAATATGGCTTATGACCGTAAACGATGGCGCGATATGATCCGTATAGCCAACCCCACATAGTGGGATTAAGGCTTAGTTTGTTGTTGTTGTATCAATCACTTCTACTCATTTTTCAAAAAACACATCAATCTTTTTTTTCAAACGATAGAATATTATATATATATATATATATATCAAACGATAAAGAATACAACAATGTCAACTGACATCACTCCATCCCCGGACACAGCTAAATCCAGGAGGGAATCGAGTGAAGCCATTCCTGTGAAACTTCACCCTCAATAGCATAAATAGCTAATCTATTACAAGACAACTTACATGAGTTATCTAAAACAGCAAAACAACAAGACTCCAGCCTATTTGCCAAATGGAAAATGTCTTCAACAATAATAGAACAGTTCATATCAGCTGCATTCATCTTTCTCAAGTCACGAACAAGGCTTTTGTCTTATACGCACACCACCACGTTTTTTCCAATTTTTATGAGTTGCCTTAATCAATGCACATCTATCACCATTAAAGTTGCATCTACTAGATTTGTTGTCAAATCCCTAGAAGAACTCAATGCACAAGTAGACACCTTCTCATCATTAAAAGCCAAACCACTTAACCCCACTCTGCCAGTCTTCAAAATCACAACTCCTACATCAATATGATAATGATCACCTCCCCTAATCACACGTCGAGGCTCTCGAAGCTAAAAATTTCATTAATCCCGCTTGAGCAAAGCTTGGTATCGTTTTGCATCCAAATTTCATCCACTCCTCATAAGCCAACTCAACAATTTCCTTTTCAGAAATTTTCTTCTTTTCAAACATCCAACTATTACGAGATTTTCACATCCACCAGAGTAAATACGTAGTTAATTGAATTATATCCACCACACAGCCTCCCCTAGAAATCTGGCAAACTTGCATCCACCATTTGAGAAATGAACCAAACAGTATTCACCTGGCCCTCCCAATTCACATGTGAGAGTTTCCAAATGATCATGGCTCTCTCAGCTTAAAGAAAATATGTTCCAAATACTCCCTCACCTCACCACAAAAACAAAAAAAGGATCCAAAGAGATACCTTTGATTCTCGAGTTAATCATTAGTTGCCGATGGTGATACCAACTTCTCCAAAGAAAGTGTTTAATTTTGCCTTTCACATGCATTTTCGAGGTTCTATTCCACATAATATCAATCTTCTTTTTGTTCTCACTAGATTCAGGGACCAAAACATCTTTCTTGTAGCAGTTCAAAACAGCATTATAAGCAGACCTAATAGAATATTGCCCTTTAGCTTCCAAATGCCACATCAACCTATCCTTCCTACCACTTGACTAATAGGAATCTTCGAAATAGTCTCATCTAAACCACCAAATAGTTTCCTAACCGGATCGTAGTTCCATCTTTTTCCATCCATTGTCATAAGCTCTCTAACCCATCTCACATTATAACCCTCCACATAAGTATTTTGCGGTTTAAATCCAGGTTATTAGGAATCCGGAGACTCCCGGATATTCACGACTTACCATCCGCAACTGATCCGATGCCAAGAGCTAAGGTATCTCTTGCAAGCAACCAACACTTCCACAACCAAGAATCAGACCCCTTTCCTACAACCTCAAACATCTTCTTGTTATGAAAATACTTCCCTTTCATCACTTTGCTCACAAGAAGATTAGGTTGTACGAGAATTCTCCACAATTGCTTAGCAAGAAGAGCATCATTGAATTTTTGAATATCTTTAAAGTCTAACCCTCCTCTATCCTTAGCCACAACCATCTTGCCCCAACTAGCCCAATGGATTTTATTAGACCCATCTATCACCAAAATTTAGAAGAAAATCTGCAAATGTCCTTACACACAAAAACAAGGATTCTAAAGCAAGACATCACATATGTTGGAAGGACACAAATAACAAATGACTTTCAACAAGACTTCCTTAATGTGAACTCAAGAATTGATTCTTCCAGCTCCTTAATCTAGCTTGAACAGTTGAAGAAATGAATTTAAATATGTCCAACTTAGACCTTCCAATTCCCATAGGCAACCCAAGATATTTGGAAGAAATATGTTCAGTGATTCCTTGTAAGGTATGGCAGATTTGAACCCTAGGACCTGCGGGAGTATTTTTACTGAACAAAACAGAAGATTTATCAAAATTAACCATTTGACTAGATGCAGAGCATAATTTATTCAGAATGTCATTCACAATCTGGGCATGGAGGTTATCAGCTTTACAAAAAATAATAGAATCATCCGCAAAAAATAGATGAGTAATCAAAGGAGAGAATTGCCCAATTTTAATACCTTGGAACTCATGACACATTCTCGCTTGATGAAATAAATTAGACAAAGCTTCAGATAAGAGAATGAACAATAGAGGGAAATAAGATCCCCTTGCCTAATACCCCTATAAGGAACAACAAAACCAAGAGTTTGTCCATTAATATTGAAGGAAAGACAAGAAGAATGCAGACAAGCATAAATCCAAGAAACAAAAGTTGGGGAGAACCCCATTTTAAAAAGGATAGCAGTCAAAAAATCACACTCCACTCTATCATATGCTTTAGCCATGTCAAGCATTAATGCTAAAAATGCATTTTACCAGTCCTAAGAGTATTAAGGTAATGAACACATTCATTTGCAATCACAACATTATCAATTATCTGCCTCCCAGGGATGAAAGCAGATTGATTTTTGCTAATACACACATTCAGAGTAGGTTTCAATCTATTTGCAATGATTTTTGAGATACCTTTATAGGACACATTACAAAGACTTATGGGCCTAAAGTGATTCATGATAGTTGGATTTTTGATTTTAGGGAATAAGGTAATCAAAGTATGATTGGTGGCTCTTGGAACTTTAGTATGATTAAAAAAAAGATTTCACAGCACCAACAAATTCATGCTTAATAGAAGGCCAGTCGAATTGAAAAAATGAGAGGACACCATCCATACTCGGGGCTTTGTAGGGAATGATATCAAAAAGGGCCTTTTTGATCTCCTTCTCATCTACAGGCTTGGTGAGGCACTGGTTCATTTCAGGTGTGATTGATGTGGGAATCCCATGAAGAATGTTATGCACTGCCGGAGGGGTTAACGGATTTGGACAAATTTTCATAAAACCCAGTCACCACTTTAACCACCTCAGCATTCGACTGACACTAATTCCCATCATGTTTGATAAGCCTCTCAATACAATTAAGCCTTCTTCTTTGTTGAGTACAAGCATGGAAAACTTTGTGTTTCGATCACCTTCATTCAACCATTGAATACGAGCTTTTAGCTTCCAAAACACTTCTTCCTCTTAGTAAGCCCTATTCAATTTATCTTTCTCATTTCTCCACTCAACACAATCTCTATTACCTCCTTGCTTCATCATCTCCTCCAACCTCACGTTGGAGTCAGCAATATTGATACAAGCATTGGATTTATTTGATTTATTCCACTCCAACAAAGCCATTCTCGCAATTCTTAACCCTCCTTGTATCCGATTTAGGGAGTACCAATCACATGATTTTTCCAAGCGTTTCTCCACAATATCTTTCACCTTTTCAACCTTAATCCATCTAAAGCATCAAAGTGGAACCTCTTTTTCTCACAATTTGGCAAGGATGAGTAATCAACAATAACCCTTGATGGTCCAAGATTGCATAGGGATATGTTTAACCAATGCACCGGATATTTCAAAAGCACTGGGTAATGCCAAAATTCGATCCAATCTTTCCTCCACAAAACCTTCCTCCCTATTATTAGCCCAAGTAAAGGAGTGCCCTTGGAAAGGAATTTCTATACTATTCAGATCCCAACAAAATTTTGAAAGTGCATGCAGCTAGCATCAGTTTTACTCTTCCCTCCATTCTTTTCATACCCATGCAAGATATCATTGAAGTTACCTCCTATAAACCAAGAACCCCCCATTTGATACTTTCATGCCTTAACAAATCCCATTGAAGTTGTCGACCTCTTTAATCACACTTGCATAAATGAAAATAACCCAACATTTTTCAAGGCCGCTTTACTTGTGAAGCAAACTTGAAAACAAAACTTAACTCACAAAATCACGATATCGATATCGTGACTCTAACACAAAAAATCCCACTTTTTCCAACTGGGATCCTTACACATCCACCTATCCTCAAGTTTCATTTTCCTATACATAGTGACAACAAAACATTTTTTCTTTTTTTGTTCCGGATAAAAACACAAATTGGGGAGGTAGTGCTTAAAAGCCTCCTCAATCGGATATTATCGAGGCCCTCCCGGTCCTCGACAATTCCACACCCAAACCTTCATTGATCACTTTGGGGCCAATTAGGGTTGGCTTCCTCCACCTCGTAACTAGTGATCCGATTCGACCCTCCAAACCATTCTCATTCAATCTAGACTTTTTACACCCTCAATGTCCGAATCTCATTCCTCAATACATCTAATCACCAATCATCATTACTCATTTTCCCATAATTCTACTATTCATCCACTCACATCCTTTTAACTATCAATCATTATTTTACTATTACTAGACCAAATCAACTTTAATCATTACATTTTCATCTCATATTCAATCACTCTCCCAAATTTCATCATTTTTCTTTCAATTATTTTTTACCAATATTCTCTCGCAAAAAAAAATTTTCAAAATGAAAATATATCTAATCGCACCCTTTAGATTTCTTTTTTACCACTTCTATAAAAAGTTATTAAAATGCACTTTTACAAAAATCTTTAACAAATGATAAGCACTTTTTTGAGAAAGCTCATATTAAAAGGTATATCCTATGAAATCATTCCAAAAGTGCCCCAAAGACGCGAAAGCTTTTCAACTCGAGCTTAAGGGATTTCCACATAGAAGAAGGAAAAAACCAAGAAAAGTGAGTACCAACTACAATGTTTCACATAAAGAAAGAAAAAATCAAAATGCATCCCTAAGGCTCACCTAAAACTAAATTCGGATAGCCTTAAGCCTCATTTCTCTTTAATTTCTCCAAACTCAAAAGAACCTCACCAAAGAATTTTCCAAGTTCTTTCATGGAATAGAATCTAAAACAACATGTTAGCAGAGATGACTAACTCGCTTTGAGATCAACGGTCCACGGTTCGATCGCTTCAAGACGGGTTTTAGCCGCTTGTCTTCCTCAAGTGCAATCATACCCAAATGGGAAGGATCTTCAAGCAAACATTTTCGCGACCAAATAGCCCGCAACCGACCACGTTTGGTTTTTCCCGAGCTTGCTTCCCGATATACCGCCAAGCTTTCCATCGTAGTATTCTCCAACCATCTTTCGACAACCTGGTTTCAAGAAGTTCGATCGCACGTCCTGCGATCGTCTGGGGCCGTCCGTTTTATGCATGCGGCGTGAGGAGCCATAGAAGATCACTGTGGCCACCATAATTGCCAAAACATAAGATCATTGTTATTTACAGTCAATTATAAAAGGGGGTAACTACAAAAACACGCCGAGGTTCGGCTATTTACAAAAAAAAAAGATTTTTGAAAATTGCAAAAGCCCCATTAAGGTTTCATTGTGTCGGGATAACTATAATATTTCTATAAATATTATAGGAGCTTTTGAATTGTTTTTTGCTTATGAAGGGGGAAAATTTATTGATGGAATAAAACCTAAGGTTTTCTTTTGCAGTTTTCAAAAATCTCAAGTTTTTTTTTTTTTTATGATTAGCCCAAACCTTAGCGTTTCTTTTGTAATTATCCCTTATAAAAATAACCTTTAAGGTTCAGTCTAATCAAAAAAATACCCAACTATCTCTCAAAAATATAAATACCCCCTTGATACTTGTCTCTTTCTTACAAATTGCACCATCAAAAGGGGGTATTTGTAAAACTAATACAAACCTCACGGGAATATTCGTAATTTTGGAAGATAAAGTTTTTCTAATTAGGTTAAACCTTAGGGGCATTTTTGTAATCTAACCCTTATTTATATCTCAGGACAACAATTTGATGAACTTAAGGAAAAAAGTTTACCTGGCCATGATCCACCATTGTGATAACTCCATCGAGTATTTTTTGGATCACATCCCGTTACGATCCGCCATTCGTGATTCTCAATAGCCGGATAACAAACTTTGAGCGGCATATCTCCGACCAACTCCTCCCATCGCGATTCGATAAGATCCATGATAGCCATTGATTGTTCGTGTGTGGCTAAAGACGAAAGAATCGCAATGCAATTGCCCAAGCAAAACCAACGGAAATCCATATTCGAAGGGCCGACATTTCCAATGAAGTAGCCTCCATGGAGTGGCATAAAATCAAAAACCCATTCCGGCAGAGAATCGGGTATGACGTTGAACTTGTTGACGGCCGTGTGTGAATATTCCTCGGTTTTGTATCTGTATATGTCGTTAAGCTGCTTTAAGTCGAGCCAAAAGTAACTTCTCAGGTGATAGCTTAATGCATGGAGACGCTTAACGATTCGTTCTATAAGCTCCTTTCCCGGAGCATCTTGCTTCAGTAAAAGCATGGCACATCTTAGAGCCATGAAGAAAAGCGCTTGTATCTCGATCGGGTATCCATAAACACCCTAGCATTTGCAACACATCATGTAAGAAATCGCATCAAGAAATGAAAACAAATACAGGAATAAAAACATGCACCCATTTAGGGATAATTACAAAAATGCAAAAAAATTGAGGTTTGGTCTAATTACAAAAAAATCCTCGAGGTTTGATTCTCACATACATTTTCCAACTTCATAAGTCAAAAATCTCCCTAACATTTATAGATATAATACAATTACTCACTCAAATTTAAGACAAAATGAACCTTAAATTTAAAATAAAATCAAACCTCATGGGGTATTTTTTTGGTAATAGCCCAAACCTTAGGGTTTTTTTTTGTAATTATCCTCACCCATTTATTATAACAAACAGCTTAGTATTATATATTTTATTAAACTATCTGCTGCTAGGCAAACACATTACACAAACACCAATCCAATGCAAATACATGGTAATCTTGGAAAAAGGCAAAATTGAGTAAAATATGCATCAAAAAGAATACTTGTTCTCTAAGTGCTAATCCTATTAATTCTCACCTCAATTGCATTTGCATAGAACAAATTAAATATGGATAATAATAACAATTATTATATCTAGAAAACCACCAGATGGTAAAAACATTTTTAGTGAAGAGACTTCAGAAGAGCTTAAGATCTAACTTTTCTGTAAATACGAAAAACAAAGAACCCATCAGAAAGGGGATTAATGAGGTCCAAACAGAGCTTTAATTCAAGTCCTAGCCAGAGTTCCATTATTCAAATTGATATTTATTCTTAGGATAATTACAAAAAAAACCTGAAGTTTGGGCTAGTTACAAAAATCCCAGATACTTCTAAAATTGCAAAAAAATCACTTGAGGTTGGATTTCGTCTTACATTTTCCCCTTCATAAGAAAAAAAAAAAAAACATTTCAAAAAGCACTTGATATTTATAAAACCATTTCAGTTACCCCCTTAAATTTAAGTGCGAATCAAACCTGAGGGTTTTGTTTTTGGTAATTTTAAAACATCTCTGTTTTTTTTTTTTCTAAATTAGCCCAAACCTCAGGGGTGTTTTGTAATTATCCCTTCATTCTTTAAAACCAGTAATCCTGCTAAACTAAAGAGAAAAAGAGATCAACCATGCATAACAAATTTAATACAGATTGGATTACTCACCATTCTACGATCAATCATACAGCACCCATCAGCACAAAGAAGCGTCGGAAAGGTGTCGAACCCTTCCGAGAGGCATAAACTGAGTATCAAACGCATGCCCTTTTGGCATTCAGGCATTTCGGCCAAAGAAGAATCTCCGGTAGATTTTGTGTACGCTCGTAGTAAAATAATCCACCAAAATCCAGAATCAACAGGAGCAACTCGTCCGATCGCACTCTCACCAAAATCTGCTATCAATGTCTCGGTATTCCTGATTGGATCGTAATACTTTGAAACTAGCTGGCATAACACCTTCTCCCAAATGGAACCGATCAATTTTCTTTTCCCAGGATTGAAGGCGAAGGGTTTTCAGGAGAAAGTTTTTCACAACTTCAGGTTCGCCATTCATTAGAAAAGCCAATGCACTGGGGACAAAATCCCTAACGAATACCTGCACAAGTTAAGAGCTTTAGGAATCACATGAACAAGTCCAACTGGTCATTGAACTTTTGAATTATTCAGCGTAGCAACAAAAAAGATGTCATTTCTGACATTACAAATATCCTACCAGAGCAAATGATAAAAAACATTTCAGATGCGGGAGTGTTTGCAAACATTCTGCTTTTAAAAGAAGTGATTTATGGTAGTACAAGTAAAGGCGGAGTTGAGAATCGAAGTTGACAATGTTTGTAAATACAATTAGAAGTTGAGAATCATTAGTAGGAGTATTGGGGAAAAAGTTAAAAAGAGCTTATTTGTTTGTAATATCAAAACCAGAAACAAAATCAGAAATCTAAAGCACCCACTTTTAGATTCTGATTAATCGAGATTGGCATTTGCAAACACTTAAAAGTGAAAAGCTGAGAAGTACTTCCTTTTAGTGATTGCAAACACTCACAACAATTCACTAGAAGAATGATCAAAATTACACCTGCAATGAAGAGCAATAAACGCCAAAGCAATCGACGGACTACATCAGAAAATCCCAAAAGCAAGTAAGTTTTGGTTCACCAACCTCTTTCATTCCTAAACACATGCATCTTATGAGCCACCTAACAAAACAAAGTTTATCTTCCTGTCATACCTAGATATACTTTATTTCTAACTTTATCTGCAATAAGATCAAGTTTTCCATTAAACATCTAGTCCATTTTTGCCATAGCTTCTTAACATCAACAACACCATCTCATATCAGGATTTAAATCTAGATTCTGATAACTAAAGAACTTCCACATACTAATAAACCCTGGGTTTGTATTCTGGAAAGCATACTATCATCTTTTCACAACTAACAGCAAGTGAGAAAATGCATATTGTTGTATCAGCACGAACAAACTATCCACGGCCAAAAATGAATTACACTAATAGGGAATACAAAATATTCAATAATACGGAGTAATTGAGTTTCGGCCCTTCACCTGATCGTAGTTGAGTTTTTCATCAGAGTTATCTAACGCGGCAATTGTCCCAACAGGCCGACTCACGAAAGTAAACCAACGATCGCCTTATATTATCCCAAGCCTCTGCAATCATGGGGTGTGGCTCATAGTTCTGCCCATACCCAAACTGTGAAGTGGGAGTATTATAACCGGATCTTCGTCCAGGCGAAAATGCACTATCTAAATGGTCAAAAGCTCGAAAGAAGTTATCTGCTCGAGAAGGTGGATGAGGCGACAGCCCCAACGGCAAATCAGTAAGCGATCTTTCATCGAATGATCTCTGCCTTTCGAGATTCAAATTTCTAGGTCGATGGGGTAGCCTTGAGAAATCATATTCATCCAACTCATGCACACTGCTTGACGAATCGACGTTCTTAATACACCCATTTTGTGACACGTCTACTGTTAGTGTAGACATTATTGCAAATTCTCAAAATACCAATATTACTCCTCACTTGTGAAGTGAGTTCTCAATAATCTGCATTTGTCAAGATTTTGCAATGTAAGTAAACATTATTTATTTGGTTCACACTTTAGCCAAACACACATACTAAACGTGCAAAATCACAGAGTAGCCAACAATGACAGATCATACATGATACAACCATAAACAAAATACCATGCGGCATATTCACAACAGAACATACCCTGCTTTCTTGTGTTAAATTATGATTAAGAAACAATAAAGTAGTAATAATACATGAGACCCTTATAACTTCTTCATTTTTCAAATAACATCTCCTCGTATATCTCTTCAGAGTCTTAAAGAAACCAAAAACGAGAAACAAAATCATATCGAGAAATCCCCTATAATAAAAAACAGGAAGAAAAAAAACCCATTTCCCAAATGGCCCCAATCCCAAACATGAAAGAATCAGAATCGAGAAATTAATCAACCAGCCCATACATAAAAACACGTTCCGTAAAAGGAGACAAGAAAATACATCGATTAATTAAAGCATTAAAACCACATTCGTTTCACTTACATGAACTTATTCGAGTCCGGGGAAGAATGAACAAATCAAACAGCCATATATAACTGGGGGAAATAAAAAAAAAAAAAAACAGAAAAACAAAACTGTGATGGGTTCAAAAATATCAATGAAGAACATGTACATGCATCAAGAACCGGCAAATAAATAAGGGTTTTGGATGTGCTGGGTAGGTTTGTTCATATATACACATACATACAACATAGATGTATATGCATATATGTGTAAGCTGGCACACACAACTCACGGGTAGAATGTGAAGGGGTTAAACAAAACGCTCAATGGTATTTGTTGGAGTTTTTGTGTTGGTGAAAAATTGGAAATTGACGGGTGAGATTGCATAGGGACTCGGCTTGCCAGCCAGCCAGCAATAATGCACAGGTTATATGCAGGTAATTGTGTCAGCTTGCACACGTGTTGCTTGAACAGAGTCTGTGAAATTGACTTGGAAAAGAGGGTGTAAAATTGAACCAAGGGGAAAAAACAGGTAAAATTGAACCAAGGAAAAAATAGATTTAATTGCAAAATAAGGATACTAGTAGTATCCACTGGCAAAAAAGAACATTAAATTTACGGGCGTTCAAATTTAGTATAATAACTTCAAAATTTTGGTGCATTGATGATAAATTAAGCCCCAATTACCCAAATTCACCATAAGTGCCACGTGGAACTCAATGTTGAGCCCAAATTGTCCAAATTTACATAAAATTTCTTATGTGCCAAAAATAATTGTTTATGTACAGTAAAACAAATCTAAAAACTATCTTAAAAATTTACAAATATATTTGAAAATCTTAAAACTAATTTAAAAATTTACAAATTAACAAGTATATGAAAACAAATTTGATAAATATTTTAAGAATTTATAAATTAACAATTAAAATATGAAAAATTATTTAATAAATGTAAAAATAACTAAATGAAGTTTAAAAATGTGAAATAAGATTTAAAAAATTATTTACTATATATATGTTTAAAAACGTGAAATAAGATTTAAAAAATTATTTACTATATATATATATATATATATATATATTAATTACTGAATAAATTATGAAATTATCTGAATAAATCCAAATAAATATTATTTATTAAATCTAAAATTTATTTAAAGATTTACACATTAATTAAAATAATTTAAAATGCTTAAATAAATTGGAGAATTATAATTGAATCAAGAAATTTATTTAGTTACATTTTAAAAAAAATGTAAATTTTTGTATTTCTTTAAATATATTTAAAATTTTAGTTAGTAATTTGAAACTACTTTAAATAATGTGTGTGTTTCTAAAAAATTTTAGATATACTAAATAATGTTTGGATTTTATATTAATATTTTTGGGTTGATTTAAATAATTTCAAAAATTATTCGGTAATATTTAGATATATTAAATATTTTTAATCTTATTTCAAAATTTTAGATTTCATTATAATTTTTGATTTTTATTTTTGTATTTTTCAAATTTATTTTCATATATTGATATTTAAATTTTTAACTTGTAATTTTTTAAAATAATTATCAAATTTATTTTCATATATTTAGACTCTACTTGTTAGTTGTTAAGTTATAAAATTGGATTTAAGATTTTCAGATTCATTAGTAAATTTTTAAAATAGTATTTTGCCTTACGTGACATAAGTAATTATTTTTGGCACATTAGCTATTAGCCTCGCTTTGAGCAATTCGGCTCAATATTGAGGTCTCAGACAACTAACCCAAATTTTGCAATTCGGCTTAATTTGTCCTCAATTCACTAAAATCGTAAAGTTAAAGCCCTAAATTCAAAGCCCACAAACTTAGTGTCCTTATTTGTCACTGGGTATAACTAGTGTCATCATTTTGTAATTGCTTCTAAAAAAATAACATACTTTCTAAAAGGTAAATTGCAATTTTAGTTAGGGGTGTCAATTTTGGTTATTGGTTGAGTTCGTGATTGGCTTCGGAGTGATTTCCTGATTATGCTCAAAATACATCAAAAATTAAGTAAAAGATGAAACAACTACGTTTTAGTCAAATTGATAACTTCGTGTTAGTCGTGTTCGTGTTCTAATCGAGTTCGTATTTCTTTCAGTAACTTTAGGTCAAGTTCGTGTCGGGTCAGAGATTGACACTCCCAATTTTAGTTATCTAACCTACTGTTGTTAACAATAATAGTCCTAAAAAAAATACCATTTGCGAAAAAATCTTGTAAGTTTTAAAAACTTTATTTTCGTCCTTTAGTAAACGGAAATTTAAAATCGAAAAATCCAAGTGACACATTTCCGGCTGCATTCTTCGATATGGAAACCAATTTTACTTGTATATGTGGACATTCAGTGGCGGACGCAGAATTCCGGCTTTGGGGGGGCGAAAAACGGATCGAGTTTATGAATTTAAGCTATGCGATTTTTTTTCCATATATTAACCATAATTAATGGCTTTTTATATTGTAAAAGACAATTATTTGAAGTTTTTATCAAATTTTGGGGGATCAATTGTGAATTAATTTATTTATTTTACCTTTTAAAAAATAATTTGGAAAACTTTTGAGGGGGAAAATATTTTTGGAAAAATTTTTGGGGGGCAATTGTAAATTAATTCATTTATTTTACCTTTAAGGTAAAAATAATTTGTAAAATTTTTGGAGGTAAAAAATACAATTTTGGAAAATCTTGGGGGGGGCAGTGGCCCCCCTTGGGTCCGCCGGTGTGGACATCCACTAAAAGAGTTTTTATTTATGGATTTTAATCTTAATTAACATGCCAACTTAGTTGTATAATGTTCCCATAAACCAATTGGTTTCAACATCGCATATATCATCTCACTCGCTTGATACCGCGTATACGCAAAATTGTTTCAACATCAAAGCCCGAGGGTTTATCGAAAATGTTGACACCGTAAGACTTTCCAACTTCCAACGATTAAACGATTGAAATCGGTAGTCTTTTAAAGTCACAAGACCTTTTTATGAATTATGATTTCTACAAGACTATTTTACCAATCATCTATAGTCATATGACTACAATTGTAATGCACGCTTTTCGTAATTATATATACGTGTGTGTGTGCGCGTGTGTACTGAAAGTAACATAAATAGAGCTTGGCATGGAAGCGAGGGGATCGATATCTTGGAAATTAGCGTAAGTTATGACTCTTACTGTTGATATTTTGATGGTCAATAAAATTTAAATGAAACGTTTCAATTGGTCGTAGCATTTAAATCCGTAAAGATTATTATTTTACTTTAAATAGCTTTTATTTTGTATGTTAATCCCATCATCAAGTATATATAATAATTTAACAATATTAGAATATAAAATAAAAGATTATTTAGAATAATAAACTTCGGTGTATCATTTACACTATTTCCCATTATTACCATTTATAAATTATATTTGTATAAAATGGGTGTGATCATATGTGATGATCATTAATGGGAACTAGTCTTTACCCGCTGCGATGACGAGGTGTATATTAGTAAAATATTTGTTTTGTACTAGTAAATGTATATTTTTCTAATAATTATATGAATTATATCATCTGCATTTTGGAATGACAAAGATCCCTATGGAGAACCATGCCCGTTGGTACGTAATTGAACAGAATGGGACATGGAATCCTCGCTAAATCGGGGATGGAGTGGGGATGTGAGCGGATGGAGATTTCTCGTTTCTCTAGAATCGAGGATGGGAATAGAGACAATATGTATATCCCCGTCCTCCTTCCCATCCCAATTAGATAAAACGGGATTCTCCGTTCTCATTCCCTTTCACCGAATATGCATATTGTATTTATCTATTATTAATATTAATTATATTTATAATTTTTTATTAATTCTAAAAATTAAAATACAATAATCTTTACAATTTTACTTGCTCCTATTCTTTGGTTTACAAACTATGGATCTATGTTATCTGTAGTTTAAAAAAAATTGCTTTAAGTTTTAAATTTCAAAACTAATTAAAATATAAAAATAATTATTTTTTATTAAAAATCATACGACGACTAAAAAATAAAAAAATTATTATAAACTATAAAAAATCTCTTTAAACACGAAATATTGGATTGTATAATTTTATAAATTAAATATATTTATAGATCATGTTTATCTATAAGAAAGTAAAAAATTGAACAAAAAAGTTTTAATTGCCCAATGTTGATTTTTTATTATTACCCCAATGTTGAATATTAAATAAATTGTCTTTACAACCAATAATAAGGTCATTTGAAATTTGAATATTTTTTAGGGTTTAGAAAGCTGAATAATTGTAAAATTATTAAAAGAATTAAACAAATACATGTTTTATATTTAGCAATACATTTTAAAGGGAGAATGAAACAATTTAAAAAATAAAAAACATTTTATATATATATATATATACACACATATATCAAAAAATTATCAAATAGTCAAATTCATATTTCCAAAAGTACAACTTGAAACTTGAATATCAAAATGCGTTGATAAATATATTAACACAAAATATACGTTAATGTATAAAAATATATTATGTATATAAAATACTATTACGAATATAATTTTATATTAGATAAATCTTAATTTTCGTCTTAGATAATATATATAATAATATGTATGGATATATTTGATACATAAAATTTGGATACATATTTTGAGATATTTTCTTCAATTAAAATAAGTATTTTTTAATTTAATTTAATCTATTTAAATATAGTTTTATATAATTATTAAGGGATGGGCTAAGCCCAAATAATAACTATACATAAGTCATAAATTGCCAAAATACATGAATATACAAATTGATGTCCAATAGCCCGAATACATAATTTTTAAAGCCCATTATAAATTACAAAGTAATGAATAAATATTTTCTTATATTTTTTTATTAATTATGTTTTTTTATTTCATATATACAATATGTGTGTCAAACTGAAGATCACAAAAAAATGATTAATTTGATATATTATACGTCAAAAACGGATCAAAAATGAAAAAATTATAAACTTTTTTTAAAACAAATAAATAAATACAGTAATTAATGCAGTACACACATTTTTGGAAAGATATTTTTACATATTTTTATATTTTTATATCATTTTAAAAGTTATAATTTAAAGAAAGTTGACTACCAAAAATAATAAAATACCAAATATTTATCACTTCTTATTATTACTAGTAATCCCAAGACGTATGCGTTGCACATATATATTATTATTTTTATTATTTACATATATTATTATTTTTATTATTATTCATGTGTATTATTATTTTATTTTATTGGTTTATACTAACACTATCTAGTAACATGAGTTGGTATTTATTACTTAATTTATTAATACAATATTCATATAAAGTAAATAAAAATAAAATTTCAAATTTACTTATAAAATTATATTTTTAATTATAGACTTAAATTTCATATTCAATTCTGGAAAACATCAGATGAATCGATTAAAAAGATCAATTAAATAGTAAATTTTAATAATTCAATATAATAACATTAGTCAAAACAGTTTGTCTGTAATTGATACCTTGGCATTTTCTTAGTTGACGTTATTTGTAGAAAACATCATTTAACAAATATTTTCAATAATTTTCTAAAATATATTATGGACGGCTTAAAGAATTTGAAGCTAAGTAATATAGTCAACAAATATCATTTATCACTTAAAGGGATTCTTGACATCGATAGGTTTCAATGCTCAATCAAAATTTTCGTTGTTTATAGGGTTTTCGACTTTTCTCGAGAGATGATCTATAGATGTAGATCCTAATAATTTTATTTTTTTGCAAACATACAAAGTACCAACACTTTACAAATGATATAAAGACAAAGATAGTAACAAATTTAATGCATGCTATTATTATTATTATTGTTATTATTGTTGTTGTTATTTCTTATTGTGATTTCAATACTTTGATTAATTGTGTGAAAATTAATTATTCAAGTGTTTTAAAAAATCTAAATTAAATCAAAATTTCAAGAATCAATAATCATTTCATAAATTTATTCATACATGTAATATAAAAATATATAAAGATGATCTTAATGTTTTCCCCACCTACACAAAACTTGCTATTTTTTATTCTATGGTATAACTTAGTAAGAAAAAAATAAATTAGACCGATTTCATATAATAGAATTAACGTTTGGATAATTTAAGATAGTAGGGTGTTAATGGTGCAATTGTATTTATTTTTTCTTATAGTGACTAATGAGAAACAGAAAAGACTCGAATGCATTGTGAATATGCTGGCTATATAATATATATTTTTTCTATGTTATTGACTATATGAATTTAAAGAAGAATGAATAAAGATTTCTATATTTAATTAATAAAATTTAATTGAGATATTATTCAAAATAATATGGCGTAAAAAAATCATGAATAAAAATTTATAGCAAACTATTTTTCATTAGATATAGATTGTATTTGCATTACCACAAATTTTAGAGCAATATCATAATAATACACTAAAATATTATGAGTAAAAACATGATATAATCAAACAGAGAATAGAAATCGCACCATGACATCTACGTCCATTCCCTATCATTTATTTCCGAAGAGTTGTAGACCCTTGAGTTTTCTCATTTTGATCAATCAAAAGAAATTATAGAATACGATGGAAATTTTCACAACCTGAAAAAGTTTATCTAGGAAGTTTATTTAAAAATGCAATGGACGGACGAATTTTGTTTTTGGTAAATATTTAAATAAGATTTTTTTTGTTAAAGGTAATACATAGATGTCCATTGTGAGTGTTATACAGTTTAAAAAAGTTATTGTTGTCCTTTTATGGTAAGATAATAAATTTCTAGATTGATGAATATTTTATTTTAAGGTATTATTTTGTCAATTTTTCCCTATACATATTTTAATTATCTGATCATATAGCAGTGTCAAATTCAATTAAAAATATGAATAAATACTGCAAATTCGATTAAAAATTTAAATAAATATTCGATTAAGAATATATTCCTAATATTAGAAGTAAAAAGAGCGGGATACTTTTTGTTTCGCACTTCTGCTATTATATATATAGATTATTTAATTAATTATAGTCAAAGACGATATAATTTTTCAAATATGAATAATATTTTTATATATATGTATAGAATTGATAGTACAAACTCACTTTTGGTATAAAGTAGAAATACCATTTATAAAAATTTCCTAATTTTTATACATAAAAATAGGAATACAATTCATAATATTTTTCTAATGTATATATATATATATATATATATAGGAATACCATTTACAATATTTTCCTAAATTAAAATACTACCGAATATAAGAAATAAAAAGTGCAGAATTTTTTTTTATTTTGGACTCCTAATTTTTATACATATATAAAATAAAACATGAATACCATTTATAATATTTTCCTAATTTAATGGCAATTATAATATTTTCCTAATTTATATACATATATGATGTATGAATACCATTTACAATATTTTCCTAATATAAGAAATAAAAAGTGCTGGTAAATTTTTTGTGTCGACTTCTCGCTATTATATATATATATAGATATATAGATATAGATAAATAAATAATATAATTGATGAAGATATGTTTCTCTATGTTTAAGAAGAATTGACGTATACAATATCAATTATGGTGAAATACTATTTATAATTTTTAAAATCTATATATTATATATAGATAGAATTGATACTATTTAATATTTTCCTAATTTATATATTACAATAATTTTCTTATCATATTTTTCTAATATAAGAATTTATAATAATTACCATTTATAATTTTTATAATAGTTTCCTAATATAATAAGCAAAAAGAGCGGAAAATAAAAGTTTCGACTTCTGCTTATTATATATATATAGATACACTAGTCTTTTACCCATGCGATGCACGTAGTGTATATTTATTAGACCCTGGTTTATAATTTTCATGTACGTATTTCTATCTTCGTTACAATATCCCCGCGGGGAACCATTCCCGTTGGTAACCAAATAAAATTGGACAAAAAATTCCCGGTTAATTCGGGGATGAGAGCGAGCGGGGATGGGGATTATACGCTTCTATTGACTCGGCGGTGGGATAGGAATGGTATTTATATCCCGTCCCCTTTTCTATTTCGATTAGATAAAATATAAATTCTCCGTTTCCATCCCCATTCCCCGAATATGTATATTGTTTTTATCTATTATTGATATTAATTCTATTTATGATTTTTTATTTTATCAATTTTAAATATTAAACCCAAGAATCTTTATAATTTTATTTGTTCTCATTCTTTATTTTACAAATTATGTATTTATGTTATCTATGTTTAAAAAAATAGTGATTGCAAAAAGTTTAAAATTTCAAAAAAATAACTAAAATATAAAGATAATTAATATAAGAAATAAATCATACGATTACACCATAAAATATTATTATAAACTATAACAGAAATCTATTTAAATATGATATATTTAGTTGTGTGAATATGAATTATATCTATTTATAAAACATATTTCTCTATAAAAACTAAAGTTGCAAAATATTTTAACTGTCCAATGTTGGAATATTTTTTACTGCCCCAATGTTGAATGTTTAATAAATTATATTTTAATACAATCAATAATAAAATTATTTCAAATTTCAAGATTCTTTGGGGTTTAAAAATCTCAACAATTGTCAAAATTATCAAGGGAAATAAACAAAACCATGATATATATTTCAACACAATTCTAAGGGAAAATTGAAACATTTAAAAAACTATTTTATTTTTATATATAAACATATATCAAAAGAATTATTAAACATTCAGATTCATATCTAATTCCAATGGCTTGTTTGTTTTCTTGGATATTGTCTGATTAGATAGGATATCACATGCAATCCGTTGTTTGATGTGTTGGATTACGGCTTATGATAAAATGACCGGCCCGTGAGTACATCCTCATATGATTGATAATTGATCCGGCCCCTCCCCCTCTGATAATTTATCCAGAATTAATGGTTGTTTTGCTGTGACTTTTGTGCCCCTAAAATTTAATTGTCAATTACTTGTTTGCCCTTATGTATGATCCAATTTACATAACACCCTCAATTAAATATGCCCATCTTTCTCACTCCCAAAAACCCTATTGCAGACGCAGCAATTCTTAGGTAATGTTCTCCTATCCAAAATCCATATCTGCAAGTTTTGATTTCTACCATGTCAACATAATTTTCGTGCTGCTTTTTAAAGAATATTTATGGAATTACCTCAGATCGAAGCTTTTAATCATTATTAACACTTCTTTTGTGCGAAATTTTTTCGAAGGTATTCAATCGAGACGGATCCATGTTGTGTCACCAGAGATCCTTCTTAATTAATCGTCTTGCGTATTTTTGGTTTCTATTTTGTGCGTATTCGAGAAACAATCGAAGAAGAAAAAGAAGAATATGGGCTCTAGAGATCGAAACAGAACATATTTTTATAAGAAATTGGAACACCTTCGTTCTGCCACTATCTCTTCTGATGTAAGACTATATCTCAACTATTTTTCTCATTTAATTTTTTTATTTCCATGGATTAAGTTTTTATATAATTGGTATATATGTTGATCAATAGCCCTTTTACAGTATTAATTTTCTATATATTTTTGCAGGTGAATAAAGCATCGATCGTGGTCGATGCATCGAAAACATTAATTGAAGAACTGAAGGAAATGGTAGAAAAATTAAATGAACGCTAATAAAAAAATAAATCTGATTCAAAAATGATAATAATTAAACTAAAATCTCACACAAATGTACGTACTTCATTTCATGGAAATACATAACAACTTAAGCCTACTACTCCAACAACATCGACATTGCATATACGTATTGATGGAGATTCTCAGTGATGAAAACCCTAGCCAGTGAAATGTGTTCGAAGAAGAAGTAGCGCATGTATCAAATTTCAAGAAACAAATGGGGATGGGTTTTGGTCATTTTACAAGTTTATCCTACTTAGTCATTCATATCAAATGCAGGTTAAGAAATAATCCAATACATCAGAAAAATGATTTCTTAGAAACCAAACACAAAATAACATATCAGATAAATAGTACAATCCTATCCTATCACGTAGACTTGTCTAATCCCATCAAGTTAATCAAACGAGCCGCAAATGAACAACTTTGAAACTTGAATATCAAATGTTTATAAATATAAAAAAATCATGTTAAGATGAAAAGATATGTTAATATATAAAAATAAGTTTTTATATATAAAATACCATTGTGAATATAAATTCATATTAAATAAATCTTAAATTTTCTCTTACATAATTGTATATAATATTACTATTTATTGTATTTGTGATATGTAAAATTTGTATATACATATTTTGAGATATTTTCCTTAATTAAAATAAATATTTTTAATCAATTTAACCAATAACCCAAATGCATGATTTTCAACGCCAATTAAAAATTATAAAAAAGTAATAAATATTTATTATATTTTATTTATTATGTTTTTTTTTATTTTTTATATATGCAAAGATGGGTATCAAACTCAAGATCGTAAAAATGATTACTTTGATATATTGCACATAAAAAATAGATAAAAAATGAAAAAAGTTAATAATTGTTTTTATAAAAACAGAGATAAATACAACAATTAGTGCAATACACATACAAATTTGTGTATTTATGTTATCTAGGTTTAAAAACATAGTGATTGTAAAAAGTTTAAAATTTTAAAAAATAATTAAAATATAAAGATAATTAATTTGAGAATAAATCATACGATTGCACCATACAAAAATTATTATAAGCTATAACAGAAATCTGTTTAAATACGAAATATTTAGTTCTGTGAATATGAATTGTATCTATTTACATAACATATCTATCCATAAGAAAGTAAAAATTTGAAAAATATTTTAACTGTCCAATGTTGAATTTGTTTTACTACCCCAATGTTGAATATTTAATAAATTTTATTTTTAATACAATCAATAATAAAATCATTTCAAATTCTAATATTCTTTGGGGTTTAGAAAGCTCAACAACTGTCAAATTTATTAAAGAAATTAAACAAAAAAATTTGCAACATAATTTTACGAGAAAATAAACATTTCAAAAAAAAAATATTCTATTTTTATATTTACACATATATAAAATAATTCAAACAATCAAATTCATATCTAATTTCAAATGGACAACTTTGAAACTTGAATATCATAATACGTCGATATATATAAACAATATTATGTTAATATACATAAAAAATTCTATATATAAAATACCATTATGAATATAGATTTATATTAAATAAATCTTAAATTTCTTCTTACATATATATATATATATAATGTTATTTATTGATATATGATATATGTAAAATTTGCATAAATATTTTGAGATATTTTTTTCAATTAAAATATTATTTTCTAATTCAATTTAATCAATTTAAATATAATTCTATATAATTATTAAGAAATGTGCTAAGCCAAATAACAACTATACATATATCATAAATAGCCAAAATACATGAATATACAAATTGATGTCAAATAACCCAAATGCATAATTTTCAATGTCCATTACAAATTACCAAAAACAAAATGTAATAAATATTTTTATATTTTTATTTGTTATGTTTTTCACTATTTTATATATGCAATATGGGTATCAAACTGGAGATTATAAAAAAATGATTAATTTGATATTATGTGTAAAAATTGATCAAAAATAAAAAAAAGTTATTAATTTTTTTTAAAAGAAAGAGAAAGATAAATGCAACAATTAATGCAATACACACACAAATTTGGAAAGCCAATTTTATATTATTCTATTTTTTTATATCATTTTAGAAAGTTATTGTTTAAAGAAAGTTGACTGCCAAAAATAATAAAATACCAAATATTTATTATTTATTATTTTTACGCATATTTTTATTACTTTTTATAGTAAGTGTAAAAGAGCGGGAAAATTTTTAACTTACTATTTCCAAATGACTTATCTTTTTATATATATAATATAGATATGTTTATTACTTTTTATAGTAACTAGAAATGAGCGGGAAAATTCTCTATACTATTTTAAGAAGCAGTTCTTATTATATATATATAGATTACATGTATAAATATTCTAAGTGGGATAATATTTCTAATGAATTTTTCTTTTCTTTTTTTTTTTGGGGTGGTGGTGGTGGTGGTGGTGGGGTTTGAGTATCTGGTCAACTTCCAGTTCGCATCAATTTTTAGGAACGCATCAATTTTAAGGATTTTATACTTTTCAGTTTTCACAAAAGTGTATGAAAGATTATGAAGTTTTATGTTCTATATATTAATTATATCCTGATGGAATGCTATCCACCCCTTAAATAAGTTTTAAGGATATTGATGTTTATTTGGATGGACACTCATTATAATTAGTGAGAGTCTTGAGGATATCATTCATAATTTGATACCATTAAAATGACGGGTCTTTTCCCGATTTTGGTTTTTACAGTTTTCTCTCTGTATCTGTATAGGAGTTGGTCTATTTCTTTTTCTTTTCTTTTGATCCATTCATATTTGAGTAAAATATGTATTTCTGGGGCTTTATCTGGAGTTTTCAATCAGTTTTTTTGGCTTAGAAGTACAAGTATTCACTCATCCAACCAAGAATCATACTCCAATGAGTGGAGCTGGCAATGGGTTGGTCTGGCCCGATCCAAGTGGTTCGAGTCATAAATCGGTGTGGGTCGGGTCAGCCTGAAATTTCGTCGTACTACATTTCTTGTGGCGCAGCCCAGCCAACAAGTATATTTTATTCTGGTCATTCGGGCCGAGCCAAAGTAGGCATGGTCCTTTTTAGACCTCTAAAATGAAGATTAGTCAAACTCTATATACTACTTACCGGGCAAAAATTTTATCACCGACCACCGAATTTGATATGAATTTTATTGATCTATTGTTTTATGTATACTTTGTTTGCCCCTCTCTTTCCCTTTTTTTGAAAATTGGGAGATTTTTGGTTTTCCTTAGATTGGCTTCATTAGGATCATGTATTCATGATTTTGATTAATGAGAAATACAAGTTCCTTAGATTGGCTTCATTAGGATCATGATTTTTGGAGCTAGTGACCTCTATAGTATATTTCAAGGGCCCTCCCAAAGGAAAATTATAAACCGATTAGGAGAATTTTTATGTCGCATATAATAATTTCATATGAGAAAATAGAAGTATTATTTTAATTTACGAATACAAGTTGATTTTTGGGTTTTTGATGCAGGGGAAAGCGCAAAACAAACCAAACTATCGCATGATTAACGTGAACACAATATGAGAACAAAATCTCGTTTATTAATTCATGCAAAAACCAACGAAAAAGAATCCTAACAATGAGTTTATATACTGTGAAAATAAAGAAACCTAGTAAATCTATGACTCCTAGTTAAAAGCAAACTACTGATAAGGATAAAGAAATCTGATAACATTCCTAGTCTGACTCAACAACTACTAACCATTAAAACTGAAACACTAACATCAAATAAAGAAAATTAAATTAACGATAACAGTAAAACGACTTGTTCACATAAGCTCATGCGATCTCATCTCCATCATTCTCCCCCTCTTTGACGCGATTCGCCCTCGAATCGGATTCGATCTCATCTCCAAGAGAATTATCACCGACAAATGGAATGAGATGTTTGACATTAAAAACATCAGAAGTGCGCAAATGGGCGGGAAGCTTTAAACGATATGCATTGGAATTAATTTTCTCCACGATCTCGAGAGGGCCAACCTTACGGGCAGAAAGCTTGTTAAATTCATGGGCTGGATAACGGTCCTTGGTCAAGACAGCCCAAACGACGTTTAAAACGCTGCGTGAGGGCTTATTTGAATGGCTTGTGATGCCCTTCGGTTGTCTAATGCACCTAGTACCTTCATGAGGGTTATGAATCAGTCCCTTCGTTCTCTTATCGGGTCTTGTGTCGCTCGTTTATTTCGATGACAATTCTTCTAGTGACGATCTCCTTTTCCGATTCGAGGACGAATCGTTTCGACCCCGGAGAGAATGATGGAGATATTGATAAAGATATGATATATCTTTTTAGGATTTTACATTATCTTATATTTTAGGAAGTGATTTGTGTTTAGGAGTGTTTTATTCTGTTTTATCTTTTAATATTTTCTAATTAAGTTAGGACTTTTAGTTTGGTCTTATAAATAGTTGTTTTATTATTATTTTTAGGAGTTGAATTTTGATATTAATAAAAACGAGGGTTTTCTCAATTCTTGTCTCTCTTACGGTATTCTTATAGAATCAACGTAATAGGTGAGTTTGTTTCTTTGTTCACGCTTCTCCTCGCATCGCTTTTCTAGATTAGCTTCAGATTTTGTATCCATAATTGTATCAAGTCAACTAAAGGGAAATACAAGTTCCATATTGTCAAAAAAATGATGGACCAGTAACCTAATAGTATTTCAAGAGCCCTCCCAGAGGAAAATTATGAACCAACTAGGAGAAACTTTTTGTCATGTGTATATAATAATTTCTTTCTCTCCCAGAGATTATGACCATTCCTGGGCAAGACAGATGTCCCATAATCCGAAGAAAGTGTAGAGTCTGTGCTCCCAACTGGTGTGGGGATACTCTGAGTCGTAAAAAAAGTATATAATAATTTCATAAAACTTAATATAAATATATTTTTAAATTTACGAATACAATTCACTTGAGTAATATGTTAAAAGAGTATTAATTTGTAACTTATAATTTTTAAGGAATATTTTCTATAAATATGTCAAACCATAGAGATAATTAATCCTTTATCTTTTTATTTTGAGTGAATCTCTTGTGAGGCCATCTTATGGATCAAAATTCGTGCGACGAAGCTCCACGACCTAAATCAATATCCGCTCCAATAGGCCCGAATGGCTGAATCTCACTCTCCATTTTATTCTCCCTAGTTGGAATGGTTCCATTAAAATATCAAACTCCTGGGCCCATAAAAGCCAACTAGGCTAAACTTGCACCCATCATCCCGTCCACAACTCCCTTCCATAATTATATTTAGCATATTCTCTCTGTTTTCCCACCAATTCCTGCTCTCCTCTTATCTTCTCTTCTAGCGCAGCTAAAGGACTTGAAAATTGTGTTATCCGCTTATCGCACCTATAGCGTGGAGGTTCGGATTCTCCTAATGCACAGGTCGAGCCTGGCCCTAAGTTTCGAGGGGCCTAGAGCGAATAAAAAAAATGGAACTCTTGTGTTTACATAAAAAATTAAAAATAATAAAAATCAACGGTATAAATAAAATTTCATTGATTTAACATTAAAAAGTAAGATATATAATAATAAAAATACAATACTCAACCTTTAACATTTCGGTCTTAATTAAAATAAATGAAAAAGGTTGTTCAATATAATTTACCATAGAGAAAAAGACAAAAAAAAAACTAATAAATTAGCTATGAAAAATTGATCTTCTTGCATTTTTAAATTCTTCAATTCTATTTGTTGGTTTTAAAAAAGGAAAAAATGGCAAATATGAAGAAAGGAATGAGGAAAAAATGGCAATATAATCCCACCGTGACGACTCTTTCAATTCTTCAATTATATATGTTTTTTGGTTTTTTCAAAAAGAAAAATGTATAGTTAGATTAAAAAAAAATTAGATAGATAGGCGGGAAAAAATAATTACATAGAATAGCAAAAAAGAAAACCTTCACTTATGGTTTTTTGCAAAAAGAAAAAAATATAGTTGCATAAAAAGGCAAAAAAGAAAACCAAATAGTTAGATAGAAAGGCGAAAAAAATAAAACTAAAATTTGCTTCTATTGGGATTTGAACTCATGACCATGAGAACATAAAAACATCACAACCGTGTGCCAAGTTGTTTATTAATACACCAATTAAACCTTTGATTAATATATCCAACATATATATATAAAAAAAAATTACGGGTCCTTGCTCGGGGCCCTCAGGCGGGCACTACGTGCACGGCCCCGCCGCCAAACAAAGTGGAAGAGGATTTCTTGTGTGGTGACTCGATCGCCCATATGGGCAGCTCAGACTCGACTTGTTGAGACACATCCCGCGATTCATCTCCTTCACTAAGCTTTAGGGCAAGCGAGGCAATGGGAACCCTCGGGACGAGGTTCATCCTTTTTAGTAGTTAATTTTATCCTTCATTTAGAAATAGAGAGGGAAAAAGAGGAGCAATTTGTTTTTTATAGGAGCAAATTTATTCAGAATTAGGGATCTCTGCAAAGAAATTCTTTCTTTGAGAAACCCATTTGGTGGAGTTTGAGGAATATTCATCCAATAACTTTGGAAAATTAGGATTTCAAAGACGGAGTTTGTAATTAGTGATCGTAAGTATCATTCGATTTTGAGTAAAACTATGGATAAGAAATCGTGGAAATTCCAGTAGTTCCTTTTCAAATTCCTCTTCTACTTCTTGTAGTTATCCTTTTTTGTTATTGTTTTTTGGTGACAAATTCTCACAATTGTTGATGTTTGGATTGGAATGTAAATATAGTGAATTTTTGCGGTTGATTGAAATGAATTTAATTGTGGTATTTAGGGAGATTGCCAGCGAAATGGTGACCATGACTAGAGGGTTCTATGCTAGGTCGTTGATTGAATAATCACGAAGAAAACAAATATTGCGTAACTTAAAAATACTCATAATAATACTTTTCAGAAAATACAATTACTTTTCAAAGAAAAACTAATATCAGGAAACTAATATTACTAGTTTTGTTATTTTGAAAACATATACTTTTGAAGTAAAAGTGATATTTTTATAATAAAATATGATACTCATTACAAAAAGTTGTATGTAAATTTGCAAATAAATAATCAATTTTATTAATTTGAAAACATATATTTTTGAATAAAAAGTGATACTTTTATTAATAACAAAAAATATTGTTCGTGTGTAAAGTGATACTATGTCAAGGGGACCTACCAATGCAATTTTGTTACTTTAAAAACATATACTTTTTAGAATAAAAGTGATACTTTTATTAATAAAACGAGATACTTTTGAGATCGTATATAACTTTGCATGTAAATGACCAATTTTGTTCTTTAAAAAATATTTATTTTTAGGAGTAAAAGTGAAACTTTTATAATAAAAAATGATACCTTTGTAATAAAAAGTGATACTTTTACCACGCCTACGCCATAGAAGCACTATTCCACCGCCCTAATATTACAAAAATGCCATCGCGCCCGGTGCCGATGTTTCACCTCCTTATACTACAAAAATGCTACCATCCCAAATAATTACAAAAATGCCACCGGAATTGGGGTGGATCCATCTTGAGCATTGGGTTGGATTTGTCTTACAGTTGAGACACGTAAGACGGTCTTATATAAGTTTTTGCCTTTTATTTTCAATAATTAAATAATCTTTGTCTTCATCAAATACATTATTAATCTTGTGAGTTAATTGCATCTCCGGTGCCACAGATTTTCTTCATTACAATTTTAGTCCCACGGTGCGTAATAGTCCCATAGGATTAAGATTGTTGCAAAAACAATCCACTACATCTAAAATTCAAGATATTTAGTCCCATAATTTTCAATGTTTGCACCTTCGGTCCTAAATATTTCACTTTACATTATATTCAATTTTCCTTAAGATTGTTGACTCAAAATGGTATCGTAGTCTAGGTTTATTAAGAACTTCTAGTTATATATATTATCTATAAGTAATTAACAATTGGTGAGGAGAATTTCTCCGAGAATATGGATCTGGACAATTGTCCAAGATGTACACCTTACAGACATATCGTCAAATTCAACGATGTATGCACAAAATCACCAAGACAAGATAGCATATTGGAACAACCAATATGTTGAAAAGGAACTTGCAGAGCCGTTAGGAAACCTCGAGACACTGCAAAGAGACAAGCGACATATTATATGAGTTTCTTTTACAAGAAACTGGATATTATATGTCGATCCGATGAATCGCCAGGCAGTCCATGAAAATGGCCATCCAATAATTATTTCGATGGAGTACGGAGTGGAACGAGATACTTCCCGCACAAATCTAAGTTCTCGAAGATCTTAGAGAAGTCCGAGGAAGATAGTGCGAGAATTATGGCAACCGCCATCTTCATCTACCAAAGACAAGTTCATCGATCCAAAACTAGATGGAGACGATGGTCAAATATCGTAAGAAACTCTTGAAATCCTTCATGATATTCAAAAACGAGTCAAGAACCTGGAGGATGTACCAAGTTTATCCGGAGGAAAGAAACATATTGACTTTGGAACAAGACTTATTTACATCAAAAATGGAAACCAACCGAAATCAAACGACAAATGACATATGAGGAGAAGCTTATCCCCATCATAAAGGAAAAATCACCACAAACTAAAAAGTGATGGATATGAAAAAGATGAATCTTAAAGATATACATGACCTTGCACAATCCTTCGTAGGATAAGGAATTGTAGATTTAAAGATGAATGCAGGAGATGGATCACTTTGGTTACCTATGATCCACAAGGTAGACCAATTCTACCACCACCAGTAAATCCCAACGTCGAAGAAAGTACTGGTTCAAATCATGGAATCCAGGACGAAAGAATGCATCACGTTAGAGATTTCACCACAAGGAGTGAAACCTCTTCAAGGAACTCGACCACCTTCTAGAAGGCCAAATGTTTATCAGGCGCCTTATGGAATATCGCATCTCGATCCGATACATCCATATGGATTGATGCTAACTGATATCCTGATTTTAAAAATCAAGAAATCCTTTATTGATGAATGGGCATCACTATGAGGATTGCAAAGAAAATTTCGATCTTACGAAGGAAGAATTCATTTTACTTCTTGAGATGAGTCTTGAAGGATCGGTAAAGATTTCATGGGATATGACCAAGAACCGGCGAAAAGTACGGTCAAACCGAGAATCATTGAAAGGAATTGTCGATAATATGGCCAAATTATTTAAGATCCATTTTATCGGACAAGCTACTTTGAGGGATTAGAAGAAAAAAAAAAAAAGATATAAACAAGCCCTCTACTGCCTCGAGTTACATGATATTTGTCATATTGACGAATATATTAAGTTGTTCACCGAATACCGGTGGAAATCCAAGGTGGGAGACAAAGAAGCTTCACAACTATTCTTTGCAAAAATTCCGAGTCCCTGGAGAGAAATGCTTATCAGGGAATACAAGAGTGCAACTGATTTAGATACAATGGCTAGAAGAATGTCTTTCCTAAAAGCCAAGCTATCTGAATGGTGCTATCAGGTAGCACTATACCAGAATTATAAAAGATTAGGAGGAATTAACAAAGCAGTTCCTCTATATTGTGTAGACGATGATATCCCAACAGTTGTGGGAAGTCAACCAAGGCGTCATAAGAAGAAGAAGGAGAGAAGCCATTCGTACCGCCGGGGAAACAACAACAAAAGAAGTAGGTGTTCATGGAGACCTAGAAGGTTCTGGTCAAAACAAAAGCCCGGGTTACAAATCAGGGCAAAGACCAAGACTGCAGAGTAGAGCCTCATCATCAGGTTCAAATCAAGTAAGTACTAGCAGATCTTCAGAATCGAAGAACTTTCGTGCAAGCTCACACTAGAGCTAATGAAAGTTTTAAAGATCAGAATTGGCCGGACATGCGAGCAAGAGGGCATATTTCAATAGATTGCCCGTAAAACCAAACGAGGAGTCGAGGCAGGTTACACTACACGAGAATTGAAGAAGCTATCTATTATCAAGATTTGATCCAGGTGTATCAATTTGAGGATTTACCCTCGATGAAAACATCTATGAAGAAGATATCTATTTTAACGATGGAAGTGAATCCGAGTTAATCGGAGCGAAGAAGAATTTTTTCAAAGACGGTTAGGGAGGATATGTCGATTCCTCTCTCATACTACGATTTCTCATAAGACTCTTATGAGAATTATGAAGGAAGATCCAATGCTTGAGATATATGATGGTTTTACTATGGGGGCTATGGAAAAGGCTTTGGATAAGATTGGGTTTCAAATAGAAAACACCAAATTATCCAAAAAGATACGAATAAGATGACCATGAGCCCATTCTCAATATACATTTCTATCGGAATGTTATATTCTCAATACAAGGCCGAGTATTTCGCCGCCTATATTGATTCAAAGCCGGAATATGTACCGCAAAGTCGGATGTTTTTCCTAAAGAAATTGAGAAGATTTACCACCTATCAGAAGAGATTTCTCTAAAAGAATTCTTATTCTTAACAGAGAATTAAACAAGCAAATCATGATCGAGTATGCGGGCGGTACCCGGGTACAAAGTGAAGACGCTACTAATCTATTTCCATGATACATGAGCAGATGTTTTGCTAGGAAATAATTTCCTACAAACATTTAAGAGATTCACACAGAGAATGAGACAAGAAGACTTATTTTCACAACCTTATGTGATCATAAGATTATTGTCCAACATTCATGAAGCATTTTATCGAAAAATGCCCATTAATTGTCGCATCAAGCGTGGTGATGAAGCCAAACTCAAAATCCAAAAATGGCGAATCGAATGAAATTTGGTGAAGCATTATTATCCTTTAGATGGTTTGGTTCAAACCATAAGGATAAGAAACTATGGGATAATAACTTGTATTCATTCGAGTACAAGGAGAAGAACGAGTATCTCCGAAGCTATTGCGAATGATGATGAGCTTAATGGAGAATCCACAATGACATCACCATAGAAGAACATATATCACTCGAGGATATCAAGAAGAAGATCCAAAGGAATTATAATGAAAATCCTTTGGCATGGTGGGATAAGAACGAGCTCAAAGCTTCCTTAAAAGTTAAATCAGAAAGGAGTACGAGTTCGTGAGATTCAAACCAATCCTTATGAATCAGGAGGATCGTGAGGATATGCAGAAGATACTTAAGAAATATCTTGACCTTAAGTTGATTTCACCAGAGTTTCTCCATACAAAGCAGCCTCTAAGATTCTTAGTCAGAAACCATGGAGAAATTAAAAGAGGAAAGCCAAGACTTGTTATTAATTACAAAGGGATTAATAACATTTTGGAGTTCGATGGATACTATATTCCAAGAAGAGAACATCTGGTTAACTGTACCAAAGGTGCCAAAATATTCTCAAAGTTTGATTGCAAGTCTGGATTTTACTAGATTAAGATGGAGGAAGAAAGTAAGAAGTTCACACTTTTCCACACCACAAGGACATTATATTTGGAACGTGATGCCTATGGGATTGGCTAACGCACCCTAGATATATCAAAGGAAAATGGATAATCTATTCAAAGATTATTTCAGTTTCATGTTTGTATATATTGATGACATCCTTATCGCATCAAAGAACATGAAGGAGCATCTCAAACACTTGGAAATATTTTCAGATGTTTGTCACAAAGAAGGATTAGTGCTTTCGAGGAAAAAGAAGGCAAAGAATTGCTACAAAGCGATTGAATTCATCGGAATTGAAATCGATGAATGAATTATCCTATAAAGTCATATTGTAGAAAAGATACTCGGGATTTCGGATATACTTGAAAGACAAGAAGCGACTTGAGAGTTTTCTTGAGTTGTCAATTTTGCTTTGAATATTTATAAATAATCTAGCACACTACAGGAAGGTGTTTAGCCCATTGCTCAAAAAAAAGATGCTACATTCAAATGAGAAGATGAACATCAAGAAGGAATAAAGCAAATTAAGGAAGTTTGCAAAAAGCTTCCAAAACTTGCAATTCCACAAGATGAAGATGAACTGGTTCTATATACGATGCTAGTGACTATTGGTGGGGCGTAGTTCTTACAAAAGCCACACCAAATGGGAAGTGACATGCAAATATTGCAATGGTCTTTTTGGTATGTGAAGCGAATCGATGGCATATAAACGAGAAAGAATTCTTTTCAATGTAAAGGCTTTAAAAAATGGCCTTTATTTTTACTCGCTAAAATGTTTACTTTAAAAATTGATAATTCAAGTGTCAAGGCTTTTCGAAAAAAATTGAATCAAAACCAAAAGGCTAGATTACTTAGATGGCAAATTGAATGTCAATATTATGATTATGATATTGTCATTATAAAATCTCATGAAAATGTTTTTGCTGATTTTTTGACACGAGATGGAAGGACGCTTGTTCGATGAGGTCCTTAAACGAGTAAGACATCTCGGGGAAAACCCGGAGAGTCTAGAACGAGATTTTGGGACGTTATGTCTCAATGCAAAAGTTGTTGGACGACTTTCAACAGTGACGACTGTAACTGCTTTCTAGTCAAATACGAGCATGCCAGCCGCTCAAGGACAATTTTTCTTAGCGCTGCAAGGGCCTTCTCTCTAGGCCGCATCTCCTACGATGCAAAAAGGGCGAATAGAGAACGGGCTCTAACCCTGGAGGTTATGGATTCAAGTACCATAATCACAAGTGTTGCGGTGATGCATCCCCGAGGTGTACAAATCAGAATGAATGTTGAAGCTCCCGGTGTCAAAACCCGAGTCTTCAAGTCAACCCAAAGACCTCCGGGGTTAAAGAGGGGAGAGTTGAATCTTAGGCCCGCATGCAGACAAATCTAAGGTTCAAACTGACGAGATTAAGATTTTTCCAATACAAGTATATTAACGACAATGGGAGAAATTGGTTACAAGAAGAGGTATTAACCCGGAAAAATAATAGTTGATATCTCAAAAAGTATCCTAGAGTTTGGATGAAACCAGAAGTCATCCAAATGACGTACAAAGAATGGTATACTTTTGGAGCTTTAGCTTCAATATATCTTGTGTCACCCGGATTCCAAAAATTTCAAAATTACCAAAATGGATTGGGAATCAACTACGAGACTTGGGCAAATAATCCCCATTTGGCCGGAGGAGATATTTTGGAACTATATTTTATCAGTCGACTCTCCCGAACCAAATAAGAAAGGCTTTAATGAAGCTTTTCATTTCATCAAGCTAAGAAAACCGGATGGAAATGCTTTAAAATACAATAAGGCAGCTTCACCGGAAGAAGTACCATTGTTAGTAGAAGCAATTTCCGAAGATGAAGCTTCCGCACAACGATCATGGAGTCTTTGGGTTTGTCTAATGCGAAATGGACAAAGTCAAATATCCATTCAAGTTCTTTTTCGAATTCAAAGAAATGGATCTTTCCTTCTCAATTCGGCGACAGATCAACAACGGATTTGCAGAGGAACTTTTCGAGACAAAGAGAAGAATTTTTTCTTCGGGAGAACAAGATTCCGACTAGCAAAGAAACTTACCGGAAATTGCAGTAACATGGCGCATGTTGGCCGTTGGATTGACCTGGATCACAAGCATGCCCGAACAGAAAGAACCCGAGTTTGGGAAAGGATTCCACCCAAACCCGACCGACAAGACCATAGAGCTGGAAAGGACAAGGGCCCAAACTCACAAGATGCGTTATTCTCGGGGACCATGCAAACCAAATTTCTAAAAGATTCCCCGACAACCATCACATGGGCCGAGTCACGCGAAAAGAAAAGGAAGACATTGGAGGCAATAATTCGGAGTATGACGTAAGCAATGACGCGTCTTACATTTAGATAAGATTTGAAGTCCGCATCTCAAGTCCTGGACTTATCTCTATAAAAGGCAAGAGTTGAAGGAAGCCGAGGACATCGAACATTTTCCTTAGTTTTCTTATAATAAATTTCTGAGAAAAATTTGTAATATTTGGAGTGTTTTTAAGTTTTATGTATTTACGAGTGCAAGCCTCATACATGAGAGGCTAAACAAGTATTCTCCTCCCAAAAGGAGATTACTAATGTAATAAATATTTCTATAAGTTCTTAATAAAAAGGGGCTTTTGCTTCAACATGTGTTCATAATGTTCTATTAATTTATCCCGTTTAAAGATTATCTTGTACGCCGAGTAGAAATGAACCAAGTTGTCTTTGGCCGATTCTTTGAAGGAGTCGTATAACTTGTAGATCATCTTCCCTGCTGGTTGAAGATGAACAGTGTGAACTGTTTGTCAAACGATCTAGGGGCAATAATTTTCCGACTAGTGGTGTTGCGAGCCATCTCACCCTTGGTCTTTGTTTTGGTCAAAGAAGGTATGAATTTTAAGGGATATTTTAATTTTACGGAAGCATGATTGCCTCGATATGGTCGTAATGAACTATATCCATTTATGTTAATAAACTTAAGCAAATTGAAGAATGTATACATGTTAGTAAAACCTTTACAAAAGTATGCCCTGTTAAGTTTATAGGCTAAAAAAACCCGACATGATCCACTTAAAACCTCCGAATAGAGACTGGATCTAAGTAGGTGTAACAATGCCACGAACAATATAGGTGACATAAAATGAAAGCTTTCACAAAGATGTGATACATTGAATAATAGGGTAATTTGGGACTTGCATGACAATTTTATATACTTTTGGGACTATTTATGCATATTTCTAAAACTCGTAGGACTAAGAGTGCAAGATCTCAAAACAAAGGGATGATTGATGCAAAGTACGGAGTAAGGGTGTAATAGGCCCGATCTTGTGGGATCGAGGGTGCAATTTTCTCTTAATCTTATATTAGCCATCACAATAAATATATTCCATTTAATAATTTGGCCTCAAAATATTCCATTTGATTGCTTCCAAAGAAGATAAGATGGGCCTTCATGTCCAATTTAATATGATCCTTACTCTAATTCCTTAGCGGTGATTGGATATAAAATGGATTACATTTTTGTTCTTGGAGAATTTTTTTAACCAAATATGCGATTGTTTATGAAAATTTTCGAAAGTATACTATTCTCTTACTTTCACTTTTTCTTATTTTTTCTATCACCAATCACATCTACACATTTTTCACTAAAAACTAATCTTTATTACACATTCTCTCACAAATTTCACTATTCACCCACTCATACATTTTTAACTATCAATCACATTCAATCATTTTTTTACTATTTTTAAATCAAATCAACTTTCATCATTACTTTTTCATCCCACATCCAATCACACTCTCAAAATTCATCTTTTTTCATCTAAATTTTTTTACCACTATTCTCTAGCAAATGAAAATTTTCAAAATGAAAGTATATGCAATCACGCCTTTACTTTCTTGTGTTTGGAAGATTCCATCAATCTACAAGCACGATGACCCAATTAAGTTTCTATAGTACTAAAGACAAAATTTGGGACCAAAAAGTCAATAAAAAATCATCAACTTAATATTTTTCTCTGCAGATCGTCTCGCTTATCTAGGATATAAATATTGATATTCTCCTAATTACTTTCTAAATGCTGTGGTGTAAGACAAAGCATAATTGTGCCTACTCCCGAGATTTTTATTTCAAGATACTCCCATTTTTATATTTTATAAAATGGTCATAAGACCCACAATGCTTTATGGAACATGATAATCTGATTTACTAAATATGAAAACGAAAAAATGAAGGTAAAAGTAGTAAGACTGTTAAGATAGATGTATGGAAATACTAGATTAGATAAAATAAAAATGAATATATTAGAAAAAAATGGGAGTAGCACCAATAGATGAGAAAATTAGAGAAACGTGATTAAGATGGTCTCCGGACATTTATATATGAGACTTTAGATGCATCATTGGGATGTATGGAAGACAGAGAGGCACTCACACAAATTAAAAAAGGAAGGCCTAAAATGACTTGAAAATAAGGTATTAAAAAAGATATGTTATATGTAGAAATAAATGAAAATATATAGCCTTTGACCGTAGATGGATGATATATGATCCATATAAATTTGACCCTACAAAGAGAAAACATAATGTTTAATTTGTTGTTGTTGTTGTTGTAATATTGAGATTGATTAAAGTATAAAAATTGCTATCAAGAAAACATAGCGGGGTTTTCTTATAATTATATTTCTTTCCAAGCTTGAAGTATACAAAATTAAAGAGTGAAATACATGCACTCATATATTCATCTCACGGAGACTTTGTACTTCTTGTTCTGTACGTATCTCCTCAATTTAATGAACACAATGACTGCGTAGCCAACATACCGGACTGCCCATGGCCAAAACATATTAAAAAAATATTCTGGAGCATCCCGGACGCCCCTAAAGTCCTAAACACGATAGAATTTAGGACATAACCAAAAGCACCCAAGATTGCTGTGATATATATTTTTTTTTTTCCGAGAAAAAAGTATAATAACAAAAAAAATAAAAAAAGTGGTTAGATATATATGATCATTAATCACTAATCAGAACTTCCAAAAGGAAACCACTTGGACTGAAAAGATGACTGGTAAGACACCAACACCAGCAGCGCCACCACCACCACCGCCACGCCCCACGGGAATCCAGACATCCCACGGCCCAACTCCCGCCTCAGTTGCCGCCCCTGCTGTGCCGACGAAGACCACCACCACCACCCACCGGAAAGTAGACTCGACAGCATGAAAACGATGAGCAAAACGGGCAACAAGAAGAGTAAGATCTTGAAACTGACCACAGTGTAGCGCATTTGCTCCTTGTATGCATTGTACTGAGAGATAGATAACAAGAAGACGACAATGGCGAAAACTGCAATTAGAGGAAGAGGAGGGGCAGAAATGGAAGACAAGGTTTGATCTTTCCAGCCTTGTTTCCATTCTGGACCTCTTTTCCTTGTATGAATCCAATCCATTTATGTTTTTGAGGATTCTTGTTAATATTGGTGTATACATATAGGAAGGGAAAGTAAGGAGTGGTGTTTGCTAGGAAGATGGCTTTAGCATATATGCT
Source organism: Rehmannia glutinosa (assembly GCA_016081115.2). Taxonomy (NCBI): domain Eukaryota; kingdom Viridiplantae; phylum Streptophyta; class Magnoliopsida; order Lamiales; family Orobanchaceae; genus Rehmannia; species Rehmannia glutinosa. Next base: position 30,083 of record JABTTQ020002912.1, on the reverse strand, counting down.
TTGAGTGTGGATTCTTCTCAATTTGCTTTATTGTTGGATTAAAGTTTACTCAAAGATGTTGATTCCAATATTTAGTCACGATTTTAATGAATCAAATGAAGGGTGGAACAGTGATGTTATTTCGTGGGCACACACTTTGCATATATATATATATGGGATGATGGAATACTTGATTTTTTCGGGATAGTTACAAAAAAAAGGCCTGAGGTTCGGGCTAATTACAAAAAAAATCCAAAAATTTGAAAATTATAAAATCCCCTCGAAGTTTGATTCCCTCTTACATTTACCTCCTTAATAAGCAAAAAACATTTTAAAACCCTCCCAACTTTTATAAAAATACAGTTATCCGCTTAAATTTAAAACAAAATTAAACCTCAAGGTTTTTTTTTTATAATTTTAAAAAATTCCTGAGTTTTTTTTGTAATTATACCAAACCTCATGGGTTCTTTTGTAATTATCCCTTTTTCTTTAGCTAGAAGTACAACTTTTTGAAATGAAAATTTGGAATGGTATAAAAATTCACTCAACAATTTTCAAAAATTGAGGCGTAACGACCTTTGTTTTATTTGTAAGGTGTTGACTGTTGAGTTAGTCTGGAGATAAAACATTATTACACAAATCATGATAAAATTTCAACTCGGCCCTGTCACAGTAAAATTTCAATGTCAGCATGAAATTTTACATTCAAATATAATAAAAAAGGGGGTGGGGTACAAAAGAGAAATTACAGACAATTCAAAAATTCATGATCAGGAACAAGAGAAGAAGGTGATATACCACCGAACACCGAAGGGAATGGCTTGTGAATTAGATACTTCGACGGCAATTGATTCTCCACCGTTGTTATGCTGATTCAGTAATCATGCGGCAACCAGCTTCTTGGAAGCTACGGAGTTAACAATGGTGGCAAGCTCAGGACCCTACTGTTGGGCGCAACGGAGGCGTGTCGTGGTCCGAGATTTGATTTATCCAAAATACCCGACAAATCACACCAACAAGATGATGGCAAAAATAAATAACACCGACAGAAAATAAAATGCACACAGAGATTTTACGTGGTTCGGCAAAACCCGCCTACGTCCACGAGAGTTTCCGTTCTTTACTAATAAAAAATTTCCCGGTACAAGAAAAATACACCCCTTGAGTTTTATGGACCAAAACCCAAGAATAAAAGCCTCTCATACAACCACTTTACTAGCTATCAAAGAACACTCTCCCCAACCCCTTTGTGTTACCGAGAGAAAAATACCCCGAGTGTTTTCCCGCACCTATCACAATTTGACTCACCCAAATTGATCTCCCCAGGTGTGTACACTCATTTTTTCTCTCCACCCGGTTGGATGACCAAGCAAATTACCTTGCTTGCCATGATTTTTCCCTGCACTCATCCCCTCTATTTATAGAGGAGAATGGCAGAAGGTTTGGTGAACTTCTACATATGGTTGGCTTTTTCAAGTTTGGATGACTACCAAACATTCAATGGTCAAAAAATGTTAGGCACATCCCACTTATTATGTTTTGTGGGGTTTAATATTCCCAACAATCTCCACCTCCACACAAAACACCATCATCCGCAAACCAGGACATCAAAACACCATTGGCCTTCAATACTCTGCACATGCCGAATCAGTAAGGTCCTAACTCTACCTGATTCAATCGGCCAATGCACACGTGCAGTCCAGTCAACACCATCAGTTGACTGCCGAGAGGGACGACCCCAATCCATCCTCTCGCCCAACAGGATTTCCCTCACACCCGCCTCTGCTCCCTCGAAGCCTTCCGCGCTACCACTTCCGGTAATCCTTGAGGTCACCGTGACGATACAAATTCGATACTTCTCTCACCCTTAGACCCTTCCGCCATGTGTGATTTTCAGGACTCCACCTCCAGCTGAATATCGCAGCTGTTGGAATCCACTTGGCTCGAGGAAATTAGATTCATCCGCATCTTTAGGACATAAGACACACCACCCAAAGTACGGCCCACTCCATTACCCATTTTGATTTTCACCACTCCAATCCCATAATTCTACAAGTAGAACTATCACCTGAGAACAAAATTCATGCCCTCTGTAATTGAAGTAAATCAAAATAATCCCTTCTGGAGTACACATGCATTACGCATATCCCGAATCTAAAATCCATCAATCTCGAGAAGAAGTATCAATCCTTGTGGAGACTGTGAGATATCTCCAACTTCCGTAGCTATCACCGCATCACAACTGCCACCGTCACCGTCATCATCCTTCTTTCTCCGAGGACAATTTCTTTTGACGTGATCCTTCTCGTGATAACGATAAGATACAACACCCTTTCCCTGGTCCTCGAATCGACCTGCGACACAGATCTACCACCGAATCCCTCCTGCTATCGATTCATTTCCCGAGCAACCAAAGCATATCCATGTCCCTCCTCCTGGTTTTCCTTTTTTTATGGGACAACAACGATGCTTTTATATATGCTCCCAGTCTAGTGTCTCTTTTCCGTACAACAACTTCATCACCAGACTATCATATGAATCCGGGATAGAGGTAAGAAGTAAAAGGGCTTTATCTTCTTCCTCAACCTTTACACCAACATTCCCCAGTTGATCCAGATTTGCCCACTGTGCACCTTTCATATCTGTCAATTTTTCCTCCTTTCCTTTCAACGCCATTGCCAGGCCCTGTTGAACTAGGAGATCCTTCACCCTTTATTACCAAAGAGTGATATTCCCTTTGCTGTCAAATTGTTGCACCTTGAATGGATTTGTCATCGCCCGTGTCCATCCTAAAAATTCAAATCTCAATTTTCTAACTTGCCCGAGTTACCAAGTAGCTCTGATACCACTTGTTGGGCGCAGCGGAGTGTCGTGGTCCGAAATTTGATTTATCCAAAATACCCGACAAATCACACCAACAAGATGATGGCAAAAATAATAACACCGACGAAAAATAAAACGCACACAGAGATTTTACGTGGTTCGGCAAAACCCACCTACGTCCACGAGAGTTTCCGTTCTTTACTAATAAAGAATTTCTCGGTACAAGAAAAATACACCCCTTGAGTTTTATGGACCAAAACCCAAGAATAAAAGCCTCTCATACAACCACTTTACTAGCTATCAAAGAACACTGTCCCCAACCCCTTTGTGCTACCGCGAGAAAAATACCCCGAGTATTTTCCCGCACCTATCACAATTTGACTCACCCAAATTGATCTCCCCAGGTGTGTACACTCATTTTTTCTCTCCACCCGGTTGGATGACCAAGCAAATTACCTTGCTTGCCATGATTTTTCCCTGCACTCATCCCCTCTATTTATAGAGGAGAATGGCAGAAGGTTTGGTGAACTTCTACATATGGTTGGCTTTTTCAAGTTTGGATGGCTACCAAACATTCAAAGGTCAAAAAATGTTAGGCACATCCCACTTATTATGTTTTGTGGGGTTTAATATTCCCAACACCTACAAGCACAAAAACGCATGAGCATTATGTTAGGAATTATTTAATTCCTAATATTTGGGCAACCATTTAATTAAAATTATATTTGTTATTTAATTATTAGTGGACTAATTAAGTGATCTAAATCCGGTGAAGTCCTAAGGCTACTGAAATTGATATGGAAACAAAGAGTAGATACCTAATAGGAATCAACTTAGGGGATTATGGGAACCATAATCGATACCTATATAAAGAACTTTATGGTTATGGTCCCCAATATACTAAATCGCACATAGTTTTCTATTCTCCCCATCAAGATGGAAAACGAAGGTCCCATAAGGAATCCGGAGATTTAGTTGAGGAAGGCCATAAAGCCAAACCCTGTTCGTGTTCGTGGACGCTTTTGTTTGAGTCATAGGAGATCCACAATTGAGGTATTTCACATACACATTAGATGTATTCAGGTATTTCGACTAATCCATAAATCTTTGATGATTATAGCATGATGTTTTATCCTAGAAATTATTTCGCATGTTCTAGGATGGTTTATGAATTTTATATTTGTTATTGTAAAATTCCAACAAGTGGTATCAGAGCAGTCATCACTGCTTAATCGTTGGGATTTATGGAATATTTGTGATAATTTTGAATCCATATTTTTGAGTTTCATGGTTTGTATTGAAGCATATGTAAATTTATGATATATGTGTGAAGATCAATTTTCGAGAATTATATGTTTAATTTTTGTGCATATGGCAATAAATCTAATTTAATTATGCTAAAATTCAAATAGCCTGATTTGAATTTAAATCCCAGAATTCTAAATTGGGTCAAATTCAATTAAGTGAAAAAATCCATTATATTGAGCCCAAAATAAATTAAGCTCAATGTAGCTTTAGTTGGATAGATAGACCAAGTAAATACTCTTATATGGTTCTAACCGAATTTGGGTCAAATTCTTTATGGATTATATTTGAATGAAATTCAAAATTAATCTAATCTTTACGGGTTAAATTAACCCCTTTAAGACCCAACACCCTAATTCCAATTCCAATAAATAAATAAAAACAGATCCACAAGGTTCATGCTTCAGCATTTAAGATTGCAACATTTAGTGTTCATAGAGTTCTAAACCAAGTGGTAGCAAACTAAAATCCTTTAAGGATTTTGAATATGTAAAAGTCTAACTTTAGACAAATGCATATTTGGAGTTGCCCAATAAGGTAAGGTCTCTAGGCCTATAAAAGAAAACTCGACTTATGAGCTGTAAGTTGCTGCTTTGTTAGATACTCTACAAGGTTTTCGAATGGAATGTAAAGTTTTTTGAGGAAGTTAAGTTTGGGTAGGAGATAAAGTTAAACACATTATCTTTGATGAGGAATTTCATTTCCTCATATAGTTGCACTTGGCAATGATTAGGTTCTATCCTATTATTGACAAGATGCAAATTTCGATCATCAAAATAATGTTAAGGAACTCCGTGTCCAGTATATAGAAGTTACTTCTAAAAGGCAAACTCCTGCGGTATTGTTTCATCCCCAAGACTCATTTCTGTCGGTTCTACATTTTTATCCCGAAATAATAAATTGAGTTCGTATAGGCATTTTGGATAAGTGGGAGCTGGGGCTTCATGACTAAGAAGCGAGAAAGTTGACTTTGAGAAAGAAAGGGGGCGCCCTAGCTGCCATCCAACTACCAACAACCTCAAAACTAGATGAAATTCATGGATGACTTTGATAATTACGAATCTCATCAAATTGCATAAAGAAATGAAACTCATTGGTCATAAATGAATATTTAAGACCCAAGAGATTCAAAAAGGGCAATGTTGAGAGATATTAGGTGTGTTTAGTCATCAAACATTTTATCAGAAGGAAGATGATTATAAAGTGAATTTTCTTCCGTTTTATTGAAAGACTCTTTAGAATCATTATGGTATTTTGGCTCATTTAGTTTTGAGCTAGCTGTCCATTTATGGTGTTACAATTATCATTAAGTTGTTTTTTCGTTTGGCGATGAGATAAATAAGGTTGATAATTGTACACTGTAGGTTTAGTGGGAGTGAATTTCATTACTAAATAAATTAATTTTCACTCATTCATTGCCCTAAGAAAGAGTATAAAGTTAATGATATGCAAAAGACTACTTATGTTAGGAAGTCTTTTGTATGCTTAAGTATGTACGTATGTGGATACAATGTACAGAGCCTAACTACGTGGCAGATAGTTAACTCTTATAATGGATCATCTGGAAAGCAGTCATAAAGGGTTTATAAAGCATTCATAGAAAAAAAAAAAGAATTTTATTCTCACTTATCGGAAATTGGATCTTTATAGAGATCATTCGGTAATCTGATTCCAATTTTACATGATGCCCATACAGTTACGATCCAATTTTGGCTATACTTAACCGCTAATTGGATGAACTATATTGGAAAAAGTGCCAAGTAGACACTCATAGTTCATTCTAATATAGCAGTTACATTCTAGCTTATTTTAAGGCATCTTATCAAAAGATATGGTTGCGAATTATTGTCACCAGACTGCATCTTAAGAATGGTATTGAACCATTATGGTATTTTGGATCATTTAGTTTTGAGCTAGCTCTCCATTTATGGTGTTACAATTATCATTAAGTTGTTTTTTCGTTTGGCGATGAGATAAATAAGGTTGATAATTGTATACTGTAGGTTCAGTGGGAGTGAATTTCATCATAAATAAATTAAGTTTCACTCATTCAGTGCCCTAAGAATGAGTATAAAGTTAAGGATATGCAAAAGACTACTTATGTTAGGAAGTCTTTTGTATGCTTAAGTATGTACGTATGTGGATACAACGCATACACCTAACCACGTGGCAAATAGTCCGATTCCGATTTTACATGATGCCCATACGATTCATCCAATTTTGGCTATACTTAACCGCTAATTGGATGAACTATATTGGAAAAAGTGCCAAGTAGACACTCATGTTTGATATATGTTTTTATCTTAATTTTGATGATTTTATTTTTACACCAAAACAATATTTTTAATTGTTGTCCAAATACTCCTAAATGATTTAAAATGGTTTTAATATTTTTCGGAGTATTTCTTCAAGTTTTACTTTAGATAAAATTGGACAACACTTCTAATGATTTTATGTTTATAAGTTTTTACTTCAAAACAAGGTTCCTAAATGTTGTCTAAATACTCCCGACTGGTTTAAAATGTTTTTACTATATTTTCGGAGTATTTCTTGAATTTTATTTTCGATAAAAATTGGACAACATTTCTGCCTCAAGGTCGACCGGTCGCCCTATAGGGCAACCCATACCTGAAGATGATTTTTGAAACAGAAAATGAGACGGAAGAAAAATAAGGCAGTCGACCAAGTCGCTTCAAGGCGTCGACCGTCGCTTCAGGCGCGATCGGCCGGTCGACCGTCGCCAGGGGTCGACCGGTGACCAAGTTTGTTCTCAAACAGATACTTAAACCTTGCAAAAATGATTAAGGGGGACCATCAAGTATTGGTCGACCGGTGAAGACCCTGACCGGCCGCCCCGTAATTCTACTGTGTTACGTTTCTAACTTTTATTTCTGTGCGACCGGTCGCCCTATGCTTTGACACCAAAAATATGACCGTTTGACAGCAGACGTATTTCCTTAAAATGTGGGATTGATTTCTAACAGCTATATTCTTGATTTTAATTGTATTTTTCTCAGAGATTTTCAATCCCCAAGAGGAGCCTATGCTTGATCAATCATCTCCTATAAATAGAGGAAGTTTTGGAGCAACCATAACAACCATTGATATACAACACAACAAGATACACTTCAAGCAAACATTTGTTCTTCATTGTTATTATTCTTGTTGTAAATTTTGCCTAGCTTATCACTTTCACATCCTTGAGGTCTAGGCTATTCTTGATTACACTTTGCACTCAAATTGTATTATTCATTATTGAGTTGTAATATTGATTTTTGGTTATCATTCAACACAAGATATCCTTGTGAGTGTTCTTGTGGTAAGAACACACTTGGATGATCTAGGTGATAGGTGCAAAGAAGATTGTGGTGATCTTCTTATTGAGGTGTTGAAGAATTTGGTATTCTTCAAGGTTGAAGATTGTGGTAATCTTCACAAGGTGCCGTTGAAGGAAGATTGTGGTAATCTTCAAGTGAGATTGTGGTAATCTCAAAGTGGTGTTGAAGAAGAGTGTGGTGCTCTTCAAGGTGTTGTTGTAAGTTGGTGTTGTATTAATTTGTGGTAAATTAATAAAAACCTTTTTTTTTTTTTTTTTGAAATCCATCCCTGATATACTTTGGGGTGGTAGAGGATTAGGCCTAGGTGGGTTGAACCTCTATAAATCGACGCGTGTGTTGTTTACATTCCGCACCTTTATTATTGTCTTTGAGCATTCGGTTCAAAAAGAGGGCGAAATCGAAAAGATGGAGATAATCTATTCACCCCTAGATTATCGTAGCCGCTTGGACTTACAAGTCGTATCAGAGCCAAACTCTTTGGCAAGCTCGTTTGACATCGCGAGTGAAGAGGAACGATCGTCGGCTACGAACGAAGCTCACCTTACCGACACCTCCACCACCAAGCCACCACTATTTGATTCCAAAAAATTTACTTTTTGGAAAGAAAGAATGGAATGCTACTTACAAGGTTGCGGGTTCGATATTTGGAACACCGTCATAAATGGAAAATCCATTCCGATGAAAAATACACCACACACCTCTAAAGGCTTCAAAGAGCTCAATGATGAAGAGAAGAGAATCATCTCCTTAAATGGTAAAACTCTTAGTATTTTGTATTGTTCACTTACTACTTTGGAATTTGATCATGTTGTAGGTATTCGATCGGCACATAAAGTATGGCAAAAATTAGAAGCCATCTATGAAGTGTATGCAAATGAAAGGAGCAACTCAAAAGAATCTACTTCACAAATGGATACAACATCAAATCCAACAACATGGGATGAGCCTTCTACAACCTCCCATGATAAAGTAGTTGAACAATGCCTCATAGGCATCGAAGAAGAAAATGAGGTAAGTTCTAAACCCTCTACTTCCTATGATAATGATTATAGTGATTTGCAAAATGATTTTGATGAACTACAAGATGAATTCCAAAACTTACTTGTTAAATACAAATATTTGAAAAAGGAATTCATTGTTTTAAAAAATGATAAGGATAGTTTATTTACTTCCTATGAATCACTATCATGTGCTCACACCACCACTCTTGACAAGGTTAGAAACCTTGAGAAAGAAAATAGTACTCTTGTTGAGGATATAAATTGCTTGAAAAATGATTTATCTAAATCCAACTTGAGTGCCGATAGAATGACCAATATTGTTGATTGTTGTGATAATTCGAAACTAGAACTTGATCATAAGCCTAAGGATGTCAATCACATGAAACAGAATCAAGTCTCTAAGCACGTTGGTCATTATGCTCCTAGAATTATTACTTGCTTTTATTGCGGTAAAAAGGGTCATACGGTAAATACTTGTCGAGCTAGAAATAGCTCTAATTATTGTTGGAGACCTAAAAGTCTCAAAGCTAATCCTAAAGGACCCAAACACTTGAGGTACCACAAAATAATGTTTTATTAGGTACCCGGCGAAATAACAATCGGAGAAAATTCATGCCACCAAGGAAACATCAAATGAACATCTCATTTGATCAAAGAAGGAGAAAACATTTTCAACAAAGTCAATTTCCAAGAAGAGGATATAATCAAAAATGGGAAGAACACAATCCTTGGAAATGGCAAAGACATCATGATTTTCAAAGAAGAAGAGACCATCAACAATGGGAAGGTAACAAACCTTGGAAATGGAGTAATCAAAGAAGTCATCATCAACAAAGTGACTTCTCAAGGGGAAGATATCATCAACAATGGGAAAGACACAACCCATGGAAACGGCGTAATTGGTAAACCGTATCTCCCCATTTATATATGCATTTTATTTTAATTCTATGCATGTTTTTAATTGTGTCTTAATTGTAAAATGAGTTTTCAAGTATTTTATTTATATTTTCAAAATTTTTAAAAGAAGACCTTGCATGATATTTCTAAAAATCTTGTGCATTTAATTAGACTTATGTGGTTTATTATCTCTTATGAATTTTTATAGCATAAACATTCTTTTGATATCTCCTATTACTTGCCTACACTTGTGTTTTTGTGCAAATTTTGTTTAAGAATTGTGTAGGATATATATATCTCGTATTCATTGGCTATTTCGTCATCAAGTTTCTTAAACTATCAAGGTATGTTCACTCGTATTTCTCTTAGAACTCGATATTATGCTTATGCACATATCTTTCAAGATATTTCATTTCAACCCCTTAAGTGCCCCAAAATGATTTTGCAAATTTCTCTTAAAAGGGCACTACTCGTTAAGTCTCGATTTTCTTGAATATATGTTTTCCCAAAACCCGTATTTGTTGGACATGGTCCAAAATTATCTTTTTGCAAAGTTTTAAAACTTTTGGGGTGAAAAATCAAATTTTTGAAAAACCTGAAAAATTGCACTGGGGCCCAGTCAAGCGACGGCCGCTTTGCACGCGTCGGCAGTCGCACCCTACCTCGGCCGGCCGCCGGACCAATTTTACAACTTAAAATCGTTCGCCTTTGACGGTTCAAGACAGGACGCAGAAAAATCCTCCCCAAACCTCACTTGCGCGAGAAACGCCCCCTTTTCTCCAAAATCTCAAAGTTTTCATCATTTTTCACGATTCTTGTTGCTAATCCTCTTATTTTCACAAGAATCTTACATATATGGCTCCCCAAAGAATTCCACGGTCGAAATCCCATCTCCAAGCGTAGAAGGGGCGGAGAGGGTTCTTCGAGAAACCGGCAAGAAGAAGTTTAACAAAGGGATATTCGAGCTGCCCAGAGAAATGTAGCTCAAGAAGGTGATGACATTCAAAATCCCTTACTATCTCGGGCACAAATTACCGAGCTCCGCGGAACAATTTTGCTCCAAAATTGCCGTTGGGCGAAAGGTAAAAAATCTTTTATTACTCAAGCTCCTCATTCCCACAATGTTCTTAATTTCATCAATAAATATGCGGAATGGTACTATGAAGATTCGGGAATGGGACGAAAATCGATTGCTCGGACTAAAATGTGTCGTTTTAATACATTCACAAATGAATATCCCACTATTAGAGGATTCTTTGAGGAGCAAGGTTGGATGTTTTTATGGGAGCATGCTTATGTCTTATATGATGATGATATTATCCAACTCTTTTATGCTAATATGTGGGTGCAATATGATGTTGAAAGGAAGCCGATTGCCGTTAATTCGTTTGTAAGGGGTCATCATTTTAGGTGGACTCCTAATGATATTTGTCGGCTTTTACATGTTAGAGAAGGTGGTTGAGACTATTTTTCTTGTGGTACTTGGAATGATGAAATGTTGGGGGTGTCAATGAAAGAAGTTAAGACATATTTGGGCGTATGGCCAAAGTATTCATTGTTGGCGACGACACTTGAGCATCGTATTTTATCTGTTATTGTCGCCTACTGTATTTGTGGAAAGGCGGGTAAGATGCCTAGCAACATGAATTATTTTCTGACTTATAAAATTGCTAGGAGGGAACCATTTAACTTTGGCGCCATACTTATTCAATGTCTAATCGAGTCCATCACTCAAGGTAATAAGAAGTTGGTTATGGGAAATTGAATTTGTAAACTTCTTATACAATCAGGACTACCTTCGTCGGAATGTAACTCGGAGGTATTTCAAAATGACTTTGACATTGATAACATCTCCCAAATGGTCACTATGCGCAAGAATATGGACACCCGACCAACCAAAATGGCTAGAGGAAGAGGTCAAGATTCCCTCGATCCTAACGACTTCTTTGATGACGCCGAGGCCGCAAGATTGGCGGAGGAAGGCGAACCAAGCAATCCGGAGGGTAATACCGGTGCTCAACCGCCTAGGAGGTATACTCAAGTCGAATTTGATGAGATGAGGGCTTTTCATGAGGCGAGGTATGACGCTTTGGAGCAAAAGACCTCCAAAATGCAAAAGTCTATCGACAAGTTGAAGAAATTCATCAAAGACTTTATTCCCTGGATCTTGCTTCCTTTCGGACGAGGAATGATGTCCCCACCCCTTTTCTATTCTAGCATTTTTATTCATGTTGTTTTGTATTTTCATGAACTATCTTGTAAAACTCTTTTGCACTAATGAGATTTGCGTGTTTTCTTGAAAGGGTTAAAATTGCGAGTTGATAATGACTTGTGGATGATCATGATATTGATGGAGTATTTGATGGTAAAAATACTCTTATATGGCATTGTTTGATAATTGGCATGAAGTACTTGATGGTAAAAGTGCTTCTTTTAATGTTTTGATCATTATGCTTAGATGGATATGTTGGGACATTTGATATATCATACATGTATTGTTTAAGGCATGACTTGTATTACTTGATGGATGCTCTAATTTTTGGCATTTGTAATGCCTTGATCCGTTTTGGCTTATATTATCTCAATTGGGTTGAACCCTTGAGAATCTCTTTGTTGAGCCTCCATTTTGATGGACAAATGTTGCATACTTCTTGATGTATTTTACATATGATCTTGTTGAGCTTTGAAATGAGGATGATTGATGATCATATGAAAATTCTTTGTCTTGAAACATTTACAAGGGCTATATACTATCTCTTTTAATTCTCACGCCCACAAAGTGTTCGATGAAATGTTACAATGAAATTTTCAACTTCTACATGAGTCTCTTGCTTCCAAATGTCTTAAAATATTTTTTGAGATCATGTTTTTAGCTAACAAATGAGCTTATGGATTTCTTATGATACATTTCTCCAATTTTTCCTTCGATTTTTTTTTTAAAAGCTTAAGTTGCTCAACGGTTGGTAAACCGTCACTTTGGTGCACTTTGATGTCATTATATGAGCTTTCTATCATCCTAACATTCTTTTTGATGATTCCAAAGGGGGAGAAACAGGAAATTGGCTCATTAGCTCAAAGAAGCTCATAAAAGCTTGTTATAAAAGCTATAAGCTATGGCTCATAAAAGCCATAAGCTCTGATTTATTTTTAGTCCAATTGTTGCTTGATGGACTTATATACTTGTCTAATGATGTTTTGTGACAGGGGGAGCTTATAAGCTATTGAACAAAATGTAAAAGCTAAACTTTTAGCTTATGGATAATTGTTTTTACATTATTCTTGATGTGCTTGTTGATAGGGGGAGCTTGTGCTTATTATTGAATATATTTACTCCCTATTGGTTGCTTATGTACTTTGGAAATTTTGGTTGCTTCCAAACGGTTAAATGTTTTTACCGGAAAATCATTTCTAAAATGGTTCTCCTATTTTGTGTAAAAATTGTTTTGGTTTGTAATCATCAAAAAGGGGGAGATTGTTTGATATATGTTTTTATCTTAATTTTGATGATTTTATTTTTACACCAAAACAATATTTTTAATTGTTGTCCAAATACTCCTAAATGATTTAAAATGGTTTTAATATTTTTCGGAGTATTTCTTCAAGTTTTACTTTAGATAAAATTGGACAACACTTCTAATGATTTTATGTTTATAAGTTTTTACTTCAAAACAAGGTTCCTAAATGTTGTCTAAATACTCCCGACTGGTTTAAAATGTTTTTACTATATTTTCTGAGTATTTCTTGAATTTTATTTTCGATAAAATTGGACAACATTTCTCGCCTCAAATCGACCGGTCGCCTATAGGGCAACCCGTGACTGAAGATGATTTTGAAACAGAAAATGAGACGGAAGAAAAATAAGGCAGTCGACCGGCCGCCTCGGGCGTCGACCGTCGCCCGGGGTCGACCGCACTCTGCAAGTTTGTTCTCAAATGGATACTTAAACCTTGCAAAAATGATTAAGGGGGACCGGTCAAGGTATTGGTCGACCGGTCGAAGACCCCCTTGACCGGTCGCCCTGTGTAATTCTACTGTGTTACGTTTCTAACTTTTATTTCTGTGCGATCGGTCGCCTACGTGCTTTGATGACAAAAAAAATATGACCGTTTGACAGCAGACGTATTTCCTTAAAATGTGGGATTGATTTCTAACAGCTATATTCTTGATTTTAATTGTATTTTTCTGTAGATTTTCAATCCCCAAGAGGAGCATATGCTTGATCAATCATCTCCTATAAATAGAGGAAGTTTTGGAGCAACCATAACAACCATTGATATACAACACAACAAGAAACACTTCAAGCAAACATTTGTTCTTCATTGTTATTATTCTTGTTGTAAATTTTGCCTAGCTTATCACTTTCACATCCTTGAGGTCTAGGCTATTCTTGATTACACTTTGCACTCAAATTGTATTATTCATTATTGAGTTGTAATCTTGATTTTTGGTTATCATTCAACACAAGATATCCTTGTGAGTGTTCTTGTGGTAAGAACACACTTGGATGATCTAGGTGATAGGTGCAAGAAGATTGTGGTGATCTTCTTATTGAGGTGTTGAAGAATTTGGTATTCTTCAAGGTTGAAGATTGTGGTAATCTTCACAAGGTGCCGTTGAAGGAAGATTGTGGTAATCTTCAAGTGAGATTGTGGTAATCTCAAAGGTGGTGTTGAAGAAGAGTGTGGTGCTCTTCAAGGTGTTGTTGTAAGTTGGTGTTGTATTAATTTGTGGTAAATTAATAAAATCTTTTTTTTCTTTTTGAAATCTATCCCTGGATATCTTTGGGGTGGTAGAGGATTAGGCCCTAGGTGGGTTGAACCTCTATAAATCGACGTATAGTTGTGCACATAAGGAAATATAATTGTTTATGGAACAATATGTAGCTCAAGTGGGAGATTGTTAGGAATTATTTAATTCCTAATATGTGGGCAACATATTTAATTACAATTATATTTTTCATTTAATTATTAGTAGACTAATTAAGTGATCTAAATCCGGTGGAGTCCTAAGAATTACTTTGAAATTGATATGGAAACAAAGAGTAGATACCTAATAGGAATCAACTTAGGAGATTATGGGAACCCTAATTGATACATATATAAAGAACTTTATGGTTATGGTCCCCAATATACTAAATCGCACATAGTTTTCTATTCTCCCCATCAAGATGGAAAACGAAGGTCCCATAAGGAATCCGGAGATTTAGTTGAGGAAGGCCATAAAGCCAAACCCTGTTCGTGTTCGTGGACGCTTTTGTTCGAGTCGTAGGAGATCCACAATTGAGGTATTTCGCATACACATAAGATGTATTCAAGTATTTCGACTAATCCATAAATCTTTGATGATTATAGCATGATGTTTTATCCTAGAAATTATTCCGCATGTTCTAGGATGGTTTATGAATTTTATATTTGTTATTGTAAAATTCCAACACATTAACCTATATCATCAAAGAGACTATTGGAGTGTTTAGCATATGTTTCTACTTTGAGAAGAAGTGATTTGTTATAGCATAAAAACCAAAAGTTAGTAGTTTTTAATAGAAGCTAAAATTTGAAAAAATCAAACTCGAAGTGTATGGTTTGGATAGAGAGACAAAAACAACATTCTTATTATTAGTAGACCCCTATTATATCTTTGAATAAGAAAAAAATTGAGGATAAGATGTCAAAAACAAACTTCTTTTTATATACAAAAAAATACCAAAAACCTTTTTCTAAAATCAGAAACACCTTCAATAAACAAAAACTCTAATGACCGTTGTGTGTCCCTAGATGGAAAAACCCTAAATAGCGCCACCAAGGGTTTTCGAAAATTCTCTCTTGAGAATGACAATTTTCGAACATAATCATCTTTTTCAATCCAATTACTAGTCTGTTAATTATGGATTTCGATTTTTTACTATTTCCTAAGATCACCAAGTTAGGTATTGGTGATAAACAATCGATAAAATCTGCATCAAGACCCAACGCATCGTGCATACATCACGCCGCGGCTAATCCAGAAATTTCACGAAATCGCAGATCGTAAACTTCCTGATAAAAATGTAATTATTCCTTGTCTTCGAGGCATCCCAATCGATAATTTCGATCAAGTTTTTAGGGTGCCCTAGTCATACCCATGCGCCTAGGATGAAGGAGGGTTTTGTTCAAAACCTTAGTTTAAACCCTAATCCCATATACACAAGTAACGTGCATGGGACTAACACTCAAACTTTCGCTCAAATGATATCCCCGGGGAGATTTGAACCTGTGAAAAAGGGGAGTATTTTTCCTCACTATGGATGAGGAAATTTACCAACAACGGGTGACAAATTACGAACACATTGATTGGTAGATTAATGTTACCTAAAGGATCCAAACCTTTAGGTTTAGAGGATCTTAAACGAAGACTTTAAGAGGTTTGGCATATTGACGGTTCATGGCGCCTTATACCCCTGGGAAAGAGTTATTACAACATACAATTCTCGAACGTGAATGACAAACACCAAGTATTTGGGAGGTCTATCTGAATCTAAAATCGGGCACAATTCATCCAATAATTTGTTCCTGGACTTCAATCCATGCCGCATAAATTCGTCAGAATCTCAGGTATGGGTTCGTATATATAAGTTGAGTATGGAATATTATCTAGTGTGAGTTTTGCATGTATTTTGGGCATGATTTTGGCTATAATGAGTTGATAAACATGCATTACCTTAGTAATATGGGTCGTATTCTCAATACGTGGAAATTATGTTACGCTTTGCTCATTTTGCAGGAATTTGACGCTATTTTGAGTATTTCTGTGGAAAATATGAGCATTGCGATGTAGAACCACCAAGAATTGATAGCATACACCGATTGGAAGCCAAATCGAGAAGAAGTCAGATGTTCAGTTGGTTTTATACCATTGATTTGGGCTTTCTAGACTAGAGTTTTATGTTGTTTTTGAGTTCTTTGAGTGGTCAAAGCCATATTGTGGGCCAACTATATTGGGTATAGAGTCATATAATGAGTCGTGTGTCAAAAGAAGCATGGATGATCAAACAACGAGGGGATTCATCTCAAGAAACGCCCAAACGCTGCGTGGAATTTCCAAAGATCGCAAGGTTTAGTAATTTGGCCATAACTCTCTCTACCAAATTGATATTGAGCTGATTCAAGTGGCTAAGGAAAGCTACGAGATAGAGCTACAACTCTTATGAAGACCCGATAAGCAAATTCAGAAGTTTGTGTGATGCACGGCCCGTGCGTCGACGCACGACTTGGTCGTGCGTCATTTCGAGAGTCAAGCAGTCCTACGGCCTGACGCACGACCTGGTCGTACGTGAAGTGCACGGCCCATGCGTCTGTGCGGGAAAGTCAGGTTTTGACTATTTTTAACTTAGGTTTTGACCCAATGGGAGTATAAATAGAGACGAGGCGGCCCAAAACAAGGACACACTGATTTTTGCCCTAGAAAGGAGAGAAAAGAGCAACCTTCTACTGGAGGATTCGAGAGATTGATCGATGTCGCAACCACACGCTTGAGGATTGAAGATAGATCGAGAGATCATCGACATCCCTAAGTTTGCTCATTCCATAGTATCATTTATTTTCGATTAGTTAGATATGAACGTGAATAATTTGTCTATGAATTATTTATTTCCCATGTCTGGCTAAACATCTTGTGATTCTCGGGTTTGGGATTAGGTTAATGGATATTTTTGTTGATGTTTAATTGCAATTGAAGTTATTATTTTCAGATCCTATTCGAGTACTTTGTTTTATTACTTGTTTTATCAAATGGTCATTAGTTTAACTTGCTTTGATGTATTGATCCATAATTCGAGAGATGAGTTTCAATACTAGATCTTGAGTACTTGACATGAATATTTGCAAGATTGAGAAGTCTGTGAATATTTGTGAGGATTTATAATCTTGTGTGCTTTTGGGAGTTGAATATCTTATGTTGAGTAGAGATGCTAGCATAGATAATCCAATCAACGTTTTTACATACATCTCGAGAGAGAGGGTAAAATACGTTTCGTGATTGTCTTATAGGGAAGAATAATAATAACTTTGGTTGTGATTAATCTGATAACAGAAGGGGATATTAACTGAAACCGTAGCCCTGGAATCCATTCATCTCCTTGATCTTTCAATCAACTCTTATTCTGTATTTTTATGATAAATTCTTGTCTTAGTTTTACAAACCAATCATCCAATTTCGATCGTCTAGATAAAAATAAGACTATTACAATCTCAATACTTAGTACAATAATTTATTGGTCTCTATGGATTCGACCTTGCTAACCCTATTCTATAAACTACACCGTACACTTGCGGTGAAGCTAAAAATAAGGCGAACAAGTTTTTGGCGCCGTTGCCGGGGACTAATCAAATTTGTAGTACTAATATTGCGATAAATAGAATTATTTTTAATTTAGACATTTTTTCTTTCTTTTCATTTTATTTAATTCCACTCCTACATTATTTGATTTGTTTCTTTGAGTTGGTTCAGGTAGTGTCACGAACACCCGCTCGATGGAGGAAGCCATTATTTCAATAATCGGAATTTCTACAATTCGGAATAATCCTACTCCTACGCACTATTATCCTGGAGGCAAAGCCATCTATGGAGGACGCCTCACCGCATTTATGAATGAAACAAGGAACTGTTTAACAAACATGAGGCTAAGTTTGGACAAAATTGAGGCACATGTCGCACAATTGGCTAACACTGGCACACAAATGAAAAATCTTGGAACCCAGATTAGCGATTAGCCACGATCATTGGTGGACAACATCAAAGGGCCAGTTTCGAGCAACATCAAGTCAACCCAAAGAAACAATGTAATGCCATTCATCGAGGAGTGGTCACGTGCAGTACGAGGGCCAAAGATTCTAGAAAAGCAAGCAAGTTCGGAACCACGCACGGACCGTGCGTCTATGCATGATCGGCCGTGCGTGGTGCCATAGAAGAGCAAAAATAGGGCGATACACGCGCGAGCCGTGCGTGCGTAAGGCAGCTTCGTGCATGATGACGTGAGAAAGTTGTTCCCGAACGAGAGGCGAGCATGGGTCGGTCGTCGTCGCGCGCGCACGGTCAGCCCGTCGTGACCATAATCGCATATCCACGACACCAGGACTCAAATCCTTGCTTGAAACCTCAAGTATGCATCACTAGATGCGAACAATGCAAATACGGTTCTTGACCAAGACCCAAGCAATTAATATATGCATTTAAAGGGGGGTGCGAGTTTATGCGAGTTGATATGTCGAGGAGAAGTGCATAAGGATGCTACGGAGATCACTCATCGGGGCGACCACAACGTCGGGTAGGCGTTGGGGTCACTACCCACCACCGCCTTCTCTTTAAGTCGGTTATCTCCACACTTCTTTTTGCATTGAAATTCTATCTTCTCTTACGTGCGATATAATTCCATTCAAGTTTGGGGGAGAGATAGTTCATTTTGATATGAAAGGTGTGGAGAGAATTTTTTTTGCATTCATATAGTTGCATGTAGAGCATTTAGGTTGCATTGCACTAGAAGCACGTTCTGATTTTAGCACGTTTATTGCTTTAGTAGTTTTTTTAGGGAGTGAGTAAACAAATGTTCTTGTGGTGTGCGTTGCGCCTTGGGAGTTTATTTGAAAATTTTTGTGCTGTTTTGAATTGGGTGTTGAGTGCGAATTAATAATGATGAGAATAGATGATATGGAGCATGTGGATATTGAGAACATGGATATTATGCTTTGAGTTACGACTTTGCAAGCCTGTGAGCTTTGAGCCTTTACTTTTCATATTATGCAGTCTTGTTTGTTGATTGTGTGTGTCATTTCATGTTGATTTGAATTCTAGAACTTGCTCGGTATCTCTGTCAAAAGCCACATGTTGTATGCGATTTATGAAAATAATTTAAGGCTATTTTTTTGTTAAGCCTTTTGCCTACCTAATGACATTGAATTTCCTAGTTAGCCAATTTGAGCTTGTTGCCTAATTTTTGATAGCCACATTTCAAGCCTTAACTTGATATATCTATTACCCTTGACTTGAGCGTATAACATTGAGTAAAGGGATTGAATAAGGTTGAATGGGATGATGTCAAGAATTTAGATAATATTGATAGTGTTGGTTGATGGGAATAAAAGAAGAAAGAAAAGGAGAAAAAGAAAGGATGAATACTCATGAAGGAGTCGTAAAAAAAATGAAAAAGAAATCGACTTTATAAATGAGTTTGAATGAACTTGTAGGCTGGGATTTGTGATGTGAGGCGAAAGAAAGAAAAAAAAGGGAGAAAGAAAATACGAAAAGTTGATAAGAACGAGAGGTGATTGGGGTAGCATATTGGGTTTACATGAGAATAATTGAATGAAAGATGTGCTTACCAGTCTATACGCTCGAGTTTGAGTCACTTTATCCATATTTCCCTACCCTAACCAAAGAGCCTTCATTACAACCAAAAGAAAAAGTACTTTTTGATTTATGAATTGTATACATTCTAGTGGTGGAGATGTGAGACGATTTGCAAGCGTATGGTAATTCTTCAACATTTATATAATTTGAGCGAATACACGTCCTTTATACACTTGAGAGGAGAGCATACACTTGATTAGTGAGAGTCGTGATTCGAAGCATTTGCCATGGTTTTAATTGACATGTGTTCTATGTTAGATGTTTGAGGCTTGATTGATTTATTGCTTGACGCCTATGGATAAACAGCATGAATTTTGATGAGTTGTTCTTGATTACTTTTTCATTCCTCCCATTTGTATTTTGTCTTGTGTATAAAACGTTGGCCGGATCACACAATTTAAGTTTGGCGGTTTGTTTAGTGTGAGTTTTGCATGTATTTTGGGCGTGATTTTGGCTATAATGAGTTGATAAACATGCATTACCTTAGTAATATGGGTCGTATTCTCAATATGTAGAAAAGATGTTAAGCTTTGCTCATTTTACAGGAATTTGACGATATTTTGAGTATTTCTGTGGCAAATATGAGCATTGCGATGTAGAACCACCAAGAATTGATAGCATAAACCGATTGGAAGCCAAATCGAGAAGAAGTCAGATGTTCAGTTGGTTTTATACCATTGATTTGGGCTTTCTAGACTAGAGTTTTATGTTGTTTTTGAGTTCTTTGAGTGGTCAAAGCCATATTGTGGGCCAACTATATTGAGTATAGAGTCATAGTAATGAGTCGTGTGTCAAAAAAGAAGCATGGATGATCAAACAACGAGGGATTCATCTCAAGAAACGTCCAAACGCGTCTGGAATTTCCAGCACTGGCAAGGTTTAGTAATTTGGCCATAACTCTCTCTACCAAATTGATATTGAGCTGATTCAAGTGGGTAAGGAAAGCTACGAGATAGAGCTACAACTCTTATGAAGACCCGATAAGCAAATTCAGAAGTTTGTGTGATGCACCCGTGTGCGTCGGGCTGACGCACGACTTGGTCGTGCGTCATTTCGAGAGTCAAGCGAGTCCTGGCTGGACGCACGACACCTGGTCGTGCGTGAAGTGCACGCCCATGCGTCTGTGCGGGAAAGTCAGGTTTTGACTATTTTTAACTTAGGTTTTGACCCAATGGGAGTATAAATAGAGACGAGGCGGCCCAAAACAAGGACACACTGATTTTTGCCTAGAAAGTAGAGAAAAGAGCAACCTTCTACCGGAGGATTCGAGAGACTGATCGAGGTCACAACCACACGCTTGAGGATTGAAGATAGATCGAGAGATCATCGACATCCTTGAGTTTGCTCATTCCATAGTATCGTTTATTTTCGATTAGTTAGATATGAACGTGAATAATTGTCTATGAATTATTTATTTCCAATGTCCGGCTAAACATCTTGTGATTCGAGTTTGGGATTAGGTTAATGGATATTTTTGTTGATGTTTAATTGCAATTGAAGTTATTATTTTCAAACCCCCGTTTGAGTACTTTGTTTTAATTCTTGTTTTTATCAAATATTGGCATCCCGCGTTAATTATGAAGCTCGCAAGTGCTATTGGCACTCCCATGCGCGGATAGACGGTTGTTCTCTTATGGGAGAAGTGGGACATTTTGTAAGAGTTCTTGTAGAATTGGATTTCAATTCTCCATTGCAGGAATTTATTATGGTAGAACGAATAGGCCATTGTTCGTTCGTGTCATTCAGTTACGAAAATTTGCCAGAGTTCTGCTCTCATTATCAAATTGTTGGACATTCGGGCGCTAATTGCAGTCAAGCGAACAATCAAGCGTTGAAGCATATTGCAGAATCCAAAATTGTGGATGGTGCTAAACCAGGCTATAGTCCCATGCGTGGCCGAGCTCCAATCCGAGACCATGCTACTACGACTAAGGGTAAAGCTGTGGATTCAGAACAGTGGGTGCAAGTCAAGAAGCGGACAACCCGAGCAGGTCGTTCTCCGGAAGAGGGTACATCTAATTTGCATGTTCAAATTAATAATCCTTTTGAGGTTCTCAGGGACGAGGATGAACAAATTCCTCATGAAAAGATTAATTCGGAGCAAGTTCAAACTCGCGGGGAAGGGTCAAGTCATAACAGTGGTAATGGTGATTGCATGGGAGATACTAATCATGCAGGGGCAATAAATACTGATCGAAGGATGGGTCTTCATCAATCATTGCAGCAAAATTCAGTGATAGTTTCGGACAATATGGTTATGGCTGCAAACTTAGATGATAAAGGTAAAGAGAGCTTGCAACTAGCCATGGACGCAGTCTCACGCAGTATACCTATTAATGACTATGAGTTTAACACTGCTACTCCGTCGGAGAGTTTCCAAGAGATGGCGGTAGCCGCACGAAAACGGTGGTCAGATATGGCAGAAGAGGAGGAACAAGAAGACGAGGAACAAGAAGAAACTTTAAAGGCAAAGATAGGTGACCCCTCCACCACTCCGCTTGTCTTTCCCTCAAGTGATTCTTGAAGCTCTAAAGTCTATGACAATTGTGGCTCGTGGATCATGGGCCGACGCGTTCCATTGCTACATTAAACCATCAAGAAGATACTCGAGCATGTGCTAAAAAAACAACTTACTATGCCATTCGAAGGTCTTCTAGAAATAAACGTCCTTCGATTAAATTGCATTTTAAAGTTATTTTTGTTGTTTCCTTTTTCTTTCATTTGCTACTGATCGATTTGTGATCATGACTTTTTCCATTCTTTTATATATTTCTAGTTATCCAAAAAAAAAAATCGAAACACCTTAAATGAAGCAGAAACAAAACCAAACATTGACATTTGCAAATAATAAAAAAGTGATTCTTTTTTCAACTAAAAGCAGACAATAACTTTATCTTTTTTAGTGTTTGCAAACACTTTTAGAAAAGATACACCGATACCCGCCACAACCAAAAGAACAACCTGAATCACAAAATTGTTTAGAGACAATGCAACTTAAGCCAAACGTAAAATTGACTCTACAAAAGTGATAACTCCATTTTTTTTTTTATAATCTAGCATGAACAGTCAACAGCTTTCTGCTTCTCTTTTTCTACCCGACAATCTTAGCATTCACAATTTTCCTGGACATAATTAGTATTACAAAATCATCTTCCATTCAAACTATGAACACCATTTCATCCATTCCTTGTCATATCACTTGCTCATGCTATGATCCTTACATTTCTTGCCAGTTTCCCATGCACTTATCCTTACACCACCAATCAACTACACTCAGACCCATGTGCGTCATTGGGAGTGTTTGCAAAAAATCTTGTTTCTACAAGAAGTGATTTATTGTAAAAGTAAATACAGTTGAAAATCAGAAGTTGATAGTATTTGCAAATAGAATCAGAAGTTGAGTGTTTAACAAAGTTGTAAAAATGCTTATTTGTTTGTAAAAGTCAGACCAAAAGCAGACTCAGAAATATAAAGCACCAATCTCCCAACTTTTAAATTCTGATTAAAGGAAGCGTAATCAGAAGCGGAAGTTGGTATCTGCAGACACTAAAAAATGATTTTTTACGGCCGAAGATGAGAAACACTTTTTTTTAGTGATTGCAAACACATTGCTAACATTTTTCGACTTCGATGACACCATATTTTATCAATGCACTACAGGAAAGTTGCAATTTAGCGAGGAAATTTTTTCTCGCTAACATTGCTGATTTCTTCGCAAATGGAATTTAGCGAGGAAATATATTCCTCGCGCGTCTCGCTGATAAGACCGTCACAAACCTATATTGGCAGCATATGTTCAAAATTCCTCGCAAACTTTAATGAGGAGATTTTTGATTTTGCAGCTAAAGTTTAGAGAGGAAATTTTCAATTTCGCAGCTAATGTTAACAACAAGCTTATTAATTTCCTCGCTAAAGTGGATACAATGTGAACATTAACCGCAAATCTATTATTTTTCTCGCTAAAATGGATACAATTTTATCTATATATCGTATGTATATTTTTATTTATTTATTTTTTTAGGCTGTTTTTATTTGTAAATTATTCACTACCAATCAATAATATAAAAGATATTAACAATAAAATAATCACAATGCTCATTCAATAGAAACTAAACAAAGAAAGTTGAGTTTAAGCACTTATGGTCAAGTGTTGATTGTAATCAACCACTACAAGTTTTTCCTTTCTTGAAGGGAACTACAACAAATTTCATTGAATGTAATATGTTCTCACATTATTTGAAATGCAAAAGATAAATTTCCCTAAATAAAAGTCAACATCCCTTGAAGAAACATCTTCTTCAATTTAGTTATCACCAGCCTGAAAGAATAAATATATATAAATTAGAGCAAAACAGTAGACCACATGTTATTTTAATTGTAATACATAAACAACAACTCGTAAGACTGCCCAAAAAAAAAAAGACTTAGAAATGCAATGTAGTAAAGAATTAACACAAAATAACAAGTAGGGAAGTTATAAAAATTAGGAATATATTGGTGAAAATGATTCTTGTTGATCAAATTCTATATCATATGGAATGATGTTAAACAAACAGGGGATAATAAATGTTTTCTATTTGGATGAGAAAAGTTATGTACTTCTTTATCTTTCTATTTTGTCATTTCTATCTATTGTTTTGTTAGTGCTTTTATCAACCTGACAACAAATTCACACTCAAACTAGCAACTCCATAAGTGACTATTAATTATCCTAATAATTAGTTCTTAATCATACTTGGTTTGTTGGTTGTGCATAAACTTCATTGAAAAAGTCTACAATATTCAATTTCCAGTCAAAATACAGAAGTTCTAAATCGAAAAAAACTTAAAGGCTTCGAATTCTAAATCACATACTACAGATAGTGCACACAGTAAATATTCGAGAACAAACTTAAAAGCAAAGTTACATTGTCATTTGTTTGGAAAACACAATGTTTTATAGGATGATGAATTTCAGTAAGCATGAGCATATCAAATTTAACCTCAAAGATAGAAAGAGGGACATACAATTTCTGTAGCATCAACTCGAGTTCCAATTATCTTCAGCCTAACTTCACTTTCTTTTTGAATTTTGACCTGTCAATTATTAATAAAAAAATAGACGTGCCTTCAGAATATTGCAATAACAGATTACACATACATGGACATGAAAGAAAAAAGACGAAGGTCGAAAGAGTACATACCGATCCATCTGAAGTTGTGTAATTAGGCATATCTCCAGATTAGAACTCCATATCAACAAGTATCAACTACAAAGAGAAAAGCAGGAATTTCAAGTTAATCTTGCAGCAAATTCACAACTAAGACAGTCAATCTAGTTCAAATCACTAAAGTCATCTTGTTAAAGCTTTGTCTTTATTCATCACCAACAACCATTCTGAATTATAAAACGGATTCAGAATGCTACATACATCACCAATCAAGCTCAGTGGCCAGTGCAGGACAAGCTTGCTTCTTTGAAACCACATCAATCAATCAATACTAAAACCTCACTGTCCTCCAAGAACAAGTATTTCCACCATGAACACTGCATAATTACAAAAATCTTCTCTGCTAGCACAAATCGATAATACGAAGAGGTGATTTATTTTAGTCGGTCGAGCAGGAAAAACTACAAATAAATTATCCAGTCAACAAGCGTTTTCAAAAGGCCTTCTTCCTTGATAATACTACTTTTACTAAAAGACTGTGACTTGATCACCGAACCCAGCATAAAGAAAAAGTTAACAATTGTTTTCTTAGGAAAAAGAAATTAAATACTAATGCTCAAAGACGGGATATTCCAAAATTTGTCACCTCATAAGTTCATTGCATTTCAGGTATATTTGAAAGTGAGATCACATTGCAAAAACTCCAGATGATTCACATGTTTCAGATTAAAAAGGAGATAGAAAGATCAAAGGGGACTTCTTAAATAGAATCCTAAACAAGAAAAAATAATCAATTCTTGAAATGATCATACAATTTAGGGACAATTACAAAAACCACCCATTAGGTTTAGCCTAATTACGAAAAATTCCAATTATCTTTCATAGTAACCAATGGCGTAGCTAAGGGGCCAACCGGGCCCCGGCCCCCCTTTTAAATTTTTTTTTTTTTTTTCTAGGTAATTTTTTTAGAAAAAAAAAAAATTATTTAAATTTTATATGGTTTTTCTTTTAATTTTTATCCCCACCCCAATTTCGTATATCGGCCCACCCCGTTTATTCCTGGCTATGCCATTGATAGTAACAAACACCCCTTCACACTTGTACTATGGACAGATTGGGACTGACTTCATATTATTTGATAGATACTGCCATTTTGTTCTGTTCTTAATTAATTGTGCCTAAACTAAACTGTCTCAAGGATTGTTATATACAATCTTTCAAATCAACCATAAGCAGTATTTAAAAGTTGTCATGATAGAAAAGAGATCAAGAAAGCCCCACTGCACATTATCTTCCATAGTTTTCTTGCCTTTGACCATTTAGGAACTAATAAGAAGTGTAAAAACTTCTTAATAAGAAACAACACAATTATTCGAGATTGAAAGAAAAAAAAGGTTATATTTCGAGCTCAGAAAAGTTTCTCCATTCATATATAAAGGTAAGCATAAAGAAGCTATATTTGCCTTGAGAAGCTTTTCAACACCCCCAATTTCATTCCAGGATCAAACCGCAATAGTTAAATATCAATCAGTTTGACTGCTGTAACAACTCTATTTCGATTGAAATGCGAAAAATTGCTAAATTAAAAAAAAAAAAAAAGTAGTATAGTGTAGAAAGTTGAAACATGAAATCTATGAATCACTCGCCTCCACTTGACAATTTCACACTCCATATTTTAGGAATATTACTATCCTTTGTAACATTCTTCCTAAAACCATCTCTCCAAAAATCATATTCTCCAACTCCACTCCCAAATCCAAGAATCTACAATGCAATTCTAGCCCTCCAGGCCTGGAATGTCATCATAAATGACCCTAAAAGCTTCACTTCAGACATGCCACGACTATGATGTTTGCAACTACACCAGAATTTACTGTACACCACCGAATTCAAATCATGCAACAATTTCAGGCTCATTACCTCTATCATTTCCATCTAAATTCAAACCGTTTAAAAGCAATCTACCATACAGTTTTCATAATCGCCATCTTTTATACAAACAGAATTACAAAATCTTCCAAAAATGGAAATAAAAACACAAAAATAACCTATAGAGTCACAAACATTTTTCAGCAGCAAGATGCCAGCTAGTGGTACCTTATAACTACTCATTGTAATATTCAGCACCTCGGATGATGTATTGATATGTCCCTGTGAAGCAACAACTAGCAGAGGGCTATCCCTGAAGCAACGATGTAAACCAAGATTAATTAAAATTGACATTAAACTCGGCCAAATAGATTAATCAAAATAATAGTAAATCCAAAAAGAAGAAGAGAAGAAGTGATACCAATAATTCATTGCCATAGTTTTTCGTGCATCAAATACCTGCATATCGGGATTATTCCTTTTCAGCCACAAAATGCAACAATGTCAACCCTTCACAGCCAAATTTTTGGCCGGGTAAAATTTTAGAGACAAAGTGATACCAATAATTCATTGCCATAGTTTTTTCATGATGCTTTACGTGACACTATAAACATACAAGCATCAACTATCAAAAAGAACTTACTGTGATGCTTTACATGCCAAAATCTAAGGTCAAATAAACACAAACTCATGAACCAAAATTACACTTCTGAGCAAGAAGAATTTGCAGAGCGACATTTCACCTATCAGAAAAATGATATAGGGATAATTTCCAGAAGAAGCAAATGATTTATTTCTACTAAACAACAAAAAAATAACTGCATTCCATGAAAATCTAAACTATAATTATTGACATTACAGTACAATTGCAGGCTTAAAGCTGATTTTAAGAGAAACTAGGAGGAAAATATTAACTTACTTCAGAATCAAAAACATCGGCAGAAGTAACGAGTTCGTGAATCATAGCTTCGCCCCATCATCTAAGTCCAGCGAATGTGAAGATAAAGGGAAAACGTAGCGCCGCTCAACCCCAGCACCGCCGCTATTGCACCGTCGTCCAATGTTTCTCGATTTTCAAATTAATCTGATCTTTTGATTGATTCCTCCATATGGGTAGGGTTTGTGAGAATTTGGGTTGAGTGTGAAGGAACTCGAGGAAGTGGAAATATTTTACTAAAAGAATATGATATTAGCGCCAATTTTTTTGCCAGGAAATCTTTTTTATTTCTGCGGAAAGGATTTTAGAGAGGAAATTATTACAAATATTTGTTGCAAAAAATTTAAATCTTTATTTTAAAAAAGCAGATGGACTTAGAAGCGAATCTTATCAAATCCTCTCAAATTTTAGAGAGGAAATTGATTTTTTTCTCGTAAATGGTAATTTTGGTGACAAATTTTAAATTTGTTGCAAAAATATCCTCGCTATTTCTCATTTTTCTTGTAGTGGCACCTCATTCTCCATTATAGCATGATATTCAACATGTTTGGCCTCATAACAACTTAATTCAGCAGGCTTGCGTGACTAAAAAGTTTCAGCATGAGGGAAATTGCTATTTACGTGTTTTATGCCTAAAAGAATCTCATCTTTCTCTGATTTATCGCATAGGAAGATGTGTTAGATATTATTAGTTGCAAGGTAAAAAAGAATCTAATTTATGAACCAAATAAAGAACAATGACAAATTTCAGAAAATTTACTTGGCAATATTGAGCGGCATAATAATACCTTTAGGAAGCACCTCCTACAATAAATACATCAATTTCTCCTTGTTTTGCAAGCTCAGCACAATTGCCTCCATTTACCGAAACTGTGCAAAAATTATGATTTTTTCAGAAAATACCAGCGATTGGCACCTTTAATAAGAGAACTTAAACCAATTGAATCAATGGAGAGGAGCGTGTTGGTGCATGTCTATTTAGGGTGTAAACAATCGAGAACATAATCATTGTTTGAGCTTTGTTTGACTTTTATTGACTATGATAATTGTGATTGAATTTGGTTTGATAAGCGACATTTAATCATTTAATATATAATTTGGTTTATACATTAATTTAAGGAAAATGACATGAATACCCAACTTTTCCCAAATCAAATCCTCAAAATACGCTCCATCTTGTTCATTTGGATGGAGAGATTTGAAATTAAGGGATTTTAAATGAATGGATTTCAAAGTTGTTGGATTTGAAATCCACTCTTGTTTGGATGATGTGAATTTGTGTAATGATTTCAAATCCATTGTAAGTTTTGATAAAAAAAAATTTAGAAGCTCTATTTATTTTCTTAATTGATATTTAATAAATAAAATAAAATATATAATCTTACTATTTTGTAAAGAATTATAATTTTATACACTAATAAAAATATGAAATATATAACTTTTATTATATGCAGATATATCAGTATGATGATAATGCATGTGCATATGTGAGAAGAGTATGTGTGAGTGTGTGTGTGTGTGTGTGTAAATGTGTGTGCGAGTGTGTGTGTGTGTGCGAGTGTGTGCGGTGTGTGTAAATGTGTGCGGCGTGTGTGTAAATGTGTGTGCGGTGTGTGTAAATGTGTGTGTGTGTAAATATGTGTAATGTGTGTAGTGTGTGTAAATGTATGTGTAGTGTGTGTAAATGTGAGCAATTTGTGTAAGTGTGTGAATATGCAAGTGAGCATAAAAGAAAAAAATGGATTTCAAATGGTAGGTTTTGGGAGGATTTGAAATCGGCTTCAAAAAAATTAAAACTTAAGAGGATTTGAAATCCATTGATTTGGATTTATATGCCAAACATGGGTGTGGATTTAGCTAAGGATTTCAAATCCCTCCTCCCAAATTCCTCAAAATCCCCAATCCAAATGCACCCTTAAGGAAATCTTGGAACAACAAATTCAATCTGACGAAAATTTTGAGCTTACTTGTCCGTCGCCATTTCCTGAGAAATGGACCGACTTTCGATGTCGGACGAAAAATACTTTGTATTGACTTCCAACATCGTAGAATTATTGAATGCATCAATCGGTAGGGAAGACTTCACTAGTAACAATCTGTTTGGAGTCGTGAGATCTTTTAGTTCAAGATTAGGCATGCAAACATCGAAATGAAGCAAGATCAACATTTACATATTAAATGACAAAAAGCTAAAGAGTATATTGGGAAAAAGCTATATTTTTTAAATTTAAAAGCAATTTACTACAAACTTTTATCATGACGCATCCCCTGTTTCCAATTGTTTCTTGTGTTTCATTTATGTTTCGAGTGAAGAGATCAAATGATTTTATCTTTAAATCATAGGCCGACAAAACATTTGCTTCCGACTAAAAAAGTTAGTTTACGTAAATTGAACGAAGATAAT